>CAXKWD010000002.1:101225771-101825771 GCA_964059195.1 Ectobius pallidus | reverse complement strand
CCTCCGCTGCTCTATCATGAGCTGCTACCTCCTCCGCTGCTCTACATAAACCGCTACCTCCTCCGCTGCTCTATCATGTGCTGTTATCTCCTCCGCTGCTCTACCATGAGCTGCTATCTCCTCCGCTTCTCTATAATGAGCTGGTATCTCCTCCGCTGCTCTATCATGAGCTGCTACCTCCTCCGCTGCTCTATCGTGAGCTATCTCCTCCGCTGCTCTACCATGAGCTGCTACCTCCTCCGCCGCTCTACCATGAGCTGCTACCTCCTCCGCCGCTCTACCATGAGCTGTTATCTCCTCCGCCGCTCTACCATGAGCTGTTATATCCTCCGCTGCTCTATAATGTGGTGCTATCTCCTCCGCTGCTCTATCATGAGCTGCTATCTCCTCCGCTGCTCTATAATGAGCTGCTTTCTCCTCCGCTGCTCTATCATGAGCTGCTACCTCCTCCGCTGCTCTATCATGAGCTGCTACCTCCTCCGCTGCTCTGCATAAACCGCTACCTCCTCCGCTGCTCTATCATGAGCTGTTATCTCCTCCGCTGCTCTACCATGAGCTCTTATCTCCTCCGCTGCTCTAACATGAGCTGCTACATCCTCCGCTGCTCTATCATGAGCTGCTATCTCCTCCGCTGCTCTACCATGAGCTGCTACCTCCTCCGCTGCTCTACCATGAGCTGTTATCTCCTCCGCTGCTCTATAATGTGCTGCTATCTCCTTCGCTGCTCTATCATGAGCTGCTATCTCCTCCGTTGCTGTAGCCTGAGCTGCTATGTCCTCCGCTGCTTTACCATGAGCTGCTACCTCCTCCGCTGCTCTATCATGAGCTGCTACCTCCTCCGCTGCTCTATCATGAGCTGATACCTCCTCCGCTGCTCTGCATAAACCGCTACCTCCTCCGCTGCTCTATCATGAGCTGTTATCTCCTCCTCTGCTCTACCATGAGCTCTTATCTCCTCCGCTGCTCTATCATGAGCTGCTACATTCTCCGCTGCTCTATCATGAGCTGCTATCTCCTCCGCTGCTCTACCATGAGCTGCTACCTCCTCCGCTGCTCTACCATGAGCTGTTATCTCCTCCGCTGCTCTATAATGTGCTGCTATCTCCTTCGCTGCTCTATCACGAGCTGCTATCTCCTCCGTTGCTGTAGCCTGAGCTGCTATGTCCTCCGCTGCTTTACCATGAGCTGCTACCTCCTCCGCTGCTCTATCATGAGCTGCTACCTCCTCCGCTGCTCTACATAAACCGCTACCTCCTCCGCTGCTCTATCATGTGCTGTTATCTCCTCCGCTGCTCTACTATGAGCTGCTATCTCCTCCGCTTCTCTATAATGAGCTGCTATCTCCTCCGCTGCTCTATCATGAGCTGCTACCTCCTCCGCTGCTCTATCGTGAGGTATCTCCTCCGCTGCTCTACCATGAGCTGCTACCTCTTCCGCCGCTCTACCATGAGCTGTTATCTCCTCCGCTGCTCTATAATGAGCTGCTATCACGTCCGCTGCTCTATATGAGCTGCTATCTCCTCCGCATCTGTAGCATGAGCTGCTATCTCCTCCGCTGCTCTACCATGAGCTGCTACCTCATCCGCTGCTCTACCATGAAATGCTATCGTCTTGAATGCTCTATCATGTGCTGCAACCCCCTCTGCTGCTCTATCATGAGCTGCTATCTTTTACGCTGCTCTATCATGAGGTGCTTTCTCCTCCGCTGCTCTACCATGAGCTGCTACCTCCTCCGCTGCTCTATCATGAGCTGTTATCTCCTCCGCTGCTCTACCATGAGCTGTTATCTCGTGTAGCATGAGCTATTATCTCTTCCGCTGCTCTATCATGAGCTGTTATCTCCTCCGCTGCTCTATCCTGAGCTGCTATCTCCTCCGCTGCTCTATCATGAGCTGTTACCTCCTCCGCTGCTCTATCATGAGCTGCTATCTCCTCCGCTGCTCTACCATGGGCTGCTACCTCCTCCGCTGCTCTACCATGAGCTGTTATCTCCTGTAGCATGAGCTGCTATCTCCTCCGCTGCTCTATCATGAGCTGCTATCTCCTCCGCTGCTGTAGCACGAACTGCCATTTCCTCCGCTGCTCTATCATGAGCTGCTACCTCATCCGCTGCTCTACCATGAAATGCTATCTTCTTGAATGCTCTATCATGAGCTGCAACCCCCTCTGCTGCTCTATCATGAGCTGCTATCTTTTCCGCTGCTCTATCATGAGCTGCTATCACCTCCGCTGCTCTACCCCGAGCGCTCTCTCCTTTCTCGCGCTATCCTACGTCGTTCCATCCAAGTCCGTTCCATCCAAGTCAGCTCCATCCAAAGCTCATATAACCTTTCTGGCTCTATACGGATCTGAAATTTATGTTATGTAAAACAATCATATTATGAGTAGTGCTCTGTAGATGGGAAACTAGATTTTTTTCCACAATTCAGAACAAAACACTCAGAATATTCGAGAACAAGGTAGACATACAGAGAAAAATTTTCAGACAGTAACGAGATGAATGAAAAAGGAATGAAGGGCACATTTAGTGACGAAATTCAACTTCTATATAGCCTACCACCTAATAATCATGTAGACATAGATGGGCAGAACTCGTAGCTCGAAGAGCAGTGTCGTGCAAGTTATTAAGAACCTAGACACAGAGGGGAGAATAACCTAATATATTCGAAAGGACGGCCTCATGGAGATCGGATAGAAACAAACAGCTTAAGCAGAAGAAACCAGGGCGAGGAAGTTATTTTTGTTGAAACTTTGTTATTGTTTTAGCGAAGGAATAAGCTGTCAAAATCTACATCCCATGTTTCAGGTTAAAGTCATGCTTTGCATACTTATACATAAATAGCTATTCACCTCTTCTTATAATTACTTAAACTCTCTAAAAGAGCCTATATAATATATATATAATTGAGTAATGTGGTATCATATTTGTCAATATTAGAAAATAATGTGCTAGAAATAAATCTGTGATATGTGACTTAGTTTCAGGTGAGTGTCATTGATGGTGGAATATATTGTTGTGATTAACCCGAAAGAACAGTTCAGAAATGTATTGAAACGAGCTCGTGTTAAAGCACTCACATAGTATTATGAAATCTCTACAGGGATTTGACTCGCAGAAATATTTACTTCCTTAGTTTAAATCAATGATAACTGAAAATATAAAGATATCTCTGCAATATGAAGGAAAGTCGATTGGTTATGTTACGTGCCTAAATAAAATCAATGCATATACACTTAGGCTACCTTGAACACTCGTATATTGTATAGCCAATTGCGTAGAGCCAAATTTATGCATGCATATAGAGGTTTCAGTAGTATCATTAATATAAGAATTAATATAAGACGTGAACAAAGTTTCAAATGTTTTTTACTTACCTTGTTATGGCATAGAGTGCTTCAAAAATAAGTTCTAAAATGATTAAATTACTTATGCATAAAAATAACACAAATAAAACAATTAAGAACATTTACTGTTAAAGAAATATCTTATAAGAATTTGTAGTAAAGCAATGAATTTCATCACTGTCATTCCGTGAACACTAGCCTCCATAAGCAAACATATTTTATTTTTATTGAATACCCAAAATTGGATTAAACCCTATTTTACCCGAAGGTAGAGATAATGAAAAAAAATGAGTTCTTTAATGATTTTAAGAAGTAAGAATTCTCATTTGAGGGATTAAAACAAAGATATGGCTATTATTATTTAATACAATAATATAATAATTCAAAGGTGTAATAATAGTTATTTATGAAACAAGTGGCGAAAACGAGATTTTGTATGTTCGCGAAACGAGGCGTGGGTAGCAATCCTACGAGCAAACTAAAACCATTTTACCCATTTTTTAAGACAGCTGTTAATATTTGTGAAATACTAATTTTACTGCGTGCCGTGCTGCCATATTGGGACCTTTCAGCTGTCCTATAATCTAGATGCGCAGATGAGGCTATTGATTTTATGGTGCATGGGTGCCAACATATTATGGAATGGAGTGGACAACGCTTTTCAGCCACCAAGTGACTAGTTTTGCGACTACCGTGAGAAATTCAATATTTAAAAAGGCGTAATGAATTTCAACATTATCAATTTTTATCAAACTGAGTATTTTTAATATTCTTATGCAAATATTTTTTAATTCAGTAAGAATTATCGGTGATACTGAAACCATATTTGGCTACCCTGGAATGTTATAATTTATACCACTCAGTGGCATAATTTTCTCCTTTTAATTAATATAATCTATCGTTAAAAGAGCTTCTTTTTTAACCTTCGACTGTCTCAAAAGTATTTTAAAGTATCCAAGGTATTATGGTTTATATCTTAGTACTGCCCATTTAGGTCGTTTCCAGTGGTTAACGTTGTTGACCACGGATCTTCACAGGTTCAATTTGGGAAGCATCAGTTCCATGGAAGAACTACTTGATAGGACTAGCAATCTGGTCAGGAAACAATATCGGACACGACTGATTGCACATTGGCCACACGCCTCACCATCCTACCATGAGTTAATGAAGACGCAAGGTTGGATTTTACCTCCAACGTTTGTTTTAGTTTACTGAAAAGTTATCTTAGACCGGACCCTGAAATAAAAGCAACTTAGGCCGACAATCATGAAGTGAATATAAGTTTATTGGTTCAATAGGCCTATTCATAAAGGCAGTGTTTCTCAAAATGTGACATGCGTGACGGTACCTCTGAAGGTTTTTGCAGGACTTCTTGGGAGTACGGTGGTATTTTAAAATAATAAGTTAAGTTAAAGAATAATACAGTCTAATTGGTCCAGTAGGCTTGTGCAAGAGGCAGTGCTTCTCAAAATGTGATATGCGTAAAGATACCCTTGGAGATAAGTTACTTGCAGGACTTTTAAGGGATTACCGTAGTATGTTCTAGGTTACGGTAGTATTTTATATAGAATAAGCTATCCGGTAAATTATCCGGTAACAATAAGTTACTACTAATTTTGAAATAACCAAGCATTACAGGTTTCTTTTAGGAGTCAACTACCAAAACAAACCGATTCGCCGGCGATGCCGGTGCATGGTCTAAACCAGCGTTTCTCAACCTTTTAGAAACCGAGGACCCATGAAATGTATACAAAAATTTACGGACCCCTAATTTTACATCCCATTTTTAAAAGAAGGCATATATTCTTAATATTTGGAGTAATAATTAAAGGTTATTATAACGAAATATGTGAACAAATTTTACTTCTTTACTTTCCACTTGCTTCATGATATTTTTTAATTATGTCTGCGGACCATCTGCACCATCTTCGCGGACCACGAGAAACGCTGGTCTAAACTAATTTCATTAAAGGTAATTATTTGCTGACCACCATATAGACCGCCATCAAGTTTCAGATCTTGCCTGCACCACGTAACCCAACGATTCCCCCTGAGCAGACGATTCTGTGAACACGAATTAGGCCTATTTCTTAGCGCCATTTTAGGTTAATTTTGTGCGAACTTCTTAGCGATTTTATTTATATTTACAATACTCCAAGAAATAGGTGAAGTAACATGGATTCTCCAAACATTCTCATAGTTTCAAACAAATATAAAATTTGTGCTCAGACTCTGATGTTGAATAGATTTGTTTGGAAGGATGTTATAAACCGAGCAAGGCTTCCTTTGTTGAACTTGTCCTGCTGGATGGTATCAGTTTACAAATAAGTGAGTCGGCTTTGGTACAGTCAATATCTTGCTGGCTTACTGTGCCCAAGATTGAGAGTTCTCTCCCGGCCCAGGTCTGCTACATTTATGTATGCATAAATGTAATAGGCCCATGTCTGTTAATTTACAGGCATAGGCCTATAAAGTAACTCCTCCTGGACAAAATTAAGGCTTACCAGCGACGATCACAGACCTAAGTTGCATTACTTCTTCATCGTTAAATTACCATAAAACCAACAAACAAATCAGTTCCATTGACAAGGCAGTGCTATGAATTTAAAAACAATCTCTTATTCACTCTTGTCTAGTCAGGTTAATGTTATCTTTGTTCGCTTGTATCAACATTTTCTCTACGCTATGGTCCTGATCAAACTCTTTCGCGGGCCGGCGGGTTACATTTTGTGGACCTCTGCTGTAGACTAACAATAAATAACTTTTTAAATTTAATCGTATCTACGGTACAGCATGGGACGCGCTGCTATAACTTCATAAAAAAGATCGTGATAAAATCACATCAGCACTAATTCCATTACCCTGCATTCCAAAATACGGTTAGAAACAACGTGATAGGCTATAATATTCATAAGTTCTTAAACCATTACTCCTACATGGATATCATGGGCTCTTTAATATTAAATGAAGAAACATTTTTTACTAAAATTATCCGATTTATCTTATAATTTGGGTGTTTCACGCAAATATGCTTCCCAGGTTCCCAGCACAGCTGCAAACCCACACAAAAATACAGTACTCATGCCGAAGTTATATAAGAAATCAGGATAAAAACCACTGGCTATAAATACCTTAATTCTAAGTCTACAGAGTGTGGTTTCGTTAGTTGAAGTCTTCGGAGATTTCATTTTATATGCTTTTGAGAAACAGAAATGTTTCTCAGATCACTACTAATTTTGATCCACGCCGAAAAATGAAGAGCGATCTCTTAGCAACAAAATTCTTTGATGGCGTACAAGAATTTAGTAATATCTTGGCAACATGTACATAACTTATTTTTAAAAATGCATTTCTCTATGTGGGAAAAATTTACTAAGTGCTATTGACTAGCTTGGATCTGGGAATAACAGTTGGTTCGCTTTGTTTTAAACAATTCTCTGGCAGAATATCAATATTCAGATTCCTGGGATGAGAACGAAAAATAAATTCGGGGAAAAAATAAATTTAAGTCGCACCTTGGATGAATGTTCCCGCCCACCATTCCCTCGCGATGCACTTTCTTTTATACCACTTCTTCTGTCCTCATATTACGTAGAAACTCGTGATTGGACGTTGGTAGTGTGACGTCATACCGGTAAACAAAAGTTGAACAAAAGTTTGACAGGCTTACTAACGTCTGGAAGATATAATATGCCACATTTTCGAAACCTACAAACAGTGTATCGTACATTATTCGAAAATGCAAGGGAGCTTCGCTTCGGCTGCCGCCTCCGCTCGCGCACTTAACTATGTGGATAGTGTTATGCATTATTTAGACTATGTGAAGAGGTGATTGTGGTCTGGTCGGGAGTGCCGAGTAAGCTAGAGGGTTGTCATTTTGGTGTAAGGGTTGGTAGCTTGTATTTGGTACGATCGGGAGTTTGGAGAGAAGGAACGATCGGGAGTGCCGAGATAACAAGCTAATAGCAACGCATTGTTCGGAGCGTAAGGGGCGACTTAAACTTATCTTTCGCCTAAATTCGATATATGAACAAAAAATAAGTTTCCAAGGTTTTCTTTACGTATATTCATGACTTGCCTGATTTGACGAAAATCCCAAACTTATCATTTCAGTAAGACATAATTATTCGCAACAACATCCAAAAAGTTTAAGCACATTTAATTAGGAATTATTTAACGAAAACGATAGAGCTTTATAATTTTTAAGAGAATCGTTTCATTTAAAGTACAGTATATCTTTTGTTCTAACTGGATTTTTTTGCTTTTGTTTGCTGTATTGGATTTGATCCTGAAAATCCTTCTCGAATTTTCAGTTTGAAATGTCTTAAGTAAAAAAATAAAATTATCAGAAAAATGTCTTCGTGTTATGTCTGCGAACAGCTTAGCTCGACAATGAACAATCATATAAAATGAAATTTTACATTTGCGTTACAACTTTTCTGGTGATAGAACATAAAGAATGGCAATGACTTAATGAACGAAATTTTATTTTTCAATCTTCTTTCGAAAACGGATCTAACAATTTCGTTTAAAGCTTTTACACAAGGTGGCCTATATATACTAAGAGCTAAATCTTTTATTTGAAACAGTTTATGTTTAAAAAATCTGAAGGACGTTTATAAGTCAGTCACTCTTTAAAAACCTCAGTCTTTTATTCAGAACAAATAGGCCTATGTATACCTTTCGTGAGGCTAATAAAACGCACACTTCCTGCAATATGGCCATTTATTCTATATTAGAATATGAAATGAGCAAGTTGTACTGCACATGCATAGGGTTCAGAAAGTTATATTAGTGAATCACATACTTTCTTTTGGCATTTCTCCTTGCAATATAGTCATCAACAACGGGAGAAATTATAAAGGGAAGACTTGGAAAAGAAGTCTAGTGTGATTTACCAATGACTATGGCCATTGTCTTGTCAACTTCAATGCTAAATATTGGACTTGCTACATGCAGTTTCTTAAAAACGAGATCATCGGCGCCGACTTTGGGGAGGCAAGTTAATTTCTGCCCAGACATTAAAATTTTTATCATATAAGGCCTATGTATAACTGAAAATCCAATTCTTGCCCCCGAAATATTTTTAAGTCCGCGCCTCTGAACGAGATTGTTATCGGATACACGTCATGAAACGATAATGTAGTAGACTACTAGATGACAAACATTTCTGATTTTCTTCTCTCAGATGACGTTTCAAGTTCATAGACGTAGCTAATTGCACCTTTTGAGTAAAGAATATACGGTAGTACATGTGCAGACTTGCAAGGCACTTGAAATAACCATGAAATGTAGATAAAGTAAAGTTTTCCCTATACAGGCCATGGAGACCCAGAGGGTTCCAGGAGTGTGAGGTTCCCAAACTTTTAGACAATCGGTACATGAAGGTGGTAAGGTTGTCAGCCTTACGCACCGGCTGCCTTTACCCCCAGGATTGCTCCTGGTACTCATTTCTGTTAGAGGCTGAGTCGACTTTTTTTTTGTATTTTTATGTGAATGTGCGACTGTCAAGATATCACAAATCTGTACAGTTCAGCTGATGCTGGAAGATTTTAGTCTGATTAAAAAAAAAAAAAAAAAAAACTAGACCTTTGTTCTTCCGTAAGCCCTGCTTAATGAATAAATCTGAAGCTTAACTTGGAAATCAATTAAAGAAAACATATTCTGCATATCATGATTGCAGTCATAACTGATTAAACAAAAACATACTGGCACTTTGTTACATCAGTTTACCTGATTTTATTTCTTACGGAATCCTCGAATAGTGTAAGGAGTCGCGTTTGCTTATTATTTTATTTCCATTATACTCTAATAATACATTACATTAACATGGCATAAATTAATCATAGTATACTGTACCTAGTTAATAGGCTACATGCAATTTTAACATGAACTATTACTCCTACGGACCGCCACTGCAGATAAGTACATAGCATGAAGCTACTTATACAGTCTCCGCCCCTATCATTTAACGGTTGAGAGACGCAAACGATTCCTTGTTTTCTTTAAGGTCTTCCATTAAATCGAATAAGGATACTCTGACCTCGTGTCTAGGTCGGTCATCTTCAGTTTTGCGCATATTCAAGGATTGTAAATAATATTTACTTGTGTCATTACCATATACTAATACCAACTGAGTTGGCCTTCCACTGCTAAGACCCGGGATCTAGTCTCTGTGAAACCACGTGGAAATTGTGGGGGACAAAATGGGGATGGGGCAGGTTTTCTCGGAGTAGGCTACTCCTGTTTCCCCTGTCATATATAATTCCACCGTTGCTTCATTCATCATTACAAGACAATTTTGTTGCAATAAAGGAATTATTAATATAATATGAATTGGGCCAGTCTTAAATTTAATTCAAAATGCTTAATTATACAAAAAAAATGAGAGAGTCGTTTAAAAAGTCTTGTACATCATGGGCATGGTTAATAGTTAAAAAATTTAACTTAATATTGAATAGATATCTTATTAGCCTATTATATTGATTCCATTATAATATTGAATTTTGGTGGGTCTGTGAGATATAATAACTATTATTTATGGTCTTATACGAAGGCACATTTAATTTTCTTAATTATTGTATTATGTAATTTCCATTATATTTAATACTATTTCTGTGACAATTCTTGATAGTAGTCATTGAGTTTAACTTAGTGTTCGAGTGAGTGAAAACTAAGGCCTTACAGCCGTAAGTCTACGAACGAAGATTAATCAATGAAGTAGGCTAAACTAATGATGTCGATTGTATGTATCTGTATGCTATATTTCGTAGTCAGGGAATGGTATTTTAACGAAAGTTAAATTAGCCTATGTATTATACAGTAGATAATGTGCTGATTGAGAATTTACTTAAACAATAATAAGGGAAATGCATTTTCATCTGACCAAGAAGCGGGTAAATTCCAGTTTAAGTAATTTCGTTCACACTAATCACTCAGAGACTGCAGGGGAGCTGCCACTGTCCACAGCATCATCCATCAGCTTGTGGCAATGATAAACGCCACAGTGACCTCTACACATTCTACCGTATAAAATGAGAGTGAAACACGCTTTGAAAACTATTTACTTCCAGTAACCCGTCCTTCATCCTCAGAGACGAGATATAACTGAGGTAAGTTTGCTTTATTGTCTTGTTATCATAAAAATCGATCAAAATCTATTTCCTTCAAACATCGTCAAAATAAAAGAAACAGCATTTCTCGTTTTGCGGAAACATAATGCAGGAGTACTTCTGGGCAATTACGTGTCTAAACTATGGTTTAAAACTTTATCAACCTTATTGCTCCATTGTTGATGATTACTTAAATTATTAGTGTCAACCAATTGAAGAAAAAATAATATCAAAAATCTAATCTTGTCTTGTCTTGTCAATCAATGTCTTGTCTTTCATTCGTTTCATATAACTTTCTTCCACCTGCTTCTATTTTTTAAATATGTACATATTTTTAACGTTGAATTTTTCTTTTGAAATTTTGAATTTCCTGCTTTATATTTTGTAAACATTAATAATTTACTTTAGTTTAGGTAAGTTACAGGATTCAATTTGTGTGTATATTTGTAGATTTCCATCTCATTTAATACATATAATTTCAGCTTCTGAACACTAGCTTTGCTCATGTGGGGGGTTATGACTTTGAAATGTATGATTTTGTTTGTTTTGTAATATTTGTTTAAAAATTCTGATTACAATAAAATTTCAATTAAAATAAGGATTTCTATGAATCAAACCAAATAACATTTATTAGGCTTTTAACAATATAATGGAATTGGCCGATTTACATACTATGTACAGGGCACAAATTAAAATGATTAATATTGAGTTATTCTTTAATTTGATTAAAAATACTCTATTATAATAATATGAGACGTTTAAAAATTATTGCTCAATATGACTAGATAAAATTCTTCACAAAAAAATTAAATGTAAGTTATAATATTGAATAGATAGATCTGGGCGACACAAGAAACTAAATTTCAAAGTAGATACAAAACCATTGATAACTTTGCTGCTATGAACGAGATATTTCTCTCTCATGGCTATCTAAGTAGAAAGCAATGAATTTATATGATCAAGAATATAGTTTGCAGAAAACATCCCTTTTGATAGATAAGCTACACGTTTTTCTTCATTTATTAGGAAACCGTTGGATTTAAAACGTATAAATTTATTTTCCAAGATAGAATAGTAAGACTAGGTGGTGAAACGAATTCAGCATCTGAGATTTTAAAACTTATCTCGACAAGAAGAGGCTCATCATGCTTTCCGTGTAATGGCTATGACATTTCTATGCAAAGACTGGCCTGTTTTTAACCTTAAGTAGGCCTATGTTTTTTCTACTTAAGTTGTTCTTTCCCCAAGGCTGAGTGGTTAAACAGCTCGCCTTCCACGGTTAGTATCGGGATCGATGTGGAATTTGTGGACAAAATGAGACCGGGGAGGTTTTTTTTTTTTTTGGGGGGGGGGGGGTGGTCACATATCCACTGCAATGTTTAATTAGGCCTATACCATTGCTCCATCCACCACAATATGGTTATTGGTTGCAATAAGGGAATTATTAAATAGGTTTAATAGCTTTAAAAAATAGAACAATTTACTACACTGAATTTAGAGCACTGAGCAAATAAGATTGGTCTCGTGTAGATAGTTTGGGATTAGATCCAACATAGCGGCAAGCATTTCAAGCTCAATTCATCCCGGAATCCATTTTTTAAAGTAGTAGTAGGCCTACTAAATTCAACCAAACCTGATATGCCTTCACTGCATAACCAATGCGGGGAGCATTACAATTTAAATAACACCATTTTTGGTGATTAGTGGTTGTTCAACTTTACTCTCCGGTTTCATTTATATAGACTACTGCATCCTTGAGCTATTGAGTTTTTGTTCTCATGAAGACAGTCTGGGATTTGATCCAAGACTTTCTTGCCCAAAAATAAACTGGAATAGCTTTCTATAAAATAGGTTTTCTTTGTATCTGTAAAAACCTGAAGATGCTTTACTTAACAACTATTCAGGCGTGGTTTAGATGATCTTGAAAGAGCTTTAATAGAGGAACTATTGATTAGAGGGATATCACCGCCTCTCCTAGATCTAACTCTAGAGACAAACTAAAGGGGGGGGGGGAACACAAAATCTTACTAAAATCAAGGTCAAGAGTATGCAACCAACTATTGCACAAGACGGACTGATGAAGTTTAGTATACGATTTCAAAGGTGAAGGCCAGGAGTACGGAGCACGCTTTTCCGAGATTTCTGTTTGTTGTTTACATATTGCATTATACCCTCAAAACATGTAAGATAATGAGTTACTAGTGGTAATTATCAACACCAATAACCTTACACATTCACGATTTTCTCTACGAAACCAGACTTGTTTAGTTGGACCTCGATGTTATGTTGTAAGAAAAATGACATTATATTCGAAAAAGGCAAGTGGATGAAGGTGTTATGTGACATTTTCATAACACAAAAAATTGCATGAGGGATAGTTGAGTTATGTTTCACTCTATCTTCTAAACTGAGTTTCATTTTTATCTATTATAATAATATGACCGGGGGATGTTCGGGCCCCGAAGCATTTTGATTGGCTCTAGAGGACAGCCAATCAGCGGCCGAACCGCCACAAACAGTATTTGTAACTAAGGTAGACGAGGCAAGCTCAGATGTACCAGTTGATGTCAATAGAAATAATAGACGAAATTACTTACTACAGAGCATGCTTTCATTTCCGTAAGTTATATCCAGCTGGTTCTTTATGTAAACTTTTTTTGTCCACTTGACAGAACAAAACCATTAATTAGTACCGTACTTACTGTAATGTTCATAACGAATATTTATGCAATAGGCTACGTAAAGTCATTTATAAATTCGTTATTCTCCGTTCATGTTTACCAGCTCATGTTTTACGTACGATTTATTTAGCCCTAATTCATTCTATTATTCAATATGGTATAATTGGGTGGGGAGGAGTTGCAAAAACGATCCCCAGCCCTTTGCTTTGTCTTAAAAAACGCATCATAAAGATTTGTTTATCTAAGCCTCCTGACTATTCTTCCAAATTATTATTTTCTGAATTTAACGTTTTCACCATAGACCAAATTTACAAGTATGTCATACTGAATTATTTTCATAAACATCGTGACAATTACAAGTCAGAATCTCACGTATATAACACGCGAAGGAATCAATTAAATTTACTACTTGAACCGAAAAATGTTACAACTGCTGGAGCTAAGCACTGTTCAAGTTTTGGCCCAAGACTATTCAATTCATTTATTACCAACCATCCTGATCTAAATAGCTTAAACAACAAACAATTTAGGTCTAAAATTAGAAAATCTATATAATTATTACTTCTGTTTTCTACTATTGCTGTTATAACATTTTTCATATTAAAATTTAAAATTTGGATAGAACTTAATTTGTTATTGTTTTTTACTAAAATTTGAACAAATAAATTATGTATTAATATTGTATTACCTCGTACCTTTGTATTGTAAGAAGAACATGTTCTAACCTTTTATACATAATATTCTGTCATACTTCTCTAAAGTTTGTATTGTTTTAAGTAATTATTTAGTATAAGTTTTTCTCATATATAGAACTGAACCACCCCCGAACACAAGCTCTGCTTCTTCGGGTGGTGTATCAATTTTTTATGTATATTTTTCGTGTAATTTGAAACAATAAATTGTAATAATTGTAATTGTAATATGTTATGGTGCAATAATAATATTGTAGGCCCACTCTATCCTAATCATAACGTATATCAAATTGACGATCGCTTTGATTTTGTTGTTAGCCCGCCTAGATTGATTCATTTCTTTATAATGATGTCAGTCTAAATAAATATAAATAAGAGATTTTTAAAAATCTAGCCGTTGAATAATTAAACGCAGCTGCTGTTTATATAATATTGTGCATTCTATCAAAATGTAGGGCTACCGATACCTGCATTATGTTTTGATGTGAGTATTTTTCAGTTTAAACTCTCCTCACTTGTGTGCAAGCATTATACCTACTGCAATACCTGACGGATTGTTTTCAGATTGAATTTAATTCATTCATAACGTGTAAGGATGCTTTGAACCTATAGCCAATATGCAAGTGAATCTTAGGTCTACATTTACATGATTAATATTATTGCCAGTGCATTTGGTGAAATATTTACACATTTCAAGAATTTCTTATTCAATGTATAGGAGTACGAATTAAAGTTAAGAAGAAGCACAACTTTATTAACTATTTGGGTATGTATTGCGCTAATATGTACTAATTCCAGTCCAAAATAGAAGTTTATATAGAGAAATAATATTCATATTATAGCTACTATGAATATAACTTTTACACAAGTTTTTAAATGAGTATGAATAAGGATAAGTAGAAACACAGCTATATTAACAGTCCAAAAACAAGTTTATATAGAGAGATAATATTCATATTACACCTACTGTGAATATAACTTTTCTTTTCTTTCTTTCTCTCTCTAAGTTTTACCTCTCCCTTTTAGGATTTATGTGACCCAAGCCGCCCGGGCCTTACAGGGCCGCGACCTGTCGGGAGAGGGATTATCTTTGGATCACATACATACTTTTTTGACCAGACAAGGACATGGAGGGCCTCCCCGGATGAGTGATCAGCCCAATGCCGGGGCCACCTCCGAGACAACACGAACACATAGGACGAGACACACCATTCACACACACACTTATAACTTTTCACAAGTTTATAAATGTAATTTCAATAAAATACTTTATTCTAACAAAATGCAATATCATTCGTGTTATAGTTTTATGTCTGAGTAGATGCACTACATCCCACAATGGAAAATAGGGGAAAAAGAATCATGCCAACATTATGAATCTAGTTAAATTCTATGTAGCACAAATTGCTAATAGATCAATAAAACTCAATAAAATGAACTGATCTATAACATAACACTCCTATCTAATTAAGTTTTTATGAAAATGTCACATAACACCATCCAATTGCCTCATCCTTAGTGTCGATGTTCAGCAAACAATGACTAATTAAGAGTAAAATTAACAGAAAGCAATTCACTTCTTAACTCTCACTGTCCAGGTTTCAAAATAAATCTAGGCTAATATAGTGCAAATTCTTCAGGACTTCATTTTACTAGAGTAAACTCGTTCCACTAAGAGCTAGAGAGATAATATTATAGCGTATTCAATAATTTATTGAAGAGTTGCATTTCAAAATTATTTTTAAATATGGCTTTGTAGTGGTAGTTGGCACCATTATGGATTTTATTTAGATACCCTACAATCTGTCTCATTTATTCACATAGCCTATGTAGTTTACTATGCCACAATTACTAACCGCGGATCCCCGTGATATTACATTAAAGTGGGATCCCAATATTATAGTTCATTACTCGACAATAGTGATAACTTGATCAACTAAACAAAACAATCAACGAACAAATGACAAATTTTACATCCATTCTGACAATAACGATCATAAATTTACAAAATTTTAGTGTCAGGATGATCTCTCGATATTAATTCCTGATCCTCGCTTCTTGTAATCATCTCTAGATCCCCCACTCCCCAATAAAATCTACACTCAGGACATCCCGCATCAACTACCGTATTTATACAAGGATCATTATTTTACGTAATTCCCTTATGCACAGCTGGTCTAAGCATTTCTGAGTTTAAAGGACTTCATTACTTTTTTAATTAGCTGTATTTTGGTAAAATTTGAAGTTTACCAAAACAGTATCTTAGGAGCTGAACGATGTAAAAAATTAGAATTTTAGTGGAACTTGTTGAGTAGATCGAAATAGTTTTCACATAGGCTAATAGGCCTACAATGAACCTGAGTTAAAAACGGTATTTTGTAAAGTTTCAATTCTTTTTAAAATATTGGATAGTAAACTGATGATTCCTTTTTATTTCTGAAAGGTCATCAACATGTTGGGATGGATGGAGTGCACCGTTCTTCTGTTGCTGACGGTGCACATAGTCTTATCTGACAAGATGAGGTTTGACAACTACCAGGTGTATCGAGTTGTTCCTGATAACGAGACTCAAATAAACATGCTGAGAGTCCTGGAAACTTTACCAACACCGGTAAGTAAACGTTGTTATGAACATCTGAAAGACATCTAGGTGTACCTGATTTATTCAGCGATTTCAGGAGGTCAACTTGGAAGTTCGGAATTTCATAGAGGCAGTGTTGCCAGCAAGGCGATCCTGCCGCCTTTTACCACCCAGTGAGTTCGTAAGGAAGTAAACTTTCTGTTAGGCAAAATAAAATTTTATTATTATTATTATTATTATTATTATTATTATTATTATTATTATTATTAAGTACCTGAATAGCATAAGTATCCATTTGAACTGCCATATTTTACCTCCCAAGCCGCTTGTATGAATGTAAACTTCCGCAAGTACTTAAAAAGCACGAGTGTTCATTTGAATAGAAGGCTGAGTCGACCTTAGCCGGATCCCAACATGACAGGAAGATAAAATCCCGTGCCATTTCCCTGGATCAAACCCGGATCATCCAATCATATTTATGCACATCTGAGCGAATATCATGTCGGCTGCGGTGGTCTAGAGGTAGCGTGTCCGCCTCTAGATCCGAAGGTCGCAGTCGATGGGTTTTTCAGGACGTAAAAATCCTGGGCACGGAGTCTTCCGGGAGGGACTTTAAGCTGGGGGCCCGTAGATTTACGGCACGTAAAATAACTCCAAGCCTAAATTAGAGCCTCTGGACAAAATTTCTCGGCCCTTTCACGTCCAAGTAATACCTTAGTTTCCGGAGAGGGGTTAAGGGGCGATGGGCTTACCACCTGTCCCTCTGCCCTCTCTAGGAAAACAAGCGAAACAAAATTCACATCGGTACAGAAACCTCCGCTTGGAGGCCCTACGCCCCAACAAGGGGGCACAGGATGAGAGAGAGAAGCGAATATCATAATTTTACCTTTAAGTATACATAATTTTAATGACAGTTTATAACTAATTGCTGCACTTACTTTTTTACTATTATTATTATTAAGTGCCAGTATGGTACTTTATGAGATTGTGTGGGGGACGAAAAAATGTTTGTCCGTCTGTCTGTCCGTCTGTCCGTGCGTCTGTACGCACCATAACTCAAGTACGCTTTTTCGCATTTTCATGAAACTTGGTATAAACATTCATAATGTCGATGGGAAGAACCCTATTGTTACTGAACCAAATCGGTTCACCGGTACCGGAGTAATGCCCAATTTAGTGCCTATTTTAATAGTATTACCTATATTAGAAAGGCACCATAACTGAAATACGCTGTTTCGGATTTTCATGAAACTTCGTATACGCATTTATGATGTCCAAGAGAAGTATCCTATTGAATTTGAACCTAATCTGTTAACCGGTACCGGAGTAAAACCCAACTTAGTGTCTATTTTAAAGACGCAATAACTCAAATACGCTTTATCGGATTTTTATGAAACTTGGTATACCCATTTATAATGTCCATGGAAAGACTTCTATTCATATTCGACCAAATCGGTAGGCCGGTAGCGGAATTATGCCCAATTTAGTGCCTTTTATGTTAATATATAAGAAGTCGCGACAACTCATATGCTTTATTGGATTTTCATGAAACTTTGTATAACCATTTTTCATGTACATGAGAAGATGTCTACTGATATTGGATCAAATCGGTAGACCGGCACCCGAGTAAAACCCAATTTAGTGTCTATTTTAAAGACGCGGTAACTCAAACATGCTTTACCGGATTTTCATGAAACTTGTTGTACACATTTATAATGTCCATGGTAACATGTCTATTGATATTGGATAAAATCGGTTGAACGGTTTCGGAGTAATTCCCAATTTAGTGCCTATTTTATGTAAATATACGTATTCGAAAGAATTTATGAAAGTCAAATCAGTTATCATGACAACATAGTCAATTGTTTTGCTGTGATCTTATAAGGATTTGGAGATTAAAATGCAGTTGGCTATGACAAATAACATTATTGCTTTACATACGCTTATCCAACTAGACTGTTAATCTGACCCTGGTGGACAAGATGGTAACGTCTTGGACTCACATTCTGCAGTTCAATGGTTCAAATCCCGAGCCGACAAATTTGACTTTTATATTTATTTTTATGTGAGTGTGCGATTGTCAAGATATCACAAATCTGTACAGTACAGCTGATGCTGGACGATTTTAATCTGATTAAAAAAAAAAAAAAAAAAAAAAAAACTAGACCTTTGTTCTTCCGTAAGCCCTGCTTAATGAATAAATCTGGAGCTTAACTTGGAAATCAATTAAAAAAATACATATTGTGCATATCATAATTGCAATGATAACTGATTAAACAAAAACATACTGGCACTTTGTTACATCAGTTTACCTGATTTTATTATTATTATTATTATTATTATTATTATTATTATTTTGCCCAGTATCTATCAGAAAATATAGCTTACAGGCTCTAATGCAGACTAATATTCCAATTCTCGAATTTAGAACTTGACACTGGGACTTCACTTTTAAACGTTGCCTATACATTGAATGAATGAATTAGCCATTTGATCCCATGAAAGGCAATAACCTCCTATGAAGGGTGAACTCGTGTGAAGTTCATGTGCTGCGGAGCGACTTCTTGATAACACTGTGCATATTCTTTCATGCTTGTGTTTAATATGGTAACACGAAACCCATGTTTCTCAATAGTTCAATGAATAATTCAATAGTTCAGTAAGAAAGTGAAGATTTGTTGCAGTTGGATTTCTGGAGCAGCGCGAGCACTGTGCATGCATACGTGGACGTAATGGTTCCTCCAGATATGCAGGAGCAGTTCCTTAGCCTCACTCGGGCTTACAGCCTTCGCAGCGAAGTTCGAATACCGAACGTGCAGAAGTAAGTAAAAATATCCTGCATTATTGTGGCTTAGAGAGTCGGGAGACAGACAAGTGTTTAATTTTGTAAGGGAGAAAGAAAATGGAGGAATCATTTATTCTATTCTATTCTCCTAAAGCTGACTTCGCAGACCCCTATTTCTCTGTAGCAAAAGTTCTGCATGGCATCCCCTTTTATAAAAAAAGTGTTATTAAAATATGGAAATTCTAATTGGTCAATATACACCATTTTTCTTAAAGGCTTCAGGGATTATTGCAAGTAAACTACTGAAATTACGTCAATGAAACCACGTTAGAATTAATCAGGATGTCAAATAGTTTCTTTTAACGCCTACAAAAGCTCAATGTGTCAAGATATTTCTGAAATTGTATGAGCTTATGTTAAGCCGGAATTTCCGTATTTTCATACTAGTCTTACCAATATGTAATTTTTGCATGCTTTTGGAATCACCGTGTGGCAATGCTCGTAACAGTAGACTTTCTTAATGTGTAATTTAAGAACCTTATAAACTAGTGTCTATTAAATTTAGTTAACAAACGTTGGTTTATAAATTTTTAAATAACGAAAAAAACATTACAAAAGCTTATTATTAACAGAATATTATGTATTCTAGGCTAATAGATGAGGAAAGACCCCAACGCAGATCTTCCAGATTTGGATGGAACGATTACCACAACGTCACAGTTGTAAGTTTCTAACTATAATTCAGTGTTGAGAACAATGACGTCAATATCCTCTTAGCTCTAAGGGAAAAGTCAATATTTTACAGAAATTGCTCATCAAACTAAGACGTTGGGTCAAATTCAACGAAAAATACAATAAATTACTTTCTTATTCAACGAAAAATACAATAAATTACTTTCTTCTTGCACTTTTACCAATGTGGTTTTGAAATCTATACCACTTCCATTTGGAACCCATAGAAAAGAATTGTTGCAATCGACTTTCAAAAATAGAATTATATTTTAGGCAGGTTATATTAACGGCCGTGGGTGTCGGCATGCTGACCACATGCCCCCAATCCTGCCATCTACCTACGGGAGATGATGCAGCGGTCGGGTGGTAGGCCAAGTCCCTCCAGGGATGTAGCGCCACGGAGTTTTTTTTTTTAGGCAGGTTATGATGGTAGAGTTGATTTTACCTAATCGGTAAATAGCACAACGTTAAATACTACATATTGATTTTGTTTCAGTAGTTGTACTCGTGGCTGGACGAAGTGACATACAGAAATCCAAGAGTAGCAACTATCATCGTTGGAGGAAGGAGCTTTGAAGGCCGTCATATAAAAGGCGTTAAAATATCGTACAAGCAGAATAATCCTGGAGTTTTCATTGAGGCAGGTAATGCAATAGTTACCTAACCTAACCTAACCTAACCTAACCTAACCTAACCTAACCTAACCTAACCTATAATTACTATTAAGAATTAAGAATTCTTAATTAACTCTTAATTAATTATTACCGTTATAGGTAAGTTGAATTTAACTGCTTTTGTTTGACCAAACTTAAATGTCTAAGTTTCGGGCTTTTATAGTACCTCGTAATCAATAAACCAAACGACCTCGGCGAATAGATGTTAGTAGTTCTCATTTTTTTGTTGCGATAGATGGCAGGCGACAAGGCATGCAAGCCGTAGGGTTTCTTTTGATATTTTAACCTCAAACAACGCACATTAAATCACCCTAAATGAACACAATTTAGTAAAATTTTTTATTTATTTAATCTTCCCATAGTTATGGGTTGCCTACACAGACAAAGAGTACCAGAAAAGAAAAACAAAAAGGTAATTGAACATAGAACATTGAAAAGAAAAAGAGAATAAAATTAAGGAAAAGTTAATACAAAATAGAAAATCATTAACAGTTACGATTAGGATTTATATATGTGATTCCTCAGTATTGAAACAGATCCTCTGAGGGTTGCTGAGTGACGTGAACAGTATTTTATTTTAAATATAGGGTTGTTCATTGTGTAGTTTGAATTGTTGCTTTCAATGCTTGGATATTGTTCTGTATGATATATTAATAGATAGTTTGACAATAGTGTTATAATGAAATTCTGTAATTTAATGGATATCACTAGGATACTGTTAGGTCACTTATAATAAACGTATTAGAGTATAGATCAACAAAAACGATATTACCTTATGGATATTGTACTAATTTTGTTTTAAACAACCCTACCGTATTGAAACCTGTACTTTAATATGTCTTTCTGGATTCGCCATTAGGTCTATAGGGTAGATTACATTAAGTGTAAAAGTGAGGCATCTCAGTAAGGCATTATTGAGCAGGGACAGCTTTCTTATTTTTTACTTTCTTCTACTTTATATTTTTTCCGATTATAAGTGGAATACAAGTGGAGTAAATTTTTCGAACTCAAATTCAAGGTTGTGAAAGCTAACAACTTAACTTAAGCTTGAATTATCTTACTAGACCTACCATAAAAACCGATCAAACTTTATTTCCTTCGATCATTGTCAAAATACAAGAAGAAACAAAATGCAGATCTAATAACTGGGAAATAACATAATCTAAATAAATGAATTTGAAAATATTTAATATTCTTATTGCAGCAAAAATGATTTTACAGTGTCAATTAGAGGTAAACATTGAAAAACTATTTAATTTTAATAATCGAAACATAATTTTGCTTTTCATTTGTTTTATCTTAGTTTGGTCCACCTACTTATAAATAGCTAACATAAATCGATGGCTTAGTGCACATATGTGTAAAGTGCAATTCTGTAGATTCTATTAAATCCATTTTGATACCAAATTATCTAGAATGTGCACCTAAGAAAAGCACTTACTACATTTTGCCCCTGGAGAAAAAAAATATTAAGCTTCTGTTTTTTCAATTGTCACATTAAAGTAAGGGTACCTTATGCCTCAGAAGCTTCCATATTTAACACACAACTCCAAAATTGTACTTAACACGTTTTTGTTATAAAAATTGTTTAAATATAGTTTAAAGTAATGTAAAATGTAATAATTTAAATAAATGAAGTCTAAAGTAATATAAAATGTAATAATTTAAATACGATTTAAATCGTAAATGAAGTTGAATTTCCTCCTCTACAGTAGTCAAAGTATGTGTTCACACGCTCTATTTACATTATACATTAATACGGCGCTACATGTAATTTCAATATTATTATTAAGATTGTGTGATGATAGAAAATAACGTTATTGATACTGATTATTAGGGCAAGGCATTTAATGACCATAAAATAATAAAAAATGCAAAACAAAAAATGCATTTATGGCCTAAAAATAATGAAAAAAGACCCAAAATTTAAAAAAGTCCAATAAATTTAGCATTATTGTTTTTAATTAGTTTTTTAAGTAATGAATTGCTAAAAACAATTTATGACAGTAATTATGACAATAATTTACATTATAAAACACACTTATTTTGTTACTAAAGAAGTAAGTAAATTTATGCTACTTGGGCACCCTTAGCGAAAAAAAAGTTCTTTTTGAACTGTCATGCCCATCAAATTGCCCCTAGCAAAAATATGCCATTTAAAAAGAAAGAAAAAAATCTTTATTGATACAAGACAAACTTCTCTGGTGTTTACAATAAACCTGTATTAAAATGAACTACGAACACTTGGCGGATATTCTCAAATAAAAATGATTCTCTGTTGACTGAAAAGCTCCTCTCTACCTCCACTGAAACATCTAAAAATGCCGGAAATGACCTAAAATTACCTAAAAATGCCGAAAATGACCTATAAATTGCAAAAAAAAGACCTATCGCCTGAAAATGACTAAAAATGCTAAATAAAGCAAGTAATGCAAAATAATGTCCTTATTTAATGAATTATTTCTTTATACATATTTATATATATTTGAGCTATCTTTCAACCTTCGTTTAAAAAAGATGCAAAATCATCAAATGCCTTGCCCTACTGACTATGTTAATGGTAGAAATGAAGCATCCAATTCCAAAACTGTCTCAATCCAGTTTTAACAATTTTCAGGAAACGTCAAAAACTGATAACTTTTTTCCTAACTGTTTCCAGTGTTCCAATTTTTTTTAATTTTACAGTTGAGAAACACTCTTCTCATGAGTGATATTCCTGAAAATCAGGGATCAATATTTCAGGAGTTATTTCATATTTTTGGTTGGATTGAGAGAGTTTTGAAACTGTAGGGTGAAACGAGAGAGTCTTTTTTGTTTCTAATATTTTAGAAGAGGCTTCTTATTAATGTAAATACAATAATCTATTACTTCAATTTCTATTTTGTCTATGACATTGAATTCAAATATTAAAGTAATGGTCATACAGAATGAATAGATTATTCTGTTTGGTTATTACACTTCAGTTCAAATTTTTAAGTCTTCTGTTTCCATAAATAAATCCTCATTTGCATTTTCTTCTCTGTTTAACCTTGAATCACCCTCTATTACGCTCTTGTAAAATGATAAATCAGTCATTTTTCTCCACTTGGAACCAAAGTGTTGAGATCGGATAGTTTCTCTTCCTTCTGATTCTGAGATTCTGGGGTCATCTGCAAAATGTTTTTCCTCTCTTTAACACCGATTTGAATGCTCCTATGTCTATTAATTTACTTCCCCTCTTACAATCACATTTTTTCCAGATGCAATTTTCTTAGAATGATTCGCTTAGCTGTGGAAAAATGGAAATGCCCCACTAGGTTTGAGAGTAGCTTGCACTATTTTCTTCCAATCAATGATAACAAAATCCTCCCCCAGTTCCTTCAGATTTGCACTTTGTGCAATAATGTCTCTATATTCACATGGTTTAATAATAGTATCCCTCTTCCTAATGACATTTTCTATTCTCACACAAACTCTAATGGCTGGGAGAAAAGAGTGGCCGACAATTGGGAAAATAACATGGAGTTCTTTACAGTTGGTATGCTATTATAGAGTCAAGACATTAACATTCCCATTATTGTAGTTTTTTTTATTTTGTCCTGGGCACCCGTCTGCATACACTTTCATGACCTTAGTTTCTCCCCCCCCCCCACTTCTTGCGTTTTTCTTT
Organism: Ectobius pallidus; assembly: GCA_964059195.1. Lineage (NCBI taxonomy): Eukaryota > Metazoa > Arthropoda > Insecta > Blattodea > Ectobiidae > Ectobius > Ectobius pallidus. The sequence goes on along the minus strand of CAXKWD010000002.1, from coordinate 101,801,520 downwards.
ATTTTTTGCTCCCCATTTCGAAGGATCTTTCCATTTCTTCCGTCCTTTACCACTAGGTGATATCAATATAGCCTATTACTTTCCATTTCTTAATAATAGTGCTTAATTAGCTTGTATTTGTGAGCAATGCATAGAAAACACTATCTTCTTATTTACAGAGTCTGCACTATTTGTTGCCTTCTAACAATGGGTATATGAGAGTTACAACGTTCATAATTATAATTTGTGCTAATACACTGCTGACAACAGCTGGAAACATAAAATGAAAGGTTATTTATAAGGAAAAAGAAATTCATGTATGGAACGAGACAGTTTTGTAACAGTACATGGGATGGAATGAGAAAGTTTTGGAACTGTTTGTCTTTTCTGAAGCTTAATTTTGGAAGGAAAGAGGAAGTTTAGGCACAATATTCATTACTACATTGTTAGGGATATGTAGGTAGATGACGAAACCGCCATTATCTCAATTTTTTTAAAAATGGATTGAGACAGTTTTGGAATTGGACGCTTCAAATGTATAATTATGATAATGATGTCGACTTTGCTGGAAATTATAATTTAGTATAATAATAATAGTGGTCTAATAATAATAATAATAATAATAATAATAATAATAATAATAATAATAATAATAACAATGATAATAGTAGTAATATTAATAATAATAATAATATTAATAAATATATCTTATCAGTTACGCCAATTCTAAAAATTCGTAGGATTAATGTGGTTACATAGAAGATTAATTAAACTGGAACATTTCAGTTGGTTGTCAGTCTGGATTTGATACGATAAACCTGCCACGTATTAAATTACTCACTAGCCGTCAACTGAGCAAGCGCTTCAACCTGCCACAGTAAAGCTGTCGGAAATGTGATATTATGCATGTAGAGCCCTTAATTCCGTAAACACGACCATGGCTGTACTGAAATGAGGTCTCAGTGTAACGTTCTTTCCATCACGACAAATTACCTTCCGCCACTTTGATTTTATTGATCAGCCTGCACCCCTTCCCATTTACTCTCAGTGCTATTAGAGTACGAACCCTATTTACTTGACCGTTACACACATATGGCCTTTTCCCCAAATTCTCTAACATTTAATTGCATTCCCACTCCTTTCCAAGTTAAACTAGCAGATTAAAACTTTTGACACATTATTAAAATCCCATTATTTCCATTATTTTCGTAACTAACAGATCGTATTTTTCATGTTTAGGGCAAAGAAAGTTACTTGAGTGCATTATTAAGATTTTATTTTGGTTGTGTATCCATCGCGGATGCGATATGATGTGCTAACGTAACAACCAATTTACATGAATCGAACGCCATTCGTAATATACTAAGAAGCAAACCTTTTATTTGGGCAGATGAAGTTATGGCAATAGACAATTCCTAAGCAAGCTGAAGGAATATTATCTACTTTATGGAACCCGAAGGTTCATTGCCGCGCTTATCTGAGCCCGCCATTCAACCCTATTCTGTGCTAACTCCATCCAACCATCCCTCTCAAATCCTACTTCTCTTACATCTATCCTAATATTGTCCTCCCACCAACGTCTCGGTCTTCCAAGTGGCATTTTTCCTTCGGGTTTCCCAGTCAATATTTTAGGTAGATTTCGAAGAAAAATCTACCTATTGCGATCGATACCATGTCATGATTTTCGAAAAATTCTTTCATATCTTTACGTTTCATGCTTCCCTAAGTACGAAACCACCGCCCGTTCAAAAAAAAAAGTGATATTTATATATATATATATATATATAGGCTATATATATATATATATATATATATATATATATATATATATATATATATATATATCTTTACACGCTAGCGGCCGTAATTTTGAAGATATTTGAACCAAATTTTATTATGTTATTTCTAGGCCCAATAGTTCAGACAAGTTCGTTAATGAGCAAAATTGGCCCAAGGGGGTGGTCGGGGGAGGGGGTTGAAATTTTGAAAACTTTATATCTCGGCCGCTATGAAGTATAGAGGGAAACTTTGTTTGAATAAATTAGAGTACTCCCTATGGAGTTCACAGTGACACCAACAATTCGGGGGTTTTTGGGGGTACGAGTGGGGGTGGGGGTGAGGGGATGGAAATTCGAAATTTTGAAACTACGTCTTTTGGGGTATCGTTGAAAAGCTCTTGATGAGTACTCTACAAATCAATAACTAGTTTCTTGATAGCTCTCATATAAGGCGAGATTTCAACGTTTGAAAAAGTGATCTTTCCTTTTTCTTTTGCTGTTATTATTGCGGGTTTGTCATGCCAAGGCTAAAGAAGAAGAGTGCTACGCAGCGACAGTAAATTAAACCAAAAGCACTTAGAAATCTACCTCAGCCTGTAGGCTTGCCTAAAGGGATTTTTTTAGATATGTCTTTCCTCCCCCATGCGCGCAACATCCAGCCCATTTCATCCTCCGTGATTTAATTACTCTTACTATATCTGGTGACGAGTACAGGTTATGAAGCTCGTCGTTATGCAGTTTTCTGCAGTCCCCATTTTCATCTCTCTTGGGCCCAAATATTTTCATAAGCATGCTGTTTTTCTAACTACCATTTTTGAAATTAATTTTTCCGCTATAATTTAAATTTTTTAGCAATTACATTACACAGCTGGATGAACTAGTTTAAAATTGTTAGTTTATTAAATCTGAATTGCCTATGAGATGTTACCTACATAAACTGAGCAATTCGATATAAAACAGTCTCCTTCGTTAAACTCATGGTCCAATCGCACACCATAATAACAATATGTCGTGGTTACAAAGCTGTAATAGGTTCTTTCCATTTTTGTCATTGCACTCAGGAAAAATCCTATTCAGTTTATAATTCGATCCCCTGTTATGATTATTAAACATACAGCTTTGGGCAATCTAAAAATAATTAGCTCTCTACGTGAAAAAATGAACGACCTATGAAGGAAAAAAATTTAGTATGAAATTGGAGATATGATATTTACAATGTGAGAATCTCATAACCTATAATTTGAGCTAAATTCGAGGATACGAGGCTCGAACATTTTTCTATTTGCTCTTCTGCGAAATTATGACATGTCTTATACTTAACGTTTGATGATACTATTCTAAACTTTATTTCGTTATACAGGAATGCATGCTCGCGAATGGATTGCTCCAGCTACAGCTACATGGATTCTGAATGAATTGTTAACAAGTCAGGATCCCGACATCAGATTCGTAGCAGAGAATTACGATTGGTACATCTTCCCTACAGTCAATCCTGATGGATATCAGTATTCACACAATACGGTAAGCGTTCACATCTGTAGGCTATATTACTATATACAATATATAATTTGCTTATATGTCTATACATTTATTTATTATATCATTCACATAAATTATCCTATACATATTTCTGTTCTCAACACTCCTTTTCTCAACTAATACAAAGCCTACAACAATGATAAGGTTTCAGTAGATAGGATTTTTTTTACAGTAGCTTATTCTCAGTTTACTTTAAAATAGCTTGCGTTGTTTGTTTAAAATTTTACATATACAGAATGTAACAAACAGGTAGGCCAAATTTTGCGGAAATATTCCTTACATATAGAAGATGAAATTATGTTATATGAACATTGGTCCAAAAATGCTTTATTTCCTTATTAGAGACCTTCTCTGCACATGCAACACTTAGCGGAGTAGGCCTACTGAAAAACAGAACTGTGGAAACAGAAAATTTGTTTCATTTACGCAGGCCTATGTGACAGTATACAGGTTATAACTGCATGGAATTTTTAAGTGCGATGGTTAGATTTACGGTACAGTAATTAGGGAAATTATGATATAAGTATAAAGTACCTAGCTAATGGTCAATCATTTGTGCACACTGTACTGTTGTGTTAGCATCATTGCAACATACCTGCAGATTCAAATTGAACAACATAAAAGGAAATTACTGTAAGAGTATATTTGCAATATTCCTGCATCACACAAGTAAAAAGGAACGTGCCGACACACATGTCTATCTTATATATAGTTAAAATTGTGAAAAGCCTGCTAAGTGTACTGTACAGTAAACAATATCAAATCTGTGTCACAACACGAGTCCAAGTCGAATACACGATCAAAATAGTCAGGATACTCAAACATAATACCATAATAATAGTGTCTAGAATTATTGGGTTGAGGGTCCAATAGGCTTAACATTAACGTGTTGGTAAGGTGGATCTACTTATAGCGTTACTTATACTATCCCTCGATGGTAAATATGAATTTCATTAACTTTTTAAATTAGTTCACGAATAACTTTTTATTTTTTGTTATTTATCTTGTTTTACCATTTTAAGTTTTCCTTTTTTCTTATTACACACAAACACCCATCCCCGAGGCGGGACTCGAACCCACAGCCTCCTTCACCACGGTTCAAAGGCCTTAGCAAATGCGGCTAAGGAGACTGGCAAATAGGGAATAGTCACGAAGACAATGTAGAGAACTTCTGTACTATTTTTTCTGTTGCAGGACAGGAAATGGCGTAAAACCAGGAGTCGCAATGGGCATCGCAGATGTATTGGTGTAGATCCTAATAGGAACTGGGATTTTCATTGGATTGGTTTGTAGTTTTATAGAACCTTTCTGAAAAAAAACAAGCATATGGCGTATCTTCCAAATTTACCTTTAAAGTTTGCAGACACAATTACAGACTAATAGTTATTTGAAATTCTCAGTTTGCCGTTCAAGATGTAACTCTTTTGGTGAAATCAACTACAAACACCGTAAGACTTACATGACCGCTGAGAGGGAGCTTACGAAATGAGAAATTAAGGTGGTAAAATGAAATCTAACTTACTTTCTACACAGCCATAACTGATATCATCTTATTTATTACAATTTCCTATTTCATATTCAGCACTATGTATTGGGCAACTTAAGCTGAAATTGTACACATTAACTACATGACATTCTGTACTAATTAACTAATATTTCCATAAAGATGAACTGTTCGGTAATTTTATGTGAATTGACAGATTGGTCAGATTAGTTTGATTACGACGAACTTACTTGAAGGCATTAATTGCTTATTCTTCTGTGGCTCATGGGATTGCAATAAAGATTAAAATTACAGCTGGGGCAATGGTTCAAGCAATTTCAATTATATTAAAAAAATATAACCTTTAATTCAATAAAATCCCTAATTATGTAAAGAGATCGACATCTTTTTTTTATCGCAGATGAAAATCAACAGCTTTGAGTATCACCATTATTTAATTTATATATCCTATTGTTGTTACGAATTGTTTGATCGTATAAGAAAGAAAATTTATTAGAACAATTATCTAGGTATCACTCAAAAATAAGACATCAGAAATAAGTCAAAATATGCTGCATCAACATACATTTCACTTTCATGTGGCTTAAAATAAATATCGCGCAGGGTTTTTTTTTTTTTAAATTGTAACTCATTAAATCATTTGTTTGCGAGATTTTAAAAAATCACAATCTTGAAAACATAAACTTTAAATTTAGTGATAAAAATCTCCATAGAACATGATATTTGTTCAAAGATACTTGAAAGGATTCGACTTTATAGACTTTAACACTCAGAAGAATATTACTCAGGTCATAAATGAACTCTGAAGTACAGTACAACATTGACAACGCTCAGGACAATTTTAGAATTATGAGAGTGTTACTGCGTTGTTTATATGGAGTAAAAACCTATTCTTGTATACAGATGGTGGATCGAGCAGACATCCATGTTCAGAAACGTATGCAGGAAATCGGGCGTTCTCGGAAATGGAAACGAGAAGCTTGGCGCAGTACATCACCAGTATATCTAATAAAATACAAGTCTACCTAGCTCTGCACAGCTATGGACAAAAATTCCTCATTCCATACGGTCATACTCGTAGTCATATTCCAAATTATGATTCACTGGTAAGTAACTACATGATCTTTCGTTTCAGAAATTATTTATTTAACTAATTTATTTATAATTTTTACAGTGTTTCACAGTTTTTATTGAAAACTTTACCGATTTTATAAGTTTGTCGTTATCAGATTTACTTTCTCCTGAAACTAGCCCCTGTAGAGAAAGGAAACACTCTGAATTACATATATAGATAGATTTGAGTTTAAAAAAATTACATCTTTACAAGACTACTCAGATAAGAAAGCAGATTGGGGATGGGAACCATATTTATTGCTATACAACAGTAATGAGAGGGAAGGCTTATCAAGGGTAAGACTCTGTATTTGGAGGTTAAGAAACTTTAGAGGCAATACACCAAATGGAATTTGTCCTCTTTGTAATAATGAAGAAAATACTACACATATCATTTTAGAGTGCAAAGATACTGAAATATTAAGGAAAATATTAAATAAATTTTATTGACTGGAAATATTTAAGGATGAATATGAATGTTGCGTATAAAAAATTTTCAAACAACAAATGAGAATTTAGTTTAAAATTTGGGGAAATTCTTATTCACAGTCAAAAAGATATGGTAAAAAAATTGATGAAAATGACGTGATTAGATAACATAATCTTATACAGTAGTCACTTTTTGTAACTGTTATTAATCTTTAGGTTCATGGTAAGTTGTTGTAAGTAGTTGGTTCTTTCTAGTTTAAGTAGTTGTTTTCTTAAAGCTATAATTAAATTTGCATGGAATATATAATTTTCTTCCAAATAAAATGATTCTGCGGCAAAGGAGAAAAATGTAACTAAAAGCTCACTACATGTATGTTTATGAATGATGAAAATAAACATTGTACATACATAGATATATTACAATGGAGGGTCTCCCCTGAAGGGTGAATAGCTCCTAGACGATACAGACTACAATATATAACTGACCAAGTAGAGACGGTTTTGGCTTAAAACGGTACTGGAATTTTCGTAAAAGAAACCAAGGAAACCATAAAATCCACACTCAGAATTTCGACCTTGAGGAACAAACCCAGGACATCCTAAATGGAAGCCTAAGATGCAAATGACTGAGCCAAGCGGCCTGTTGTCAGCAAAAGGCAATAGTAATTCGAAATCGTTGATTAAATAATTAAAAACTGATTAACTGTATATAAATTAATATTTTGTTGCAAATGACTGAAACTTGTTACGCATCCAAACTTATTTTTGTGAAGAATTTCAGGTTACATCTTATTCACAATCTTAAATGTCACAGCACTTATTAAAAACTGAGCAATGATTTATAAATTTAGAGTTGTAAATCAGTGTTACCTGTTGTTAAGGAGATGTAGGCCTACGTTATGCACTGCAGAATAATCATTATGTTTAATTATACATAGAAATTATATTCAAGTCAATGTTGAAATTTGTTCTGTATCACCAATAAAGTTAACATTAAATTGCAGGAAATGATGGCAAATAAAGCTGTAAAGGCTCTCTCTACTAGATACGGAACGCATTATCATGTAGGCAACATCGTTGAAGCGTACGGTAAGTAAATAATTTCATTAATCAAACATTAAGGGCACGTTTTATGCACGCGCGCGCGCGCGCACGCACACACACACACACACACACACACACACACACATACACATGTAGCCTATGTTGTGAGTTAAAGTACGGTAGGAGGAGAAAATCAGGGAGAGAGAGGGAGAGAGAGAGAGAACGAAAGGAGTTTAAAGGTAGAGAAAAAGAGAAGGGGAATTATTATATTTAATTTAATTCATATATTTAATTAGAACTGTTATTAATGGGAAATAATTACTTTAAACGTTCCAGAACTGAATTATTATGTATATATCGACTTCAAACAATGTTTTGATGTGAACATTTATATTTCAGTAGCATTGAAAAGATTAAGAAAGGAATTGTGAAGTGAAACAAACAGTTTGCATGATTATAACCAGGGTTAGGATTTTAGGCGCGCACCTTTTTCCATAGGGCAAATTAGAGCTCGTGTGAAAGACACCACAGTATGAAACGTTGTCTCTTGTTGAGAATGGAGGCAATTTTCTAGCACCTATTCCCCCTATTTAGGGTTTTTATACCCTGTTTCTCCACCGTGCTCATAATCCCCCTTTATCATCTCTTTTGTGTTTTACTGCAGCTTCTTAATAATCTTCTTCGTCGTTTTTAACAGACGACTTTTGAGTTTATTGTCTTTAACTTTATATTTATCTTGGTTTCGTTCCAATGCCTAAGATTTTAAGTAACTTTCAATGAACTTTTGATCATCTTGCAATGGACACGAGAATAGTGAACCTGTCTGCTTTCAGGAAACGCAGGACTAAAAGCACCTCTGCCACACTGAAAAAAATTCCTGATTATTCCATGTTTATTTTCAATTCCACTGGAATTAGTCAGTAGCCTACTGTTCGTGAATGTAAGTTTGTTACATACGAGTTTAGTAACACCTTTTTTGTCCCCTATTTTGCCTTATTTTTAGCACCTTTTCCCTTCCTTTTTCCTTATGGAAATTGAACCTAAAAATCCAAACCCTGATTATAACTTATTGTTATCAAAGCATTCAAAAAATGTATGGTCTTACAAAAATGATACTTTTATATCTTGAATGCCTATTTTTGTGGTTTATCTTTATAAGTTCAACAATTGAGGATTTTGTACACCAGAAAATCGGTATGACAGCTAACAAAGCTGTCTTCGAACAAATTTAAATGTTGCATTTCAGCAATGCATATTTAACATGTGAAAATATTCCTTTTCGTTCAATTCTATTCAAATTCTATTCTAATATTCATGGAAGTCAAATTAAGATGAGAAAATATATTTTGTTTAGGACTTGCCAGTGGTGGCAGTGTGGATTGGGTGAGAGGAATCCAAAAGACACCTGTAGTATATGCTGTGGAACTGCGAGACACTGGAAGGCATGGGTTCATACTACCGACTACAGAGATCATTCCCACGGGACAAGAGACATTAGATGCAATTGTTTCTCTCCTCAAGGATAACAGACAGATGATTCTTCAGCAGTATTATGCTTCCAACGGACCTTAATACATTTTATCTTTAATATTTGTGATATTTATTTTATATTTGTACATAAAGAGAGCCGAGAGCATATATTGAGTTGTACAGTAGTATATATTGTAAATACATGTTTTATTTATATAGAGATAGTAAACTTTCTGATTTGTCTATTTTTAAAGCAATCTAATCGTCTTCGCTAATAAAGTCAAGTTAAATGCCTAAGAATAAATTTTAAAATATTTTTATGACTAGTTGACCTTCTTAAATCATTTTAAATCCCTTACTGGTCTGAAGTGAATATTTTATACGACGGTAAATGAAAGTTCCGAAATGAAACATATGACAGAAAGGGTCCTGAGTGACATATTAGAGGAAGAAACATTATTCCGAAAAAAAAACATAATTATTTCTATGTTTAATATTTCTGTCTAATGTGTTTATTAAGTAAAATGAAGAATAAACATGAAGTTGGCGCATCTGTCGGATCATAGACTTGATCCTCCCGTAGGATGTAACGCCACCTTTTTCTCTTGTCGGTTCTTGTAAATTCGCGTTGAAGTTAGTTACAGGCTACGGTATTAAATACCAGTACTTGAATTGAACGTTTATAGCCAATAATAAAAGTGTGTGATATAGAACAATGTTATATTTTTTGTTTTGTATGAATTTTAATTTTTATTAAACTAAGTAGGCTACATTATTAATTACTGTAACCTACATCCTTCACAGAAGTGTAAAAAAGCTCAATATAGACTCCCTTAATTTAACAACCAGCCGTTTCGGCATGATTGTCCCACTGTTAAACGTACACATGGAAAATGAGAAACTATTTTATCATAATTTATATAGGTAATCAGTTTAAAAAATCTGATATGAAACATAACTTTCTCTCACAAAAAAAAGTTTTGCTTCTTGACTTACTTGACTTAGTTCCTGTCGTTCCCTCTGGAACATAGGGCAGTTGTGAAGCACTTCCATCCTTCTCTCTGGGCCGCCAGCGCTTTGACTTCTTTCCATGTTTTATTTTCGCTTAGAATTTCTTCTTCTATCGACCTCCTCCATGTTGTCCTAGGGCGTCCTCTACGCCTGGCTCCTTGTGGGTTCCAGTCGAGTGCCTCTTTTACTATTGCTCCTTCTGTTTTCCTGAGTGTATGGCCAATCCATCCCCATTTTCTAATTTTTACTTGTGTGGCTATTGGTTTCTGTCTTGTTTGTTCCCATAGGTCTTCATTTGAGATCCTTTCTGGCCATCTTACTTGAAGGATCCTTCGCAAACATCGATTTACAAAGGTCTGCATTCTTTGTATGTTTACTTGTGTTACTCTCCATGTTTCACATGCATACAATAAAACGGACTTTACATTTGTGTTGAAAATCCTTATTTTTGTTCTTTTGGAAATATTTTTAGATTTCCAAACTGGATATAATTGTATAAATGCCCCATTTGCTTTTTTAATTCTATTTTGTATATCTTCATCTGCTCCGCCTTCTTTTGTAATTATGCTTCCTAAATAAGTGAAGGATTCAATTTGTTCGATTTCTTTTCCAGCTATCATTAATTTGCTATTTACTTTTGCATTTATTCTCATTTCTTTAGTCTTGTTTATATTTATATTAAGTCCAACAGCTTTTGCTTCTTCCTCTAATCTCCTTAACTTAGTTGACATATCTGTAAATCTTGAAGCTAAGAGGCATATATCATCTGCAAAGTCTAAATCCTCTAATCTTTCCTTTAGTCCCCATTGTATTCCTAGTTTCCTTTTTCTTAACGTCCTTCTCATTACTGCGTCTAACATTAGTGTAAAAATTGTTGGTGAAAGAATGCAGCCTTGTTTCACTCCGTTTGTTACTTCAATAGGGTCAGATAGTTTTCCTTCATGAATGATTCGACATCTAGAGCCATTATACATCTCGTTTATCAAGTTCAATATTTTTACAGGGATACCGTATTCCATTAAAATGTCCCACATTGCCTTTCTGTTTACAGAGTCGAAAGCTCTTTCAAAATCTATAAAAGTTAAGTATAGAGCTGTTTGCCATTCATTGCTCTGTTCAAGAATAATTCTTAGTGTATTTATAAGATCAATACAACTGTGTTGTCTTCTAAATCCTGCTTGTTCTTTCCTTAGTCTTGATTCTACATCATCTTTTATTCTATTTAATATTATCCTTGAAAGAAGTTTACTAGGTATACTCAGTAGAGTTATACCTCTCCAATTTTTGCAGTGTGTGTTATCGCCTTTTTTTGGTAGCTTTATTATGATTCCTTCTTTCCATTCTGTTGGTATTTTCTCCTTTTCCCAAATCTGTACCAGCAGTGGGTGTAATAAATTTATAGAGGTTTCCATATCTACTTTTAATAGTTCTGGGCTTATATTATCCATACCCGGTGCTTTGCCGATTTTTGTTTGTTCTAACGCTCTCTTGACTTCTTCTCTTGTTGGGGGGTCTACATTTATCTGTGAATTGTTTCCCATTATGTCTTCAAAATGTTCTATTTCTATGTTTTCTTCTTTGTTTAGTATTTCTGAGAAGTACTCTCTCCATCTATTTAGTTGTTCTTCCAGTGTTGTTAACATTTCTCCTTCCTTATTTCTTATTGGTTTATTTCTACTAAGTCTTTTCCTTGACAGCTTTTTTGTTATTTCATATAGCTGCTTCGAATCTCCCCTTTTTTCTGCATCTTCTGCTCTTTGTGCTAATTCTTCTATCCATTCTCTTTTATCTCTTCTAGCACTTTTCTTCACCTGTCTATCTAATTCTGTGTATCTTGCCTGACCTTCTGTTTTCTGTAGTCTAGTTTTACTTCGGTTTAACTTTTCCTTTGCTTGTTTCCGACTTTTTATCAATTCCCATGTGCCTTCTGTTATCCATTCTTTCTGTTGGTAATTTCTAATTCCTAGTATTGTTTCACCTGTTTCAAGGTATGTATTTTTTATATTTTCCCAGTCTGCTTCTATATCGTCTGTTTCCTCTACCTGATTTAATATTTCAAATCTATTTTTTAATTCCAACTTAAATTCCAGGCGCTTCTCTTCTTCTTTTAATCTTTCTATATTGATTTTCTTTTTTCTTCCTTCAAATTTTTTGTATGATGCTTTTATTTTAAGTCTGAACTTAGCTATTACTAAATGGTGGTCGCTAGAGGCATCTGCACCTCTCTTATTTCTTACATCCATTAGTGACCTCCTAAATTTCCTACTTATTGCTATGTGATCTATTTGGTTTTCTGTACAATGATTTGGTGAGACCCAAGTTACCTTGTGGCATTTTTTATGTGGGAAGATAGTACCTCCAATCACAATATCATGGTATGCACAAAGGTTGATGAATCTTTCTCCATTATCGTTCATATCTCCTAAACCATGCTTTCCCATTATATGTTCTAATCCTTCGTTCTCACTTCCTACTTTAGCGTTTATGTCTCCCATTAATATTAAGATATCTCTTCTTTTTACATTTTTAATGGTGTCACTTATTTGTTGATAAAAATCATCTTTTCTTTCTGTTTCTGCTATTTCTGTAGGTGCATAGCATTGTATTATAGTGATATTTCTAAAATTTGTTTGGAATCTCGCTGTAATAATTCTATCCGAGATTGGATTCCACTCTATCAAGCTTTTCTTTGCTTTCTTACTTAAAAGTAGTCCTACTCCATTACTATGCTCCATTTTGCCCTCTCCTCCTGAGTAAAGGAAGCAGTTCTCATTTTTCGTTCTTATTTCTCCAAAATCTTCCCATCTTGTTTCACTTAATCCCAAAATATCGAGTTTATAATTTTTCATTTCTTCCTCTATCTGTTTCAGTTTAGAGCTTTCTCGCAATGTTCTAATATTCCAACATCCAATACTCGTTATCCGTTTAGCGCCAAAAGTCGTCAACCCAGTATCAGTCCGGTTTTGCTTCACAATAGTTTCTTTAATCGCTTTGTTTCAGGAGTGCGGGTGATTAGCCCACAGCCCCCTATCATAGTAGAGGGGATGCCTCTTCTCTGCGCCTATGCTCGCAGTGAGCTTTCTTGGTGTTTAAGCTCCTCTCTTATAGGTTTTACGGAGTGGGTTAAGACTATCCACTCCAACCCTCTCCCTTTCTCATCCGGACTTGGGACCGGCAATGGCGGGGTTTTTGCTTCTTAGTATAATATATTATTATGTATGACATTCTCTTTAAGTAAGCTGGTTGTAAAAGAGAAGAGAACGTCGTTACTATAAGGCATCGCATCCCCGAAGGATACACAATCCAAATAAAGTCTAATTAGTGCACTCACGTAATGTTCTTTAATGTGTAAGCAATACACCTTTCTCACTCCACATTCTGATATAAAATAAGAGGCAGGATTGCGAAGAGCGCGTATTCAGTTGTTTGGTTGGTAAATGGTTATTTAACGACGGGGATGTACTGCAACTTCGGCCTGTGGCCGTCGCCGTTGTGCCGGAATTTTTCCCCACAGGAGTTCTTTTACATCCCAGTAAATCTACTGACATGGGCCTGTCACATTTATGCACACAAAAATTCCACCGATCTGGGCCAGGATCGAACCCGCAACCTTGGGCACAAAAAGCCAACACGATACTAACTGCGCCACCCAGGCCGACTATTCAGTTGTTTCAACCTCATGCGAAGATTTATTATTCACCAGGCAAGGGTGAGTTTCTATCAAAAGTGGATTGCTTATAACTATCCTTGAGATAATTTTTGAAAATAATAATAATAATAATAATAATAATAATAATAATAATAATAATAATAATAATAATAATAATAATAATAATAATTTGTTAGCTCTTATTGTTAGTATAAGCACAAAATCGTTAGAGCCGTTTTCGATAAAATTGCGAAAAACGAAATTTTCTTAATGCAAAGTGGTAGTAAAAGCGAAAAAAGTCGCCAATATTCGTGTTACGTCACCAGAAGATAGGCATATATAACCCAAATATAAATTTGTTCATAAGTTAAGAATTTTCGTTCTCGAGCTAGGCTGTTCAGGAACACAAAGACACACACAGATATGTTTCTGAATATAATATTTTTGGATCCAGGGGCCCTCAAAACGTGCATTTATTTTAAAAACTTTACTTTGAATTTCTGGGCCGAACACAATACTTCCTCTACCTATAGTACATTATGGTATGGGTAGAGGAAGTAACAAGAGAAGACACAGGGACGCTTGCAATTTCATTTAAATAGATAGAACTGATTTACAGTACTGTGAAAGTAACATTATGCCGTTTGAGAAAATATTCATTGTAGGATAATGCAGCAATGCAGTTTATAACACAAGAAATTTGCTACTTCGAAATTAATCTTGCACCCGGGAATATATACCTGTAGAGCAAATAAAAACAGGAAGGAGGAAATCGAGACATAACTGGGCTGCAAGTTATCATCACCTTAGCAACGAGCTCCCCGGTGGGCTATAATAATGACGGGAGTTCGTGCTTTTCGTGTTGTGATTCCATTACTGCCTGATCAATAGATTCTCATTCATTCTCAGGGATAGGTGAAATGCCTGACAACTTCAGTAGCTTGTGATATAAATTGTTTTGTCTTGTTTGAGGTTGAGTTTTAGAAATTTATTAAATTAAATTCTTATTACTCAGTGATAATCTATATTATTAAGCGGTGCTTTGTGTCTGCCCCTATGGGTATAAATGTGATGAACGCGCAGCCAAAGCGACCTATTAACAATACAGTATTCAATTGGAAGTTAATTGTCATTGAAAAGAGCATTGAATGACTTGGACGAAACTCGCTAAGCGGGGGTTTTTTTTTGGGGGGGGGGGGGCCTAGGGAACTCGAATCTGAGTATTTTTCCCCGGGCATCGCACTTTAATCCTGAAATGTAGCTACTGTATACCTAAACCGTGATTTTATTTTATTTTTTTAATTATCAAAATGCTTATGCATGATTTGGTTCACGAGTTTGTGCTTCGTTTTAATCCTTTCATTTCGAATCTGTATGCCCACACGAAAGCACAAGATTTGTTCTAATCGTTTCACTATTTATGTTTGTTACGGAAAATAATATAATTAAGAATAAAATTATGTAATTAATGCAATATATGTAAAAACGATGTAAGTGTTAATAAACATGTTATAGTTAAACATCCACCGAAATAGAAGGAATTCAACACCGAAATCAGCCTTTTATTTCGCTAAAAGAATCAGGTTTCTAAGTATAGGTATCCGGGAACCCTTCACGAGAAAATGAGCTCTTCTAATACAATCTCAACTCCCATGTTTATACAGACAAAAAGATAAGTTTAGTTTGAACAAGTTTTCTTGTTTGAACAGTCGAGTTAACAACACATCCCACTTTGTTTCTTCACAGTCGATCCGTACCTACATAAGCAGTGGATCGATCTGATTCTAAAGGTCTCCTAGAGTTTAGTTTCTGGCAATCCCACATGCAAAATTTTTCTCTTTCTTACTTACTTTCTTTCTTTCTTTCTTTCTTTCTTTCTTTCTTTCTTTCTTTCTTTCTTTCTTTCTTTCTTTCTTTCTTTCTTTCTTTCTTTCTTTCTTTCTGTCTGTGTTTCCTTTTTATTTTTCGTCCCCACCTAGGTCTAATTATTTTTTATGTCTTCTTCTACTTCTACTTCCACTTCTTCCTCTTCTTCCTCTTCTTAAGAAAATCATCTCTATTACCCTAAAAACACCGAATAGAGCTGGTGATTTTTTAACGGCAGTCAATTAATTGATTATACAAAGAACTTATCAGTGATATAATAAAGGCTTCATCATAAAAACTATGGATAACTTAATCGTTCTTTTTCCTCCTCTTCTTCTTCTTCATACAATCCTTATTATTATACGAAATTGTATAAGAACATTTAATCGTTGAAGCTGTAAAAATAGTCAGTTGATAAGAGGTCTCAGAACGGTTTGTATTTTTAAAATTCCATACATAAGTAGTTTTCATAACAAATAGGAACTGGAAAATATTTAAGAGACAAAGTCGTATAAAGAGGAACGGGAACGAAGTTAAATAGGCTACTTGTAGTAGTTCAAATAGTGCGGCACCCTCAGAAAGATATTTTCCTGCATGGATTGTTGGAAAACGTAAACAATACCCACGCCATTGCCTATATCCTCATTTTAAGGTACAGGCATGGTTCTTCTACCCCACCACCACAAGCCAGCGAGATTAACGTGCAGGGATGGACTAGCCGTTAATATAGTAGCCTATGCAGAATGGAAGTGAAAGTATCCTGTAGAATTTTACTGTGATTTTTTCGACTGTACTACAAGTCAAAATAGGAATTAATTGTTCGTTATTATTTTTTCTATCATCTTGAATAGAAGTTAATCCATCTTAAGTGAATTGTTCCATTTATAATGCAATCCATTTGTTCCATTTATAACGTTAAATTAAATACATGCAAACAGAAATAAACAAACACTTCCTTAATTTCTCGCAAAATAAACATTTCATCATTAGCCTATAGCCTATATAAAATGCTAATCGTATATCATAATAATAATAATAATAATAATAATAATAATAATAATAATAATAATAATAGTAATAATAATAATAATAAACTTAACCAAACACAAACTAAGTAGTTTTTCTGATGCCCCAGTTTGTCTTCCGATGAACTCTTAAAACCTCTTCACCTCCTTCCTGTCACTCATATAACCATGTCCACACTGCATCCAATTGACATGGTATCGTAACTGCAATCTGTTCAGGTACCTTATTAGACTGCAATATCCCGATAATACGACTGTAGAACGTGCATCTCAGCGGACTGTATGATAGATAATTAGGGCTGATTAAAATCAAAATCCACGCCATACATTCCGATAGAAAATAAAATAATAGGTTTACAAGAAAACAAAGACCATAGGCGATGTAACACGACACTGAATTCTTCTTAAGCACAATCACTCGCTAATTCTTGGTTGATGTCTTGACGATCTTCTAAAAGCAGAGATGATTGAATCCGCCCAATAAAAAACCTTGTTGGCTTCAATATAGATTTATTTAAGATTCCAGAGGACCACTCGACTTGATACGTCGAGAACTTGTAATTATTAATTAAGCATATACATATAGCAATTGTATGCTATAAAATTGATTTACAGTTAATCTTGTAATGTCTTTTAATCTCAAGTCACAAACGCAATGCTAATGTCAATAAATTAATTTGCGTGTTGTGTAGCGTCAAAGCAATATTCAAATATTTATGAATGTTAAAATCCTTTAAAACACTCACTTGTGTAATGACTCCTTCTTGTAACGAATATCACTACAGGAAATAATCCTGAAGTCCAATCAAGCTATATTAAAGCTAGTAGATAAGCTTAGCAGCGACGTAGAAGAAATTCACCATTTTGCGGCGAATAATAATTAGAACTGCTTCTGTGCAGATAAAATTAATGTTGATAATTCCTTGAATCGTTGTAAACAGATTCCAAGACGAATAAGTATTATTAGCTGCTGCTAGCTGCATCCAGAGAGAATTGAAAATCCTTTCAGAGGATTACACAATAGACGAAGAAGGAAGAAGAATGAAGAAGTAAGTTTTGAATTGAAAACAATGACTAGTAACAATACTAAAAAATCAATCCCATTGGACGAAGATAAAAACGATTAGGCAATTTAAAGACAAAAGATTGTATTTTGACAATAAAAATAATAATTACTAGAAGGCCGTGAGAAAAATTAACCTTGAATAAAATCTTACCAAGGCCGAAAAAAGACAAGAATAATTATTAAAAGATTATTATAGAAGGCCAAGAAAAATAAAAAACTCTATCAAATCTCAAGTATCAAACATAACTGAACAACGACCTCAATTTATCTGTGACAGAATCTGAGCCATTCCGCAGCCGAAACCTCGGAGGTTTGATTTCATGTTACAATTACTAACCCGTTGGAGGTATAACTGGAAATGACCTATTCTGTACTGTTGTCCGAGTATCCACTGCGCTGGCTGTAAGATGCTGTACGATGTATGTATGTATGCCTATTAGTTATGATGGAAAACGACTAGTATAGTTCATTAGAACCTATTTACGTGTATTGTAAAATTTTGTTACGTTTCAAGATAGTAAATTTCATTCCTGCATCCGGCTATGCGAGTTATTAAGTCTCAGAAAAAATCCATCCCTCATATTACAGGGTGATCCGTTAGAGATGTCAGAAAAGTAAAGCATTGTGTACAAGAAACTATTTAAATTTATTAATTTTTAATGGTATAAACAGGTGTAGGAGACCTGTAAGTGTTGTATTCCAGCACATTAGCACTCAACATGACCGCCATTGCGAATGCGGCACAGATCATACCTCGCGGACAGGTTTCGCCACGTGGCGCAGAGCATTTCTGGAGTGATTTGCTGAAAGGCCGCTGTAATCATCCATCGTAGGTCAGCTACATTCTGTGGTCTTTGTGTGTACACAGTTGACTTGATGTACCCCCACACAAAAAAATCTGGAGAAGTCAAGTCCTATCACATAACCATCCGCCTGTACGCAGTGGCGTAGGAAGGGGGGTGCGGGGGGTGCGGGC
Source organism: Ectobius pallidus (assembly GCA_964059195.1). Lineage (NCBI taxonomy): Eukaryota > Metazoa > Arthropoda > Insecta > Blattodea > Ectobiidae > Ectobius > Ectobius pallidus. The sequence goes on along the minus strand of CAXKWD010000002.1, from coordinate 101,783,071 downwards.
CGCCCCGGGTGTCTTCACCTGGGGGGTGACAAAGTAAAAATATGTCTTAGCAAGTAAAAAATCGCTTAAGGAAATTTAAAGAAAATAATAATATTATTTAAAAAACAATTAAATAAGCTTAACAACTTTCTACAAGTCAACATGCGTGTTGAAACTTCTTTTATTTTTAAATGCAGTCAACAAAGGCAATAAAACGCGGCTGAATTGATACGAACAATAATATTATGGTTAGGGGGAGGGATGTTTATTTCTGCCGATGCTTGTCTCTGTAGTTATATTAATTTAAATTAGACTTCAACAAACGGTGATATTTTATATCACTCAAGCCGCAACCAATAATTCTACCCGCTGCGGCAGTCATGACTTTGATGAAAAAAAACTTCGAATGTGAGTTGACTCCGAAGTCTCCGGTAATCTAGATTTTGAACTGGTGTGTGCGCATATTTAAGAATAGATGATTAATAATACAGTTCCCTAAAATAGTTACATTACTTGTTTATGAAATTTATTAGGATCAACCTATAAAAAAATCTGATGTATAATTCACATAACTTCCTCTGCCCAAATAAAAGTTAGCAAGTCGTCGCCAATATTCGTGTCACATCCCCAAAAAGTACCTAACACAAATACAAAATTTTGTTTTCGTACAATTTTCCGTTGCAAGAGGCCGTAATGCAAAGAGCGCGTATTCAGAGTGTGTGGCTTATAACTACCCTTCAGAGAATTATCTCGAAAAAGCGTTTCAAATAAAAGATTTAGCTCTTAGTATAAGCAACCCACGGGCAAAATTTAAGGAAAAACATTAGAGCCGTTTTCAAGAAAACTTTCTTTATGTAAAAATAAGGAAAACTCGTCTCCAATCTTCGGTTCACATTTTGAAAGGTACCTGACATAAATACAAAATTTTCTTCTTTTATCAAAATTCATCTTTCCAAAATTCGAGATTTCGCTTGGAAAACATAAAAAAAATCACTCCAAAAATAAAACTTTGCACAATTTCGGGAGTTTATTTTGGCCTAGAAATGTGTGAAACAAAAGATGTTAACTTTATTAATGGTAACACCCACAATTCGTGAATATGTCGCTCACGAAAACAATGTATAATATTATTATTACTATTATTATTAATAATATTATTAATAATAGCATTTATTGTCGTTTAACAGTAGGCTACAATGTACAACGTACAGCATAATGTGCTTGATATGTATGTCTCCTTAATCCTAAAAAAAATTGGCTGAATTAGGTTAACTATGTCTTATATGCACCATTGGTAACACTAGTTACAACATGGCGACAACATGGTAACTCGAATCGCTTTATGGATGGTTGATTCATAGTATGCCATGATTTCGGAGCTTAGTTTTGTTTTTATATAACAAAGTAATTATTACTAATTTTGTATAATCCGTTGAGTTTACGAGTTACATAAAATAAATCCGTTGCAGCTGCATCTACCGATGAACTCTTAAACTCTCGTGGGATTACCTTTGAGTATCCAAAAAATAACACTTGGAACTGTTCCATCTTTTCATAATTTAAATTGGGGGGGGGGGTGACAAGAAATTTTCCGCACCGGGTACCACCTAAGCTTGCTACGCCACTGCCTGTACGAGGCATTTTGAGACCATCTTCCAAGAACATGTGATACCAGTTAACAATGTCTCGATGCGAAGGGGCATACCGGACAGTTATACTGACGTCGGAAAGTCCGCTGTGTGTGTATTAGAAAACATCGCATACCATACTAAACACTGAGTGCGCTGTTGTGGCATGACCACCATTTTGTCTTCTATGCACGATAGCGCCGCCAAGCTATGTGGCCGAAGTCTGAAACATCACTCATTGTTAACTCCCATCCTTTCCACTTTCATTACAGCAAATTGCACAGAGCTATGTACATTAACCTCTTAAATATAACGTTTTACTTTTCTGACATCTCAAACGGATCACACTGTATATAGGGAATCAAACAGGCTATATCCAAAATATAGTCCTAGCCGTTATTATCATGGCCAAACCATCAAGAATCATAATAAACATTATTTGTAATCTAATGTATAAAATTGAAAGTGTGTATGTATGTATTATGTATGTATGTAGGCCTATGTATTATGTATGTATTTTTGTAATATGTGTATGTATGTATGTATGTATGTATGTATGTATGTATGTATGTATGTATGTATGTATGTATGTATGTATGTATGTATGTATATATGTGTGTATGTTTGTTTGTATTGCACGTAATGTATGAGTAAATAAATAATGAAGAATGAAATCCAGGAAAGTAATGCATAATGGCATGCAGTCACATAAGTATTAATAAATGAACTTTCTCTAACTTGTATATGGAGAATATCATTTTCTCACTTCATATTTTGATGTAGAATAAGAGGTCGTATTGCGGGGACAGCGTTATCCAGTTGTCTCAGCCTGAGTATACTTTACAAAAGTCAGTAAAAAATCCTATCCACTGGTACGTTATTCATAGCTATAGGCTTTGCCTTAGGTGAGAAATATGAACGTTTGTCATAGGTCCTAAGCATGTAAAAGGAGACAAAATAGAATGGAACATTTTTGCCCTATGCGCAGTAAATTATGTCCCAGATTTCTGGGGAAGAGTGTGTGAAAGTGGTAATGATTTTCTTTCGATTTTAGCCCCAACATGAAAGTGGCAACATGAAAGTGGTAAATAAAATATTCCATAAAGACAGTACAATTTTGTTACCAGAATTTCTTTCTCATCTTATTTCACCCCTACCAGGTGTGGTGTGCAGAAGCAATGGGGTCCAGAATTCGAAATCCTCTATTAGCCATAAAAAGCTATATCAAGCGTTTTCTGAGGGAATTTGAGTGTTATAAGTCGTTCTTCCTCACTTAAAATTCTACATCGCTATATAAGGATCTATAGTTTGAAAATAGAAAGTCCTTCATAAGTTAATTTGGAATTACAAAGTAGAAAAGCCGGGCGATGCCGGGCCTTTTAAGCTAGTAGAATATAAAAATATATCAGTTTGTTCTCATTACATTTTCAATCCAGCTTTACAATAATGTGTCTCAGGTATTCATTACATTCTAACGAGCTGATAAATTATCTTTTCTATAGGAATATTTTATGGAGCACATCTTTGTTTTATGAACTGGAAAAACCTCAAATGAATCAAATCGAACAAAGAGTTTCAATTGACAGAGATAAGCGGATTAGATATTAAAGAGATCAATTGACCCGTAAATGAAAATTTAAAAAATGAATGAAATATTAAAGCTCCTCGTTTCATTGCATGTAGTGATGTAGTATCATTGTACAAAATGGAACCGTAATCGCTATCATATTGTCTTAGATGATGATGTTGATCATTATCATATTAATTATTAGGATTATTATAGTCATTATAATAACAATTGAAGACATTATAGCTCGTAACTCTCTTAGATTTTTCAAGAGAAATGTCGAAAAAGCCCTGATTTTGGATGTTAATGTGTTTTGTACTTATAGCTTTATTATGTAATGCTAACGAAAGATCTAGGGTGTCGGTATTAAAACTCTTCACAAAATTCGAATAACCTAAAGATCATGCAGGAAATAAACTGTGTCATAGTGGGGATATATTTACTTAAGATACCCTGTACATTAATAATGTCAGCACTCAAAGAGATAATTCATCTTATCAAATTACTCAATTAGGATAGAAAGATAAGATATTATAAAAGTTCTGCTTTATTTGTGTGACATATCTTTGTACAAAATACTCTAGTTTCTAGAAGAGCTCCACAATACTTTTCAGGTGCGTGTTATTTGGGACATAAAATACATTAAAATTATAATTAGCAAAAAAAGAAGAGATTACAGTACAAACCGTATAAAAGTCGCATTAATAGAATTTACTAATTTGTAATCTTATAACCACATATTCTAAATTAAATACATCATTAGGCTGATAATATATTCGTAACTTATTTTTATAGGATGGGTCTAAGCACTAACTCAATGGAATAGCGCAGGAAAATGAATTTTCTTGGGTTCGATAAGCACTATCTATTTTTAAATTGGTCTAATCCTTCTGGTGGCCCTAGGGTCCTGAATTCAATCTAGCACTAATATGAATGAGCATAAGGAATTATCAGGAGTTAAAGGGCGTTATCACTTTATCATTTTGAAATTTTAAAAGGTTAGGAGTTATCACATAACCATCGTTAAGTGGATGACGGTTTCCCTGAAATTTCTGTAGGCCTAATCTAAACTGCAAGAAATTTGAAGAGCGTCTGTAAAGGTCGTATTATTGCTGTTATTATTATTATTATTAATTTTTATTTGATAGGTTTATTACGTTGTTTTATAGAAAGGGACATTTACTTGTAGATATTATTACAATCATAGGTTCATTAATTAATTTGAAAAATTAAATGAATTGTTTCATTACTCTGCAGTGGCGGACGCAGAATTTTTTTCGGGGGGGATTTGAATAGGTACAGAAGGAATACTAAAAAAAAATAATTAACTTACATATATAATTAGTTTATAAAACGGGCCACTTAGAGTGCATATATAGCCTTTTTTCAAATTTCGGGGGGGGGGATCTATCCCCCAATCCCCCCCTCTGCGTCCGCCACTGTTACTCTGTATAGACCTAGTCTATACTGCATGCAATTCAACTATGAAGAGCGTTAAACTTGTTCCAGAAAATGATGATGAAACTGATACTCTTCGTTGTATTTGGATGTCTTGCATCTGCAAAAGTGAGATACGACTATCACCAAGTTGTTAGATTGTTTCCAGAGAATGATTACCAATTAGAGTTTCTTAGAAATTTGGAACGAAATCCACAAGGTGTAAGTATAGCAGAAAATTACTTCATTAGTGTTGTAGACATTATCATATTCTTTGAAATTACCATCGTGAGAGCTCTTGAATTCTATAGAGTATTATGGTATTTCAGCTAGACTTTTGGATCAGCCCGAACAAGCAACACAAGTTCGTTGATATCAGAGTTCCTCCAGAAAAAATGGAATCATTTCACAAGACTGTAGCAAGCCTCCACATTAAAAATGAAACGATGATCGCTAACTTACAGGAGTGAGTAAATGTCAATTGCTATAAAAAGCATTTAAATCTCAAAGTAGGCTGTTTACAATAATTTAACAATAAGTTATTATTTGTATAGAAAGTACCAAAAATGACCAGTAGATAATATAATGTTAACTATGTGGGCAGTGAAAATTTTTTACAATCCTGAGGAAAAGAAGCAAATTAAAATTAATGCTGTTGACTTAGGTGGAGGAGTTAAATAGGCATTGCTTTTCTGTTAGCCGACTAAAGGGGATGGTTTATAAATGGAATTTATTATATAGTTTGTTATCAATTAATTTGAAAAAGTAATGATTTTAAAAAATCGTTCTTAAAAATCGAAAAATGTCTCTTATTTGACAAAAATTTTCGGAAGTAATAAGATATTTTATATATATATATATATATATATATAGATACATATAAAATACAATACATATGCAAGTTTGCAGGTTCAATCCAGACCTACGGTCGTTCTGAAATTCTGTGTGTGTGTAATTGCTACGACATTACCATTTCAGTAGATTTACTGGCATGTAACAAACCATGCCTGGAAAAATTATGGCACACTGGCAACAGTGACTTTGAAGTACACAACCATCGTTAAATATCCCTAACAAACAACAAGAAGGAAGATAAACAAAATACGATTTTCATTATAATGTACTGTATACACCTCGAAGTGTTTCAACTGGCAATTTTGTACAACAAAAAGCTCTGCACAGTAGAATATTTCACTGTAATTTCATGTTTTTTATTGTATTTTAGAGAAATTGAGCGGAGGGAGACAGTTATTCCTACGTCAAAACAAGCAAACGTTCGTTACAACTGGGACGACTATTATGATCTGGACACCGTAAGTACAACACTGCCTATGTTTCTCCCATATGGTGATTAATATTATTTCGAGAATGGCATTTACTTGATAAGTTAGACGTATATTAAAATTGGTGATAATTAAACCAGTTTATTTATTTCAACTCTAAGACAGAAGTTTACATGTTTTAAATGACAATAAAATGTAAAAGAATGTTAAGTTTTTTAACATTACTTATTACAGAATAAATTATTCAAATAGTTTTTAAAAACCGAGAAAAAATGGGCATATCCCAAGAAAACTAATTGACTCATATGACATCATTTTACTTTCGACCAAAGAATTGTAATTAAATTTAAAATTTCAGCCAATTGTATTTGATCTTCTGGATAAAATAGCACGTCGGGTTTTCTCCGTTTATCACTGCCATAGCATATTTTGTTTCCTGTTTTAATGTTATCCTAGCATTGTTTCTCCCTGTTAAGAATTAAAACTCTTTGCAGTAGGCGTAATTCAATTGGCTTAACTTGAACAATGAAACGATCGATCTGCTTTGAATGTAAGACATGCGGACATGGTAACCAAATGCGTAAGTAATTCATTGTATTACTGTAGTTTGATTTCTTTGTTTTGCTTAAGTAGGTTATTAGTTCCTACTATCCATGAAATACAGTAGTCCTACTAAATACAAATGAAAGGTAAGATTTTCCCTAAATTTATTTACTCGCGACATCGCTGGTCGTAAATTTATACATAAAATCACAATCTCCCGTGGCATTACCGTTGATAAATCATTGTTAAGAAATATTTAGTATGATTTCTCTTCACAAGCTAGATTCCATTGCAATTTTTTAGTGAGAACATGAATTTTTAATACTCACTGAACAGTAGGCTATGTAGAAAACCAAGAGCTTTTGACTTTTTTGAGGGGGGGTCACTTGCTAACACCGCATATGATGTAAATAGGTGTAAAGTGAATACGTGAAATATTGACAAATTAATGTAGAGACCCGCCCCCAATAGGCTTATTCCATTCTTAATCATGAATAGAGAGGCCATTGGCTATATGACAGTCAGATGTCTGTTAATTTATATCACACCTTGTAATTCATTAACATTTAAAATGTAAAGTAAGTTAAATCATAGTTATATTAATTTTAAAGTATTAACTAAATAGTAACTTAGCAATAACTTACGAGAAGCAATTATAAATTATAGCAGTATTAATTTAAAAAAATACTAATTAAATAGTCTAGAATTAAATGGTAGTCACCACATTTTAACTTATGCAGATGTTTGTCTGCTGGGCGATGACATAAACACAATCCAGAGAAATGCAGAAAGTCTTTTCGATGCCTGCAGGGATGTTGGATTGGAAATTAGTAGACCTTACAGAAAAACTAAGTATATGGCCATGAAACATCAAAGTAATGCGTTAGAAAATATTAGAATAGCCGATAAAACATTCCAAGAAATAGAGAAATTCAAATATCTGGGAGCAATAATTACAGACACAAATAATATTAAGCTAGAAGTTATGTGAGATCAGGAAATGCTTTTTATGCAGTTCAGAAACTCTTATCTTCTCGTATTCTGTCCAGAAATCTAAAAATAAAATTGATAAGACAATTATCCTGCCGGTTGTATTATATGGATGTGAGACATGGTCGCTTACTCTTTGGAAAGAACATAATCTGAGGGTTTCGAAGACAGGGGGCTTAGGAAAATATTTGAGCCTAAGAGAGATGAAATTGGGGACTGGAGAAAACTGCATAACGACGAACTTCATAACCTGTACTCTTCACCGGATATAGCAAGGGTAATTAAATCACGGAGAATGAAATGGGCTGGACATGTTGCGCTAATGGGGGAGGAAAGATATCTAAAAAATATTGGCTGGGAGACCCGAAGGGAAAAGACCACTTGAAAAGGCTAGACGTAGGAGGGATGACAATATTAGGATAGATTTAAGGGAAGTATGATTCACGAGGGATGGCTGGATGGAGTTAGCACAGAAAAGGGTTGAATGGCGGGCACATGTAAGCGCGGCAATGAACTTCCGGGTTCCATAAAATGAATAATATTCCTTTAGCTTGTTTAGGAAGTATCTATTGTCAGTGAGTAAGTATTAAGTAGTAGGCTGCAACACACGAGAAGCGAGTACACATACTGCAAATGTGAAAAAAAATAGCAAGATACGGAATACGCTAAATTTCGACAGCACTCACGTACCCGGAGGCGTCTTCGATACAGCCTACAAAACGGATTTTTTTTTAAATTGGTATTTCTGTGAGAGTATACCTACTGACGCTCTTGGAATATTTACTGTAGGCCTGTAGCATGGCCGGCTGTGATTATACGGAAAACAAGGCACTATCATAAAAAGAGAAAATCTACCAATCGATTAACATATGTTTTCACCATGTTCGATGAACATCTACTCAGTGACATGCTCATTCTTAATACAAATTAAGCTATAGAATTAGGTAGCCTACGTTTTGATCCCGTGTAATATCTTAACCCAAAATGTTTGTGTAAGTCCATTCTACAATCCCTCCAATGTTTATCGGCTGATTTCTGGTACAGTCTGTACATTACCATATGCAGCTAATTATTATTTCTTAGAGCCTTTGGGTTTAATCATTTTTATATTAATTCTATGTTATGGGAATGATTCTTTTCAGAAACAATGTTAAAGCTTTAAGATCTCAGACTTACAGCTGATTATTCAATCCATATTAAGGCTTTACAGTACTTAAGTCCTCCTAAAACCGGTTATAGACTAACATCCCCTATTATTGAAAAAAGGAGATTAAAATTTAATGTAACCCAGCTTTGGGCGACTCTTAAATAATAATAAAATTAATAAGAACGCTTTAAATGCGGTCATTTTTAAGCGATGGTGCGCAATATAAAAGGTTAGAGTCACACAATACACAAAAATGCACTGAAACCAAATATTGTACTCTCTCTCATCTAATTCAAGGAAAAAAGAAAGCTAAATTTTAAATTCTGTAAACATGAAGAAAATTTTAAGAATTTCAGAAAATTTGTACTAAACATAATTTCACACGAAAACCTTTGATTCACTTTGAATCCCACTTTGTCCTTCCAGAAGCATCATAGCAGCATGGTTTATCTCAGAGAACTCTCTCAACTCAGTTTGAAAACAGGCCACTTGTTGAAATGTATTTTTAAATTTTTTTAAATAGTGTCAGCAGTAATTTCCTGAAATTACTTACGAATCTCGTGAATCACCATGTATAAACGTAAAAGCACTCACATACATTACATAGGATACATTAATGCAATCATTTTTCTATAAACCTACATATTTATGTGAACATTCCAAACTCTTATGTGAAAAACAAATGGTGGTATCTCAATTTCAGCTTTATGAATGGATGCAAAATCTCTCAACCACTTACCCCGGAATAGTGGAAGTTATTGAAGGAGGTACAACGTTTGAAAAACGTACTATCCAAGGAGTTAAGTTATCATACAAGAAAGGAAAACCAGTAGTTTTCATCGAATCAGGTATGGACATCCCCTTTTCAAAATTAGTTACGAAGTTGTAAGTAAGTTTTAGGATGTGGAAGATTGGAAATAGTTTGATTTTAATGGTGAAAAAATAAATATTTTTAATTTTCTTTTAGGAATTCACGCACGAGAATGGATAGCTCCTGCGACAGCAACTTGTGTCCTTAATGAATTGCTAACTAGCGAGGACCCTGACGTCAGATTTATTGCAGAGAATTTTGAATGGCACATATTTCCCAGTGTAAATCCTGATGGCTATCAATATTCTCACACCACGGTAAGAGCATTACGATATTCATTGCTCAAGAAGCATTAAATCTAAATCCTTTAAAATATCTAGGACTATTCTGGAAGATAACTGAGAATCCGATTGTGCAAACCAATAATTTATTTACATTTAACCAAGCTTTTTTAGAGCTGTATTTATACGTCGTTATCGAATTAAACTATCAGCGGGCTCAAAGTTTGAAGTCAATGAGGAACATTTGAAATAAATGGCTGGTTTTTACGAACGAATATTTTAACACGAAGATAAATATTTTCATATTTTAACATAAAGCATTAATCTGTATGTCATACACCTTTTCTGTTATGAAGTTTTTCAAGTGACGCAAATACACATAAATAGCCGTGAAAAGGTGAACTTGAAAGTAACAACATAAGTAGAATAAATATTTCTATGACTTCCCCAGCTTAGGGGTATACAATACAACTTGCCCGGTTTCTACAAACTTGTGAATTACCTATGGGTAAATTACCCATGGACAAATTAGTAGTCTACCAAATAATGTAGATAACTAATGACATAATTAGCAGTATTTGAACGATTAACACTACTATTTTTTAAGATGAACAAAACGATAAATAGATAAATACATGGTTTTCATGTGCAAAGGAGGATATGCGGCATACAAAATATGGTTTCTTAAGATGTTAATAAAATACTTCAGTGTTTCTAACCTATGTCAATTTTAAACCCTTTAAGAAGGCTAAATATCCTACAAAAATTTAGGAAATGTTAGTGATGGTGTCCCTGACATCTACATGGGCCTTATCACTTCGATATTTGTCAGATTGTATTTATCTTTATAATATTTGACTGTTGGTTCATAAGTGGCTTTCTTTTCACTGCTCATGAAATCTTTTTTTCTGGTGAATATCTGTTTGGAGGAATATTTATGTAAATATGCACAATGAACTTTGTTTATATCACAGACTAGACACCACTTAGATAATGGGCTATACGAAAGTCTGAAGTCAGTTGCTTTCTAAATTTGAGGGAAGATATAATGAAGCGCGAAATACATCTCACTAAAATCTTATGACAAAACGATATTTAACCAAAGCTGATCAAAATGATATTTATGAGTTCTTTTACTTAAAAAATTGATATAATAAATAATTAAGGAGTTACACACATTTTTCATAATTAATTACGTGCTTAAAACTTAAAAAATGGTTGATGTTTTATACTTCATAGTTCTAAAAAATTATTGAGATTTCTGGTCACTAATGGAGAACGTTCTGAACACACAGTTAAGAACTGGGTGAACAGACATAATTGTAGGTATTACCTGTTTTGGTCCTTGAATAAATGCATTACTTAAATGACTAATAAATTAAGAACAGAACCTAGCCAAAAATTATGTACAGGTAGGGGGAAAAAAGCGAACCGAATCTTGTAGCTGATTTCAGAGCCTTGTGATACGTAAATAAAGGTAAGACATGTAACGGAAACTTTGTTTTTACAAGCAATGCAAATTACGTGAAATTATTTCTCAATTGATTGAATATATTGTCTAGAACAAATTTCAATACATTCCCGGGAAATCCTGCGAATGCCGCTAGGCATGCGCAGTGGCTCGGCAACTTGGATGTTTTAGTCGGTCCGCTTTTTTTCCCTACCTGTACAAAAGCTGACATAACGATAACTTGTACAATAATACCAGGGTGTGCCGATTATGTCAGTAAACGGATAAGTACGGAACTATATTATATTCTACAAATAATACTTGAAATCGCATTAATTTCAGTATTAACTTTCTAGTGTTAGGTTATGTGTGGCATTAAAAATTGTCTAAAATTGAATATTGACTGTTAGTTTTTTGTGTTACGGAGAAACCGAGAATTCTCCTAATATAAAACGTATAATTTATACATAAGCTTATAACTCATAAACAACGAACATAAATAAGAAGACATGTCTCAGAAAAGACGCATGGATCCTGTTTAATGTTATTCGTTAACCAATATTTTCATTGAAAAAATTGAACTTTATTTCAGGATAGAATGTGGCGTAAAACGCGAACTCCTGGAACTCCCTGTTATGGTGTAGATGGCAACAGAAACTGGGACAACTATTGGAATCGTAATATCATTCAATAAGTATACTCTACTATTTAAAAAAATTCTACAAAAATTATAAAAATTTCGAAAAACTATTAAAGGTTATTCAAGTGAATGTTTCATAATCATGCCTAGTAATTCAATTCCACTTAAAATTACCACTAATTTCAAGTTAAATAATATTACAATAATATGTTATTCTATTGATATATATATCTTTGTATGTGTGTGCTTTTAGTTCTCTTTCATATTTTGCATTAGGCACTTTCTTTACGGTATATACTGTAATTGAAAATTTGGAATTGAACTGCACCTGAACCAGAGAATTTGATCTTTCAGGTGTAAACAAATTTTTTAAAACCTAAAACGTGTAAATAATAGCCTACAATGATTTGAATTGTATTTTTATGTTTGTTTTTGTATCACAATAATAATAAGAATATGACCAAAAAGTACAAAATAATTTTTTTTTTTAATTATGTTCTTCAAATTAACGTTTCATCACCTTACCTAGTAATTTAATTCCTCTGAATATTAACAGTAATTTGGTAGAAATAGTTACGGTATAGAAAGAATGAGTCTTTGAAAATAACAGAAAAAAATATGCTCAGATTAATTTCCACTTCTTCGATTGTGGCAAGAGAATAGAGCCCCTTTGATAATAGGATTTTAATTAGCTGGAAGTGACAAATTAATTAATCCTGGGAAATAAGAACGAGTCACTGCGAAGTATCTTTTTTTTTCTATTTTAAAAACAGAATCCTTCCCTTTTCCGCATGGAAGAGAAAGATTGTGGAAGAATAAACTTCTTTGTGGAGAAAGGAACTGGTATCTGTTTACTCAGCTGCTACCGCTAAGCTCCGCTTTTCTTTTATACTCAGTAAGTTCGATATGAGACAAAGTATGGTACCTAAATATAGATAATTGAAATCTATGAAAACCAGCCAACGATTGGTTGTTATATAATATCACCAAAAAAATCCTGATTTCCTTAATTAGTGAGACATTGTTTTTAACAAAATTACAAAAGTGAATGCAAAGACTCATTCATCTGTTAAACTATATTATAGGCCTTACTTATATCTGTATCTTTATGTTATACATTGAATTTATGTTTCCAAGTTCGCGGGCTCGATCCCGGTCCAGGTCGAAGGCATAAATACATTTTGCGACAGTCCCATGTCTGTAGCTATACTGCAAATAACAGAACTCCTGCGTGACAAAATTCAGGCCTGCATATCAGTACACAATCATTGATAAATAACTAAAAACGAAATATAAACGAAAAATATAGTATAACTTAAGCCCATGAATATAATATAAATTTCAATTCAATCAGCTGAACCTATACATGCTTGTTTTAATTTATTTACTAATTTCTATGTACATTAAAGTCAATATATTTAATTAAATATTTTTTCGGTATAAAGTTACTTTAAATTCTTTAGCGCGGTCTTGAACAAAAGTACATACTCAACACAGAAGTAAATAAACACGCAAACAAAATCATATATTGGTACAGGTACGTCGACGATGTCCTAATGATGTACAATGGGAACAAAAGACAGGTCGAACAGCTTCACACATACATCAATAAGATACACACATCTATGAAATTCACACTGGAAACAGAAGAAGACAAAGCCATCAACTTCTTAGATGTCACAATCACCAAAACAGACAATAAACACAAATTCAAAATTTACAGGAAACCCACAACCACAGTAACAACTATACATAACTCATCCAACCACCCTGCCCAACACAAACACGCAGCTTACCACTTCATGGTTCACCGCCTACTCAATATACCAATGGAGATGGAAGATTTCAAAAATGAACTAAACACCATCAAATACATAGCCCAAGAAAATGGTTACAACCCCAGCACAGTAGATAGAATACTAAGAAACACTAAACACAAGCTAAAAGAACACACACAAACCCAAGAACCAAAAACGAAGTTCATCACACTAACATACTACGGTAAGAAAACTCACAAAACAGCATCAACCTTCAAAAAACTCAAGTACAACATAGCCTACAAAACGAACAACACGCTAAAGAAACACCTAACAAGGAAAAGCACACAAATGGACACCTACAACAAAACTGGAGTATACAAACTGAAATGCAATAATTGTCCCAACTTCTATATAGGCCAAACTGGCAGATCCTTTAGAACAAGATTCCAAGAACACATAAAAGCACTCAAACACCCCCACAACAGAAAATCAAATTATGCAGAACACCTACTTGACACAAACCACAATTACACCAACATAGACACGAACATGGAAATTCTCCACACACTCCACAAAAGTCGCAAACTAAACACAATAGAACAACTAGAAATATATAAACACACAAAAAATCACCCCACATCTATACTGAATGACCAACTACACTTCAAATCACACACACTTTTTGACACGATACCTGACATTCAAACACCGCCAAATACTCCCACTCCCACCTCAAGACCAACGCAACACCCACACCACCTAGGTGTACAACACAGGCACCCACCAGTAGCAGTTCGAAAACCGCTGATGATGCACTAAAATAGTGCGAAACGGCCGTCCGGATTACCAAAGGTAAATCTAAGTTTGCTTGTCAAGTGAAAATTTAACAACTAACTTTTGTTAAAGCAATCAAGAATGGACACTCAAACATACAGTTATCTTTTCAATGTTTCAGTTCATTTTTAAATAGCATTTACAGAAAAACTTCAAGTCTTTTAAATTACTGTTTGCAACTTAAATTTAGTGAACCATTGATAATTAATTATTAATACAGTATTCTTAGTACCTGTACTTTGGTCAGCGACTTTTGAGACAGTGGAATGGGTAGATATTGTCCTTCCTAGAACCGACCCTAAAGTAAACAAGTAAATCTGTCTCGCCCTAGCACATTACTCTTAGCCTATCTATGTAATAGTGAGACTATGTACTTGTTTACTTTAGGGCCGGTTCTAGAGTTGAATATATACAGTATATCCATTCCACTTTCTCAAAAGACTCTGACCAATATTAGTAGTATTATATTATCCTTAGCTATTATTAATTCAGTGCTATTTAATGTTACAAAATTAGTTTATCTTTAGTATATGAAATAGGGGTTTTAAGTTTTCTGTCACAACTTCACATGCAATAACTGTGTAAACATATATTATAATTATATGCATAAAAAGAAATATGGCTCTATCACAGATATAAATGGCAAGATATAACCCTAGTGTACCCGAGTGTAAAATAGGTTTAGTAGATTTTCGATTTTCAATAAATAAATAAATAATAACTTATTAATGAATAAGATTTCGTTTGTTTAAATTTATATGGGCATGTTTCAGAGGGAGGTGCAAGCAACTACACTTGTGACGAGACCTATGCAGGAACAGAACCATTCTCAACAATAGAAGCGAAAAGTTTGGCAGTCACTATTTTCGCCAGCAATCCGACAGTGTACTTTTGTCTGCACAGTTACAGTCAGCTGCTCATGATACCTTACGGACATCACAACCAGGCGGCTGACAACTACCAGCAACTTGTAAGTCCCCTGACATGAAGCATTAACCTAGTTCAGTTACGACAGATCTGGGGATCTCTCTTTAGTGCAGTACATAGAACTGGACATTTATTACCACCCAGAAATGTTAGGAAGTAAAATTGAGAAGTCTTTTCAGAAAAGAAAGAAACTGGACTCTCCGTAACTCGTCATTGCAGAAAAATCCTCACATTTAGCATAATATTACCAGATGAAACCTGCGAAACGGTGGGAATTTATTCTAATCTAATTTTCGTAATGCATAATAATGGGATAATCATACTTAGCATTGGCTATACGTAATCATATTGCCTGAATAAGAGACTATTAATAATTACAAAAATGACTCATAACTGAATGACTGTTCAAAATGACACTTTGAAATTCTACGTAGGAATATATCTTTATGAATTGCCACCTATTTCTTTGTATTTTATTATTCTAAAACCATTTAATCTGCAAGTGCACTGGCAGCAAGATTATAATCGGCATTACAATAAAAACGTATAGTAGGCTATTATGAGTCAGGTCGCGGCCCTGTAAGGCCCGGCGGCTGGGCTCGCTTAAATCCTAAAAGGGAAAGGTAAAACTAAGATATAGAAAGAAAGAAAGTATTATGAGTATTACTGTAATTATAAAAAGTTATAACCTTGATGCTTCACTGGGGCAATGCATTTCGATCAAACATTCGATCATCTTCAGATCCTTTTTAAAACATTATAGAGTTAGGCAGAGTTGAAATGCTCCTTGTTCTACTACAATTGAGATATTAATACTGAAAATATAAATAATAAAATCATAATAGAGGAACTTCTAACATAACATCCTAGTAGACATTCAAAATGAAATTTGTAAATTTAAAATCTGCGTACATTTTATTTAGGTTCGGTTTTAAACTTTTCATAGAAGACAACTTCTGTGTTTCAATTTACGACACTATTCCAGTTTAGGCGATTGTTTTTATAGACTCAGAACAAATGCAATCAATTTCTTCACCAAGGGTTTCCCTCTCAACCGTTAAAATAGATGTACAAACATTGCTCCGGCATTTGAAAACCGTCACTTGAACCTTTCTCTATTACAGACTGGAGCAGATATATTATTTGAGCGTGCCATTGCAGAAAGGTACCTAAGTCACTTGAAGCAAAGTTTTGGGAAACCAAAAAGAACTATCTAGATCAGTAGCTTAGGTCCTTTCTGCAGTGAATGTTTTTTTCGTATAGAATCTGTCACAGCTTACAATATCAACCACATAGGTACCTGTCTGTTCAAAATGTGTGTCTGTATGGGCATGTCCAATTCTAAACCAAGAGAGCAGAACGCTCTGATTAGAATTCAGATGCTGTAGAACCTGGTGAATAAATTATGTAGACATAACTCTTTAAAAAATCTAAAATCATTTGTGCACTTTGTAAATAGCACAAACTTTGCTTAATTATACGACTGGATTTACATGATAATTAAATAAAAATAAATGTATAAATTATAACAATATTCAATAATCATGTAACGGAATTGGACTGCATAATTTCCCAGTCACACCATTTACAGCCTAAAGGCAAAGAAATATTGAACGTAACGTGTCGAGAATATGTAAATGAGCTCAGAAGAACATTGCAGGGAAATAATTCAATAGTTCTGTCAATACAATGTCAAAAATGTATAAACCACGCAATATTAGTTATTCTAATGGAAATGGTGTTAATACAAATACATTAAAAAAAATACTAGTTAGTTACATTCGCATATTAAGACAATTTTGCGGACAGTTTGTTGTGTGAATACCTTCCATGATAACGTTATCATTCACATATTTATGTAACTAGTAAGGAATGTACGAAGTGAGTACGGTACAGGCACTTTCTTTGTAGATAAGTTCGTTATTTTATGTCATTCTATATTTCATATTTTATAAGAATGTTGCAAGATAACGGTATTACATTTTACATTTCAGTAGAAGAAAATAGAACTTTAACCTCCAAACTTAACAACAGCTGCTCAGTTTTCACGAAAATAAATTTGTAAACCAGAATCACGCTTTCCAGTAACTATTTAGGTATTTGATTTCATTGTTCACCATGCTGTATTCAGATGTTGTAGAAGTGGAATTCTGAAAATACCAGAGTATCGAAACATTCAATTTCCCGAATTATTTTGGTCTCTAAAAAAAAGAAATTAGAAATAGTTTGAAATAACGAAATTGCTTTTTGCACTCCTTAACTAATTAGTGGTACTTACGAACGTTGTTGCCGTGGATCGTAAGTTGACATTCCCACACAATCTTGTTGCTACGGGCGTTGCGATGAGGTTATAGTATATTGCGATACAAGTGCCGTAAGGCACGTTTACGGGTCGAGGAAACAGATTGAAAACCCGAGGCGCAGCCGAGGGTTTTTAAGTTTTCGAGACCCGTAAATGCCTTTACGGCCCGTGTGTTGCATGCTATTTTTTGCACGATGATTATTTATATCAATTTAATTATATTAATTGTGATATTACCTGAAAATATTATGTAAATACATTCTTGAAAATAGATGTTTATTTCAGAAAGTGATTCGCATGTGTTTGTTGTTATGGGAACCGAATATTTGTCCTGGGGGCCGTGTCCATAAAGGCTTGTATTATGAAGTGTATCATAATGAATTATGATGTGGCGCTTGGACCGTAAGTAATTTAACCTCATCGCAACGCCCTTAGCAACACGATTGTGTGGGAATGTCAACTTACGATCCATGTACACAACTTTCGTAAGTAACACTTACTAGCTAAGGAGTGCAAAAAATTACTTACGGTGCTTGCGCCACGTCATAATTCATTACGATACCCTTCATAATACAAGCCTTTATGAACAAGGCCCCCAGGACAAATATTCGGTTCCCATAACAACAAACACATGCGAATCACTTTCTGAAATAAACATCTATCTTCAATAATGCATATACATAATATATTCAGGTAATATCTCAATTAATATAATGAAATTGATATAAATAATCATCGTGCAAAAAATAGCATGCAATACACGTGCCGTAAGCGCATTACGGATCTCGGAAAATTGAAAACACTCGGCGCAAGCGCCTCGTGTTTTCAAACTATTTCCTCGATCCGTAATCATGCCTTACGGCACTTGTATCGCAATATACTATAACTTAACTCTTAAAAGAGCGATATTTAATTTCATGCTAATTTTAAATCCGTGTCGGACTGCACAGAAAACCGTAAAACGCAATGAGTAGGCTCATAGTTTATTTATTAACCCTATTCCGTAAATTTTACATACATTATCTGTTTTACTTCGAGTTATTTACTGTTACTTTATTACAAATTTAATGCAAATTATTGTAGCCTATACGACACACTATGCGTTTAAGGGCAGTGATAAGACTGAATTTATTTTATTTATTGTTTTAAATTTTTCTCTCTCGATGTTTAAAACTGCAATCTCATTAATACCCATAGGTTACTAAAAAGAGAAATACATTTATAGGCTTACAAGCACTGCAGCAACATAATTTTAGCAAATAATCAATTTAGCCTGGTTTTACAGATGAATATTGGAAACAAAGCTGCTGCATCGCTGGCTAAGAGATACGGTACACAATACACAGTGGGACCAATCGCAGACGTGATATGTAAGTAAAAAGTGTGTTTTGGAGCAATAGCAAACAAGTTACAAGCATTAAAAGAGGAAGGACTACTTCAAAGATTCTCTCGAATTAAAAAAAAAAGAATCTCATACTTCAAACCGCAGATTTCAATTTTCACAAGTAATTTAAAATAGAGACACACTCTTGGAAATTTAGGGTGCATAAATTAACTACTTCATTTCGTTCACTTTGTCTTTCTTCCAATATTTGATGAGCTTTGTTCCTATAGGGGCATGTTTGATTTCATTTGTTTTTTACTTGTATTAAATGTGTAATAATAATAATGTATGTAATGTTAATAAATGTTTAAAATATGTTTAAAAATGTAAAAAAAATTAATGTGAAATAATATTAATAACTTTAGTTTTTAGTGAGGTACTAAATAATAAACCAAAATATAAACAATTTCATAACAAAGACAGAAGGTTATTGATTATAAAACCTCTACTACATATGCTTTCCGTTTGGACATTGCTTTTATTAATTTTCTTTGGGGGGGACCTATACATACCCACGGAGAATTTATAAATGGGCAGGTTATTTGTCTAAGAAGATATGGTGCTTGCATCAATAGTTCAAAAGTGTAAGCCATGTATGTAATAGATGTCCCTGACTACACCTCATGCCTCATTTTTGCAGGGCGTATAAATTATAAACAGTCATTATTACTAGCAAGTACTGGGAATTTTGCACTTTTTAATTTTCACTCTTTGTAGCTACGGATTTTACTTTCCAAGAGGAAACGTAATAATTTGATAAAACTAATTAGGAAGAAACAAGTCGTCTAGATAGATGAGCTCATCGCTCGTATTTTCTGCCTTCAGACTGATGCAAGATCTAAATTAATGGACTCTAATATTTAAATGAATACAGCTCGAGATCACATGCCAACAGTTTGCCTTATTAAACTATGAAATCACCGATGCAGGGCCAGTCCAAGTAATAGCTTCAACAGCTGTCACAGTTTCACACACTCGAGACATGTCGTCGTGTCACTTCCCTTCCTCAAAGAACATGGGTAGGCAATAGGTCTGTTCGCAAAGCTAAATCATGTACTGTCATTAACCGCGACGCATGCGCACATTTTGAATATGCTAATATATGACATTGTGCGCATACGTCGCGCAGCGAGAGTGACAATGTGCGCATGCGTCGTGGTCCGTGATAGTTAGGGATTTACTTTGCGAACAAACCTAATAGGCATATGCACAATGACAAGCCTGATAACGAATACAGGAGTTACTAAGTTATCAAAGAATAAAACGTACAGATCTAAAAATTTGTAGGCTTTACTCGTGTAAGCCTTACTTCTATTGCTTTAGCTTTTTCGCTATGTTTCTAAGACTTACATAACAATTTATAATTTTTTAAACGAATTACCATACTTAACAGAGTATATAAACTTAGGGTAGCTAATCTATTTTAAAGACAGAATGAAGAAAGAAATAGAAAGAAGAATCTCGTCATCAGAGAAAGCATTTTGGTCGCAAAGTTATACTATAAGCGAAAAAAAAACTAAACAAACAAACAAAAAAATTAAGCAGAAAAATTAAATTCGAAGCCCTAGATAGGCCTACCTGCGTATACCCCTTGTTCTTTTATGGATGTCAAATATGTGCGATAACAACAAGAGAAAATACACAATCCAAGACTATGACAATGAAAAATACAGCGCTAGATCCTAGGCGTCAGAGACATAATTCCTAATGAAATGATCCTGCAAATGTCAACAACAGATGTCACGCATTCAACAGTCAATCCTATTCAAATGCCACTATTTTTTTAGTGCACTGAACAACAATTCTGAAGTCAATCTGAATTATCTGTTCGAGTTCTAACGTATGTACTGTGTCAATCTCAGGTGTACGTAAATGTAAACAATTGTAACAGACTATTCCCTAGAATATGAAGAAAATCAAATAAATTGTTACATATTTTGATTATCTTGCGTTCGGAAAAAATTTAAGATCATACATAAGAATTTTCGGGATGGCCTATGTTAATGTTGACAGTTTTCCAAACTTAACATATCCGGGTTATCAGAAAGTAACAAACTATTAAAACATTCTGATCTCGTTATCTTCCAGATGTGGCAACTGGTGGCAGCATGGATTGGGTGAAATCGGAACTCAAAGTACCTTTCACCTATGAGTGGGAATTACGAGATACTGGACGCCATGGATTTCTCCTTCCAGCTAATCAAATTGTACCAACTTGCTTAGAAACACTAGATTCTATGAAAACTATACTATTGGAGGTTAACGCCACATTACCATTGCCGAGCAATCAGTAGAACTGTGAGAATCTGTACGATACACGTTAAATAAATTATTACACACTTCAAGCATTACTGACTTATCCTTTAAACTTCTCGTAATTCTAGGTATAATTCCCTGTAGCGTTCTGTTTTGAGTTGCTGCTGTATGGAAAGTCTCCCAACTTTACTTATTACACAATGTAGATATTAGGATCATAGACAGTGATTGGAAGTAGTTTAGTAAAAGTAATTAGATTAGATGAAACAATTCATTTTTGGACTCCAGTTACTTGTAATAGTTACTTTTTGAAAAATGTAATTTCTAACTTGCTTCCGGACATAAAATTGTAATCGTTACATTTTAGTAATCATTAGTATTAGTACCATTCACACTTGCTGTATCGTCATCATTACTGTTTTTGCAACTAATATCTAAAATAGAGGAAATATTAACAACAAGTTATTAAATGTGGCTTTAAATATTGGTATTGATGTGTTTTTTTTTTTTGTTTGTTCAATTAAAAATTTGAGACTTCGTAAAGTCTCAAGCATTTTACCACTAAATGGCCCAATAGTTTCCAGTTTTATGCCCAAAACAAAACAACATACAAACAAACTAAAGGAATTTTTAGGTACAAAACAAAGGAATTTTGATTGTGTGGTTTGTTAAGTAATTGTAATTTTACTGACTAATTTTTTAAAAAGTAATTTTTATTTAAGTAAAAGTATCTCCGGTAATTGTAATCCAGCCCAATTTTTTCTACTTTTCCCATCACTGATCATATAGTATCACCCTTTTTACGTTTAAACAATCTTCCAAAAACCATATACATGATATTAAAAGATAAAACCAACCAAGCGCAAGTTCGATTTGATCTGGCTTGAAGTAGAACTCAACTCATTTAACAAAGGAAATCAATTTGTACTGATCTCATAATACTTGTCTACATTTTTCTTAACTTTTGGGATATCATAATATCCCAATATTAGACTGCATGTGAATCTAGAGCGGTTTATTAATAGAATATGATCGTTTTAAAGTTTCTAAAAAGTTATAAAATGCGTTTTTTCTCTTCACACACGTTCATTCACTGTTAGACAATGCACTTTTTATGAATTTTTCTATATGCGTTATAAAAAAGTCCCTTAAGCGATATATAAAATGTTAAGTAGGCCTAATAAAATGCATAATTATATATGTACTCACCATCGTCCTTCGTTGTTGGGTGTGAACGTCTCTTCTCCATTCGTGACTGGTAAAGGACATCAGGATGAAAGGTAGGAAATTCATAATCTAAAATGAACAGAAAAAGTGTAAATTTGTCTATGTAAAATTCATGTTTATAATATTGACTGCATTAAAAAGACCCAAACAACTCTGTGCTATTTTTATAAAATTATCTCAATCTAGGAAAAGTTTGAGAAATAAAATTAAAATTCATAAACCAGATAAGTGCAAGTTTCACTCACGCACGGGTACTTCCCTACCAATTACAACTTATATTTTAATCGGTTTGGAAGGTTGATGGATGGATAATTTCAAATACATATTTGATCTCTTCTCAAACGCAACATACCTAGGTACAGGGGGGCCAACTTTTGAAAAACATTGGGTGGGCTCATACTCCCGTCCATTGGTTCATGAAATATATATACAAGTGGGTTTGTCCTGACTGACTGACTGAATGAATGACTGACAGAGAATCAACGTAGAGCCTAAACTAAAATAGTTAGATACTTGGGATTTTGCTAGTACCTTCGTTTCATAATATAGGCCTAAGTGAAAACTAAGAAAGGATTTTGCAAAATTTTGATTTTAAATGCCAAAAATAAAATATTTTCGAGGAGACGAAATTACCTTATTATAAAATTTAATCAAATACAAGTCACATTGAACATACGCGTCTCATGACTACAGTGTATTATTGGAAGGGTTCACAGGTAGCTTTGGAAGTGCATGATACGGACTTCGACAAATTAGATTAATTAGATTAATTTATTGATGTATATAAATATTGAAATCCACGAAAATAATGCACAATGTGATCCAGTCACATAACTTTCTCTACCTTGGACATAGAGAATACCATTTTCTCATTTCATATTTTGATGTACTGTACAATAAGGGACAGCATTTTCAATTGTCTCAGCCCGGGTGTGCCAATGAGTATGCCATATCAGAAATCGGTAAAAAATTATATCCACTGGTACGTTATTCATACCTGTAGGCTTTGTATTTTTAGTTGAGAAATATGGATGTTTATCATAGGTCCTAAGCATGTAAAAGGATACAAAATAAGATGGAACATTTTTAGTCCTATGCGCACAGTATATTATTATGTCCTAGGTTTTGGGGGAGATAAGTATGAAAGTGATATTGAATTTCTTTTTGATTTCAGCCCCGTAAAGGTTGTATGGTAACATGATGGTGAGAAATAAAATATTCCGTCAAATTGTATGTTACCGGAATTTCTATTTCTTATTTCAAACCCTACCAGGCATGGTGTGTAGAAACAATGGGATGCAAAATTCTACATCCTCTACGAGCCATAAAACCTACATCTAGCGTTTTCTGAGGGAATAGTTTGAGTGTGATAAGTCGTTCTTCCTCATTTCAAATTCTAATTACCTATATAAGGACCTAGAGTTTGAAAATCGAAAGTCCTTCATAAGTTAATTTCGAATTACAAAATACAAAACCCGAGCGAAGCTGGGCCTTTTAAGTTAGTGAAATATAAGACACATAAAATGCAGAATAGGAAGCGCATGGGAAAGCTCACGAATTCATTCTGTTCTAAACGTCTCATTTCACAACAACACACTCATTGGAATTCTGTGTTAATTACAGGCCTATTGATACGGTTCCAGATATTTAAGTATTATGTTATGTGGTGGGAATTATTACATTATGTTTGGTAACGTAGAACTTTCTTTGTTTAAACAATAAATTACCTACAGAAAAATAATACTAAAAAAACTCGCGAACGAAATTCTCCGAAATAATGTATTAATCAACCAGTCGTTATACTATTGCCAAAGCAATACTAAAATGGAATTGTCATTTCACTGGGCTTGTTATTTTTCTGAAATACATAATGGTGATGAAGACTGATCATAAACTTCTAAAATGTTTCATACGCCTAGAAGTAATATATATATATAATCGAATCGTCTTTGTATAAGTTATCTGTTCACCTGGTGATCCTAGCTTGTTTAAACAACCCATTGCGGATAAACCGTGTACTGCATTCTAATTACTTTATTCGAATATACGATACACAAAATACAGAATTTAAGTTTAACACCCAAATGAGCTTTGCCCTTGTGTGGGTGCTGTTCAGTATTAAATGTAAATAAATACCATTAACAGCCAATAATATGACGAGCACCGTTTCAAAACGTATTAAACACACTCTTGGTCAAAATACAGTTTGATACGATTACGCTCTATTTCTTAAGCGCTCTTTAACACTATGGACTCAGAATGGAACATTTCATGTTATATCCCGTGTTAATTCACTGTCAAGTTGATGTATCGGATCAAATCATATTATGTGCATGGGAATGAAAGGTTCAAAGCGTATTATGTACAACATAATTTTTACACCGGACATTCAACCCACGTTTCGGCTGATATTTCCCACTAATTTTTATGCCGACTCGTCCGTAAGTTTAGCTGTTGTATGTTATTTCATTGTATCATCATGGAAGGAAGTGAAGCTGTTCGAAAAAGATTGAAAGGAAGCAGAAAGCGAACCAAGACTGGGATAACCAAACGACAGCGTGAAGGCTAGGTAAGCGACAATGTTTTTTTTTTGGTCATTTTTATATTGTACTTTTTAATGTGCTAATGGAGTTATGAGAAATAGTATAACGATCAAAAAATTACGTTTTAAAGGTCATAATATTCTTGTTCAAGCCATTTTAATGTTGTGCTCGCATGGCATTTCATATTCAGTGTGAAGCCGGTATTTTAAAAAAAGAACCATCTACTGGCTGATCTGGCAGCACACATAATTCGTTTTAAAATCTTTCACAAATTAATGAGGGAGCGTCCAGCAGATACAAGAAGTTCCTGCTTTGATTTGCAACGGGTTTCAATTATGATTAGCAGCAATTATCAATTGGCGAAACTTACTATTTCCGCCAAATATCGTTTTATGCACGGTGTGTCACTCTTATCAGTAAAAGAATGCAACATTCTTTAAATGGAACGAGACTGAAGGTGGCAGAGGGGTGATCGAGGTAGCATCGGGTGTAATTTCTTATTTGGAAGAAGTTCATTTTGAGGATTCAGTCATCACTATTAGGCTTGCCTTAATATCTACAATTTCACGTCTTAATTTTGCAGATATAGGTCCACTTCCTGGTTAGGGAGTCAATCTTTTTCCTCTTTCCTGAAAAATGTGCACTTAATACGTTTTGAAACGATGCTCCTCATATGGTAAGTAATTATTAAGACAAATTATGTTTAGTTTACAAAACAACTTGAGATAAAGACAGAAATTTACAAATTCACCTAGAACTATAACAAAAGAACCGTGAATAATACAATCAAATGTAAAACTCAAATTAAAATTAATAGAGAACGTGTAAATAATACAAGAAAGGGGACTGGAACTTTATATGGATGTGAGACATGGTCCCTTACTCTTCGGGAAGAATATAATCTGAGAATGTTCGAAAACAGGGCGTTCAGGAAAATATTCAGACCTAAGAGAGATGAAAGTTGGGACTGGAGAAAAGTGCATAATGACGATCTTTATAACTTGTACTCTTCACGGAATATAATGAAGGTAATTAAATCACTGAAGATGAAATGGGCTGGACATGGGGAAGGGAAGACATATACCAAAACTATTTTGAATTGGGACCCGAAGGGAAAATACCACTTGGAAGAAGTAGGTGGGAGGACAATAGTAGAATAGATTTAAGGGAAGCAGGACTTGCGAGGGATGGTTGGATGAAGTTAGCACAGAATAGGGTTGAATGGCAGGCTGTAACGGCGCCAATGATCCTCCGGGTTTCATAGAACAGACTAGCAGATGCCCGTGATTTACTTACTAGATGTTTTATTTAAATAATTTAGTTATCGTGGAATGCACTCCAAAGCCGGATTTTTAGCTGTTTCATTATAATTATTAATCGTTTAGTTTAGAATGATTCGTGTGTAAGTGTTAATAAACGTGTTTTAATTGTTTTGCTCTTATTTTTTGTTTTTTGAATTAATTATCGGGGACCTGCTAGTAGACTTATAAAATATTGATATGACTATGGTATAAATATAGTACTGTAGGCCTTCATGAAATGATTTCATTGTTTCTGAAGACAAACTTTGTAATAATTATCTTGTACTCCACACTCTTGTCTTGTATCACAATTCCTTGCTTTGCCATTTAATTAATATATTTTCTGTGATTTTCATTAACCACAAGCATAATCTAGCTTCTGAATTTAACTTTTCCGCACTCTCCTTAGCCTATATATATTTTGAAAATGCGATTAAGTTCAGGCAATCGTGAGTGAATTGGAACAAGAGGAGATAGTATTATGTATATCAACAATAGCCTGGTTTTAGCTTTCCAGCTATTCAACAAGAAAACATATTTTATTAATGGTAATAAATGATTTAACAAAATAGGCCTACGGCAAATTATTGGGAGGGCTTCATCCCCACGGGCCCATATAAGTTGGCGCCTCTGCCTAGGTATATAAAGAATTATTTACAGATTTATAATTCTGCGTTTCTGTAGTGAACTGTAGGGTTACGCTGAACGAAAAGAAATGCTTCATTTTATGTCTGTACATTTCCCATATGGTAGCCATAACCATTACGGGCTTTCCCTCTATATTCAAGGTTCCTTCTGCTCAATGGTCCTTCTTTGAATTATCCCAGAGGGACATGTGGCTACACGCGTGTAGAAAATCCTACTGCATTAATAATCGGCGAACGGAGATAGAACTCCTGATTCTCCCCGACCAAGATAGACACCTGCATTTCAGTTGTAAAACTTGTCGTGTTTAGGATAATGCTAGAGGGTTTTCTTCAACCACTCTGGTCAGGTCCTGTTATCCTTCTATGCTCGCCAGAGAGAAGAGTGAAGACGAACGAGTTTTGTAAACTGACAAAAATAGGCGTTATCAAACCCCAGTGAGCAGAGAGGGGAAAAAGAGATAGAGAATTAGAGGAAGAGAGAACGAAATACTGTTAGAGAGAGAGCAAGAGGAAGAGGAAGGGGCAGGGAGAGAGAGAGCAAGAGGAAGAGGAAGGGGCAGGGAGAGAGAGAGAGAGAGAGAGAAAGGAGGAAGAGGAAGGGGGAGGGAGAGAGAGAGAGAAAGGATGAAGAGAGAGAGGGGGAGGAAGAAAGGGAAGTGTGATGGATGAAGAGGGAGAAGAATAATAGAATTCAGAATTAAAGTCCACATCCTGGCAGGAATACCTCAGCCTGTCAGTATAGCTATATGACGGCAAATAAGGGAAGGGTGAGGGATGGGTGTTGTGTTATGGCTACTGCTTTATCGACGAGAGTGAATACTGCTCCTAGGTCTGTCGCAGGTGTGCTAGAATTGTCTCGCAGGAGTTATTTTACTTGCCTTGTTAATCTACAGACTTGAGACTGTCACATTTGTTTTTTGCACTCATAAATGCCTTCTACCTGGGCTAGAATGAAACGAAACCCGCGACCTTGAGACAGAAAGCGAATACCATTTTAACTGCGTCACCCAGGTACGGTATCCGGGGCATAAAGTCATCCATAATCTGGAGATATCGCACACAAAATTCTGTCCCACCTAAAACGAGAGCACTACACGTGTTTTGATGCGCTTCACCAAACCTTCCAGCCCAAGACCCAGTGAACAGATATTCACATGGCAAACTCTCCATTTTTTGTGGCTTAGCCTCAAGGGTTGAAATTACACATAGTGACAACCAAATCTAGCTCATCTTGTGCGGCTAAAGGAAAAGCAGATAATTTATTTATCGATTCAATGTGTGCCGCGTCTAAGGAGATGCAAACACTAGGTGCATGTGACTATCGAGGAATACAGTAGTTAACAGTTCACTAAAGACTTGTAACTTTGAAATCTTTAAGTAGGCTACCATTTAAAGCAACGATATGAGAAATAGTTATGGAGCTTGTAGGTGTACAAGGAGTTTCTATAATATCATGAATGTAAATTTCATTATATGTTGGCGTTTAATTATTTGGTGATGTAGGCCTAAGTTGAATGGAATCAGGTATATTGCAACGCGACATTTAAGCGGCCATAATACGACGTATTCGTATAAAGGTTACTCGTTCAGTGCTGCTGCCAACGGGCGTCTTCCGTGCAGTCATGGCGCATTTTTTAATCATAGAAAGCAAATATTTTCCTGCCCGGAAAGGAGAGGAACAGGAACTTAGGAAGAATATTATAAGAGAAACTAACTTAGGAATACCACAGACAAACTAAAGTCACTGTTGCTACTTAAACCTACCTGCCATTAATTCAGTGGCAAGTGGAGCTCAAATTCACCAAGCCACCACTAAACAAGCTAGCATCCAACTGAAAACCTATTCAAGAGACATCTGTTGACAGCTGGAGTAATAACTAACAGTAGACAAGATGGCAGACCATTATCTCAAACCTTAATATCTGTTCGGATATTACGTTAATATTTCTGAAATAAAGATTTATCGTCTACATTCCTAAACTAGAAACAAGGAAAACATAATAATAAACTTAAGTAGCTACCTATTTCCTCTAGTGAATTTGTATATCTGGGCCCTTATAACTGAATGCTACCGTACTCAGTTTTATTTGTCTAGTTGCATCTTTGTTGACGAGGTATTGGAAGTCACTGTTTTCAAATTTCCACGGAATAATTTACTTGGCCTTTTACTTAAATAATGATCAGCTTTCCTTTTCAGGTTATTACTTATTTTCTGCCTATCAGTAACACCTGGCTTAGTTCGTTATGGTTGTACTTCAGATAACTTTCAACAGTTTCATTAGAGACCCTTAAATTAATAAAATACTTACATAGCACGATTTCACACAGCAGGCCTATCGCAAAATATTCATCAGTACCTTGTGTTATAATATAAATTAATGTCCATTTATTACAGAGGATTTCCCTTTCCACTTATCACTGCCTACACGGCTTAAACACGATTGGCAACTCGATCACCACTGTACTACCCCCGTGTTTACAATCGGAACTAGACATGAGTCATGCTGCCTTCTATTCGGCTAATACAGGCCTTTCCAACATACTCGAGAACTCTGCTCTGGTGCGCACCATCGAAGCACCCAACGCAACGGCAGCCCGGTGCTCTCCTTCCCCATTACATGTAGCGGCGGCCGGTGCTACTGCATGTGTGTGCGTCATGGGTAGCTGACCTCGCTTTCTTGGTGGATGTAACGACATATTTAAATAATTTAAATATTTAGTTGCAAGGGAGAAATTAGTTAATTAGCACCATGTGTGACAGAATTAAGGCCTTCAAAATGCAGAATTTGTCCACCGCTGTGGCTCAGGGGATACGTTCGCTCCTCTCTAGCAGCGGGCCCGGATTCCTGGTTGGGAGAAGTTGCCTAGGTGAGGTCTTTTTCGGGGTTTTCCCTCACCTATGAGACAAAGTCGGTAACTTAAGGCCCTTGTGGTCCCCGGATATCATCTGACCGTCATTATCATCTTCATCCCCATCCTCGCCTTGTTCTGAGTGAGTGAGTGTGTGTGAATGCCATATTTTGTCCTCAAAATCACCATGTTTCCAAACAGAGGTGATAAAAGTACAGGTAGGCCTACTACCACTACACCGGCAATTTGGTTTCATTTTACAAAAGAGTAACAAGTGTCAGTAATTGTTCTGAATCCTATGTCTTACTTTAACTTATTATAAGGCCAACCTCGTTCACATTCAGCTAATTTCAAGACAATAGGCAGGACAGTGAGCAGCGAATTGGGCAGCGCGAGTTTGTCAACACCTCACTTGTCTTGCTCCTGCTATTGCTATTGCCACTGCCTTATGCTCCCTCAGTTGACAGTTTTTATGTGGAAGTCAATGGACAGGCAGCACACCTGCAACTAATTCCATTTATATAATCGTAGGCTTCCGCAGTCCGAGTTTACAAAATCTTCTTGGCTTCTGGGTATCTACAATTCACTTATTTCGATGCTACCACAGAAGTATTTTGGGCAGTAAATACAGCAGCGCGAGCAGCAGAGACAATGGCTGAATGTAAATGAGGCATAAACCTCTTCTTGTTAGTCCATTCATAGAGGTTTCATGTTTGATTTGAAAAGGCTAACAAAAGACTGATATTTTCGTGACATCTGAAAGCTAGGCTGTCGAGAATTATTAAGCTTTAAATATGGTTAGGCCTACACTCTACCCTTTGCTTACGAGGTTCAAATTACACCGTGCAAAGCATGAACTATTTAACGCTCATTAGACAACAGGTAAGGGGGCGCTAAAAAATATTAGGACACTTAGGTTTTCCAATGATTTTACAGCGTTTCGTAAGTCTGATTCAGCTTTTGGCACATTCCTACCAACAAAATATGCCACGGCGTAAAGAAGTTACTACTTACTATATCCTTTTTTTGTGTAGGGGGATTTTTTTTAAAGGATGTGGTAGTGTGAATAGTGTGATGTGGCGACAATAGCGGGTACTATATTTCCATTTAGAAACACAACTTACCGTATAATGTATACAAAAAAAAAAAAAAAAAAGGAAAGAACGTACAATCCAAGTT
The DNA here is from genome assembly GCA_964059195.1 of Ectobius pallidus. Taxonomy (NCBI): domain Eukaryota; kingdom Metazoa; phylum Arthropoda; class Insecta; order Blattodea; family Ectobiidae; genus Ectobius; species Ectobius pallidus. Next base: position 101,752,105 of record CAXKWD010000002.1, on the reverse strand, counting down.
TACTTAATACTTCGATGTTTATTTCTGAACGTTTAGTTTATAATTTTCAATAAATGATTCCAAATACATAGTCGATAAATATGAACTGTTCAAATATAAGCTGTATTAGTTACATGGAATGTTGATATAATTACTTTTAAAATAGGTGTGGGTTAAACGTTTTTGAAAGACGTGCTTGATAATGTATTTAATGAATGCACTCAGAACTGTATGAGATATCTTCGTTCTAAGAAAAATTGTTCGCCTAAATTAAATATCTTTTTGAAAAGAATTGGAGATGGAATGGACTATAATATTCATATTTGATTGTTAATTTGCGTAGTTTATCTATATCATCAACTAAAATGATCCCATTCTTATATATTTCTGTTGCTGTAAACTGTAATTTCCCTTCCTTCTTATTTCATAGATATTAAAATCTTATTTGAGATTTAATAAAAGTAGCATCCGTTCTTGAATTCAATGTGGTGAGATCAAACGAGCTTAAACGTCATAAAATGTTCGACTTTAAAATTTCATTCTAATGTTCTTTGTGCATTCAGTTAACTTTGCTTTGTTCATTATTCTTTTATTCGCCCCAAAATTAAATTTATAAATATAGGAAAGATATAGTATTTCATGTCACGATATGAACGATTAACCACTACAAGCTACTGAATAAGTACTTGTAATATATTATTGTCGTCTTGGAAGAATATGTACGATATGGAACTGTAAGCACTGCAATATTGGTACCGTATACTTATTTAAACAAACAAACTTAATTTTTTCCTTTACTTAAATAAACGAAAAACAATATAGAAATGTCATTACGAAACTGGATCAACACTAACCTGACCTACTGTTCTTTCTTGCTGGAAAAGCATTGCATTAAGCGTATATGTTTACATAATGATTGATATGGGTATGTTTGAAGCGTTTTGATATCCACTCCCAAAGAAAGGAGTTTACAGATTGTCATATTCAGGGTTGTCACTGCTCAGATGTCCCTTCAGGAACTTAATATGAATGTCCAAAGGTGTTATGGTATCCTTAACAGCTTGAACTTCCTTCATAGCTTCCCGCCAGGCAACCTGAAACATATAAATACGTACAATTGAAGCGTTTAATTTTATAAGGGTCTAAGTGCCAAAAAGAATTTTTCAGCTGGTAATTTTAAATGGAATTATGTACCCAGACCAACGCATTTCAAAATGGTCCAAGGTCCAGGGAAAGCCACGTTAGTAGCAATAAATTCCAAGATATAGTGCTGGGTATATATCCGGCACGTCTTTCTTTGAGTCTATGTCTTGTTTTCTACTCAATCATGTTTTTGGCACTAGACCCTTATAAAACCAAACGCTTCAATTACAAATATAGTCAGCGCGCAAATGTTTCAGACAGTGGGATGGGTAGATACTGTCTGCTCTAGAACCGACCCTGAAGTAAACAAGTTTCACTCTAGAACAGACAGTAGGCTATCTACCCAGCCCACTGCCTAAAATATTTGCGCGTCGACTATACGTGAAAACTTCTAATACTAAGGATAACTCTTAACTGGTACCACATTTCTTTGTAATGTAACTGGTATCATGGTGTCAGGCAACACCAAGTGTTCGATGTCAAATAAAAGATAGGTTTATATGTGTTTTATTGAACTTGATGCTATCTAATATACGTTTTTAAACATATCCGCGCAAAATAAGTGAAACAAAAGTTCAATCTGTAAAGATATTAATAAAATACAGAAAACAACTCTTTTAAAACATGATGCTTAATGTTTTTCTCAAAACTCCAAGTATGAAGGTGATGACAACCTGCACAATCAATCAATTTATTTGAGTTTCTGCATAAGACTGTACAGGTTGCTACATAAACAAGACCGGTCATGATGGATAAGATAGACCAAGATGAATTTTCAGGACAATAACTTTATTTTCAACAAGATGAGTAAGCTCTCCAGAGCTATATACTTCAAATAAACATATAAGTATTTTTACGGTCTATTTACCACGAAATCCATCAAATTTGCCCTTGAATTAACACTAATAGTATATAAACTTTATTTGGTATTCTTTGAAAAATCATATTAATATTAATAATAGTAGTAGTAAAGAGTATTTTATCTCATCTTCTGTCCAGAAATTAACAAATTTATAAGATGATTTTTATCCTGCCAGTTGTATAGTATGGATATGAAACTCGGTCCCTTACTCTTTGGGAAGAACACAATCTGAGAGTGTCTGAAAACAGGGTGCTAGGAAAATATTCGGGTGTACGAGAGATGAAAATGGGGACTGAAGAAAACTGCATAATAACGAGCTTAATACGTTATAACTTGTATTCTTCTTCTAATATAATAAGGGTAATTAAATCACGGAGTATGAAAAGGGCTTTACATTTTGTTGGGAGAAGAAAGTCATAACCTATCTAAAAATAATGGGAGACCCGGAGGGAAGAAACCACTTGAAAGACCTAGACGTAGGTGGGAGGACAATATTAGGATAGATTTAAGGGAAGTAGGATTTGCGAGGGATGGTTGGATGGAGTTCGCTCAGAATTGGGTTGAATGTCGGACTCACGTCAGCGCGGCAATGAATCTCGGGTTCCATAAAATAGATAATATTCCTTTAGCTAGCTTAGGAATTGTCTATTGCCATTGAGTAAGTAAGTAATTAAGTATTTTACTTTTTAATAAGTAAATAAGTAAGTATAGTAAAGAGTGATATCAACGAATCAGTCTTATTCACGGCAAAGGAATTTTTACTTCATATTTATTAGAAAACTCAAGAGATGCCCTATTTAATACAGTATATTATGAGGATGATATTAATAGGTCTACAAGAGTTTCGAAGTAAAAGAAAAGAAATAAACATGTGCAAAAACTTTGAAAGCTACAGTTAATCTTTGCCGTTCTGCTACACAACTTTTTAATTTACAAGAAACAGAGATCTGTAGCTTTATTTTCCTGTAGAAACTTCACCGAACTCTGAGATGAAAGCAATTTATTTTTTCTTCAACAGAGTGCTCTTAAAAGTAATTTACGGTTGAAGAGAATCTCGAATCCAGCTAATGTAATATCGATTTAGATACTTTACCAGTGCTGGAAACTTTTCCTTTGGGAACTGGAATTCTTTTTCCTGCAAGGCGCTTGGAACTTTGGAACGTTCGCTCCAAGGCCACATCATGTAGTCGAGCATTCTAGGAGAATCGCCTGTAAAAAAATATTACCTACAATTATATATACCAAAAACAAACTAAACCTTTTTCAATTAATAATAAAATTATCGAATGTAATTCACCTCCAAATAATGTGGTCCCACGGCTAGCTAATTCAGCTTCAAATTCCTCCAGAGGGTCAAGTATGTCCTTCATATACTCCTCCAGAGGTAAATTGTCTTTGTTATAAATAGCTCTTGAAGTAGCACCAATTACCTATGAGACAACATATACCTCAATTTAATCTTCAATAATCATTTCCGTTTCTCAGTGCCTCTGGTATTCAGTTTTAAATCTATATATGGGCATTTAAAAATGACGAACATATAGAATGCCATAACAGAGCCGTTAAAAACAGACCCATCTAAAATAAAGCTGCAATTATTTTATGAACCATTCAAATCTTCTTTTTAGCCCTCCATGTCATAAAAGTATTAACATTTTAAATTCATAAATAGTAGCTTCACCTGGACTTATTTCGTCATTCGCAATGCGAATACCCAAAAACAGTAGTCTCCAAAATACGACCTGCGAAGGTGTATAATCAGACCCTCGGCTTGGAAAGAAACAATAAAAGTGACGAGAAAACAAAATCTGATAAATTGCCAGACTTTAAACCTTGCCAGAATGATTAAGAGACTCTAATCTTATAAGCAATGAAAATTATGGGCTATTTGAATAATTTACAGTTCTTTGTTAGACAGGTTTTGTAATATCTTTCTTAATCTCAGTTTTACCTCTCCCTTTTAGGATTTAAGCGACCCAAGCCGCACGGGCCTTACAGGGCCGCGACCTGTCGGGAGAGGGATTATCGTTGGATCACATACATACTTTTTTGACCAGACAAGGACATGGAGGGCCTCCCCGGATGAGTGATCAGCCCAATGCCGGGGGCACAAGGGCCGAAAGTTACTCCAGAAAAAAAAATACTTGTTCCGACCAGGAATCTAACCGGTCGGAATCGAACCCGGGCCCGCTGCATGGGAGAAGCGAACGCATCCTCTACGCCACAGCGGTGGACTCGTTTTGTAATTTAAATTTATTTTATATTTTGAAATCTACTAAATAAAAAATTACACTTTGGTGCATTAGGGCTACTTACAATGAAGTGCTATGCAGGTTAGATTATACATATCAACGGTAAAATTCTATGCGAGGTTTAACTAAAAATAAAATCAGGTAAACCGATGTAAACATAGTGCCAGAAAGCTTTTTTTTAATCAGTGATAATTGCAATTATGATATGCAGAAAATAAATTATTTTTGTTATTGATTTCCGAGTTAAGCTCCTAGATCGATTCATTAAGCAAGGCTTATAGAAGGACAAAGCATAGTCTATGTGAAGGAATATGTGGGTAGTGTTATTTGTAATAGCTAACTGAATTGCAACTTCCAAAGCCGTATATGAACACTGTAAAACAATATGTTATCATGAGAACTGATTTGCATTTGATAAATTCTTTCTAATGAATTACCTTAAAATACGGACTAATACTCCGGTATCGGTCAACCGGTTTGGTCGAATATCAATAAGCTTCTTCCCATGGGCGTTATAAATGCGTATACCAAGTTTAATGAAAATCCCATAAAGCGTATTTGAGTTATTATCGCGCGTACAGACACACGAACAGACAGACAGACAGACGGATAGACGGACAGACCTTTCCCTTCCACCACATAATCTTATAAAGTATCATTCTGGCACTTAATAATAGTACGGTGAGGTACTCAAATGGGTTACTTAAAATTAATATTGACTGACCTTGCCAAATTTTTGGATGAAATCTTTGTCTCTGCCCTTAATATTTGAGTCATCAGGATACAGTGGTGGATCCGGATACTTCTCATTAAGGAATTCAGCAATGTCCAGAGACTCTACGACAACTTTATCTCCAGTATCAAGAGCTGGTACTTTCCCTTCCGGATGTACTTTAAATATCCATTCAGGCTTGTTCTTCAGATTTACCCATACAATATCATGTGGTACATTCTTCGCGTTTAGAACGATGCGGATTCTTTGAGTGAAAGGGCAAAATTTCATCCCATAGAGCCGGAGTTTTCCTTCCGCAAGGGGAGGGCAAGTTGAACCTGAAACAGAAATAAGCAGACTGCATGTTAGTAAAATCATTGATTTCTTGTCAACATTCTCGAAATGAGTGTCCACGTACTTCTTGTTGGGTTGCAATGTTGTCATGGCAACGAAAGTACAGCTTGACCCTGATGTTGTGGAGTTGAAATAGGGTTGTAATGCTATGTCGTATATAACCTAGGCTATATAAACAAAATCATGAGGATTCATCTGTTTTTTTGACACTATCATGTCGGAGGGAACATATCAGTGGGATTATCAGTTCTTATATTTTATGTCATGTTCAATCATGCCAAATGTGAGTTAATTTTCTATTTTTAAGAAAAATATACCTATTGCAATCGATAGCATGTCATGATTTTCGAAAAATTCTTTCATATCTCTACGTTTCATGCTTCCCTAAGTGCGAAACCACCGCCCGTTCAATTTTTTTGTGATATATGTATATAAATGTACATATATATAATATACTATATATAGTTATGTATATATATATATATATATATATATATATATCTTTAGACGCTAGCGGCCATAATTTTGAAGATATGTGAACCAAATTTTATTATGTTATTTCTAGGCACAATAGTTCGGACAAGTTCGTTAATGATCAAAATTGACCCAAGTGGGGGTTCGGGGGAGGGAGTTGAAATTTTGAAAACTTTATATTTCGGCCCCTATGAAGTATAGAGGGAAACTTTGCCTGTATAAATTAGAGTACTCCCTATGGAGTTCACAGTGACACCAACGATTCGGGGGTTTGGGGGTACGAGTGGTGGTGGGGGATGGAAATTCGAAATTTTTGAAAACACGTCTTGTGGGGCATCGCTGAAAAGCTCTTGTTGAGTACTCTACAAATCAATAACTAGTTTCTCGATAGCTCTCATATATGGCGAGATTTGAATGTTTGAAAAAGTGCTCTTTCCTCTTTTTTGCAGTTATTATTGCGGGTTTGTCATGCCAAGGCTAAAGAAGAAGAGAGCTGCGCAGCGACAGTAAATTAAACCAAAAGCACTTAGAAATCTACCTCAGCCTTTAGGCCTGCCTAAAGGGAATTTTTAAAATCCAGCTTTATTTCTACTCCTTTGAACTTCGAGATCAGGAGTCAAGTTTTGTAGGTATAGGCTACCAGAGTAGGCCCAGTAACTACCGATGTACGTCTCTATTCTATTGTCGGTGTGTTATGGAGTCTGATAAACTGATATTCAATTTCAATGGATATGGTACAGGATGAAATAGTGGTGAAGAGTAATGTTAAATACATTTGCAATTCGGCCTCTGCCTTTACGACTGGAGAAACCATCAAACAACCCGAGTCGAATTGGCCGGCCACGGGGTTTGAACTCGGGAGCTCCCAAATGCAAGTCCAAGATTATATTATCTTGACCACCTTGCTCGGTCGTTTTCTCCAGTTTTACACTCTTAGAAGAAAAAAATTAAAATGGTTCTGCTTAAATTTGAGTTTATTATAATCATACACGGAAAAATGCTTACAATAATATTTCCGACAAGTTTTATTATTTAGTCCGTTAATAATCAGAAGTTCTACTTTATGGTATACAAATTATTGTTGGGTGCCATGGATTCTTCCCATCTAAACCTTATAGTGACATTTCAAAATTGGCACCGGCAAATACCTGCACAATTTGCAAATATTATTTATTGAAACCTCTAATTTTTTACAATTAATAACTAATACAATAATTGAAATGGGTTGTCATCATGTAACTTCATATTTTTCTTTGATAAATTGCCACATACCGATACTACTTCCTTATGTAAAACACCAAGAGTGTCCACACGATGACATCCTTTTCTGTATTTAATTAGATCAGCTGGGATGCCAACAGACTTTCAAATGCAAATTTAAATAAAATAAGTTAAATTGATAATTATAACAAAGTGCCAGATGGAGTTAATAGACCATATTTAAGAAACTATTGAGTTTTAGACTATGGTTTCTTGAGAAAGTTATGGAATACGTTAAGTTGTTAATTTACAACAAATTCCTCACGTCAACAATAGGCCTATTCCATTTTTTTTGGACAAAACACATGAAGCCGTACAAATACGCAGTGAAAAATTTCAAAAATTTCCAAAGTTTATTTTGGAGAGGAAAAATTAAAATTTGAACTTTCTGGAATTTTCCCATAAGTTAATAGGCTAAAAGCTATAAGTTGCCAAACTTCAAGTTCCTAGCTCGTTTGAAAGTGAGTAAATATAAATGTCAATAAGTTGATGATTAGACTGTCGTAGATGCGTTCGTAGATGTGAGTGACGTCACGGTATCCAGCCAGTTTTTCTACACTTATGGGACAGCTAGAAACACCAAATTTTGCACGCTTATGGCTGTTGTATGTGCCAACATTCTTGCCAAATTTTACGGTTCTATCTGTCATATGTTTGTCAAAAATTACATAATGGGAGGAAAATATACTAAATTTACTTGAAATAAATAAACTAACTCAATCTAAGGTATAACCCATGGAGATGGCAAAAGTCACAGGGCCAAACTTGTAGAACTCTCAAAATCCGTTGCTGCTGATGCAATCGGTTTTTTATACCACTTACCTTTAGCACGTTTTATTCATTGTGACCCAATGTTACTTCCTACCAAAAAAAGTTCTGTATATTTGCATCAATGACCGCCGGCGTGGTCTTGAGGTTAGCGTTGCTGACTACAGATCCGTCGGCTCGGGTTCGATCCCCGGTAGCTCCTCGGATTTTTCTGAGGTAGGTAGGTCTGGCAGGGGTGCACTTAGCCTCGTGATTCAAATTGAGGGGCTACTTGATAGAGAAGTAGCGGCTCCGGTCATGATAACCACCATTAACGGCCATGGGTGTCGGCATGCTGACCACATGCCCCCAATCCTGCCATCTGCCTGTGGTAGATTACGCAGCGGTCGGGTGGTTGGCTAAGTCCCTCCAGGGATGTAGCGCCACGGAGTTTAGTTTTTATATTTTCATCAATACTGAGGACATTTCTATCATTATACCAGAATTTAAAGAAATTCTGAAAAACAAAATTTTGTTCAGGCCTGAGGAAGATATTGTTTATTTTTATTAATATAAGTTTTTCTTTTATACTAGTAAATTTACCTGACTAATATTTTATTGCATGTTACTACATAATTCCAAAAGGAGTTGCCGTGGAAGCTGTTCAGTTATGTTTGATACTTGAGATTTGATAGAGTTTTTTATTTTCCTTGGCCTTCTATAATAATCTTTTAATAATTATTCTTGTCTTTTTCGGCCTTGGTAAGATTTTATTCAAGGTTAATTTTTCTCACGGCCTTCTAGTAATTATTATTTTTATTGTCAAAATACAATCTTTTGTCTTTAAATTGCCTAATCGTTTTTTATCTTCGTCCAATGGGATTGACTTTTTAGTATTGTTACTAGTCATTGTTTTCAATTCAAAACTTACTTCTTCATTATTCTTCCTTCTTCGTCTATTGTGTAATCCTCTGAAAGGATTTTCAATTCTCTCTGGATGCAGCTAGCAGCAGCTAATAATACTTATTCGTCTTGGAATCTGTTTACAACGATTCAAGGAATTATCAACATTAATTTTATCTGCACAGAAGCAGTTCTAATTATTATTCGCCGCAAAATGGTGAATTTCTTCTACGTCGCTGCTAAGCTTATCTACTAGCTTTAATATAGCTTGATTGGACTTCAGGATTATTTCCTGTAGTGATATTCGTTACAAGAAGGAGTCATTACACAAGTGAGTGTTTTAAAGGATTTTAACATTCATAAATATTTGAATATTGCTTTGACGCTACACAACACGCAAATTAATTTATTGACATTAGCATTGCGTTTGTGACTTGAGATTAAAAGACATTACAAGATTAACTGTAAATCAATTTTATAGCATACAATTGCTATATGTATATGCTTAATTAATAATTACAAGTTCTCGACGTATCAAGTCGAGTGGTCCTCTGGAATCTTAAATAAATCTATATTGAAGCCAACAAGGTTTTTTATTGGGCGGATTCAATCATCTCTGCTTTTAGGAGATCGTCAAGACATCAACCAAGAATTAGCGAGTGATTGTGCTTAAGAAGAATTCAGTGTCGTGTTACATCGCCTATGGTCTTTGTTTTCTTGTAAACCTATTATTTTATTTTCTATCGGAATGTATGGCGTGCATTTTGATTTTAATCAGCCCTAATTATCTATCATACAGTCCGCTGAGATGCACGTTCTACATTTTTTGGATCCTTTCCGGGCCGGATGGAACCTCTATTGTAACAGACTTATTGTAAACGACACTATTTTTTCATTCCGCCCGGACTTATTCAATATAAGTTCATTCTTTAAAGCTGTTGGTGCTCCAGATATTGCTGTTTGAGCACTATATTTAACTATATTATTGACTTTTGAAGCACATTGTTATTCTCCTGACCATTAAGGTCAGTTTGAGCGTAGTAGATATTACTACATCTTTATCATTCAAGCTAATTTTAGTGCTTCGCCTCCGTGTTTTACACGTGTGAGGCCATTTTCAACAGCTGATTTCAGTGAATGTTTTCAAGGGTATTTGTATTTACACACTTGTACTTACCTTTGTAAAACCAGTTACACCTTTTCATGTGTTACACGCTTGTACTTACCTTTGTAAAACCAGTTACACTTATCATGTGTTTTGTCCGATACGCGGGCAACTATTAATCTTTGTATTTGTCCCGAATGCGGGCAACAACTAACCTTAGATTTAGCTCAGGTTCCCAACTTCAATAAGTGAAGTATTGTGATTTTTTGGACAATTAATTGCGAATATCACATCATGGATAATCCTGAGGCTGTTTTAAGGTCCCTTAAGGCTAAGCGTACTCCCATTAAGGCGAAGATTACGCGTAAGGCTAATAATATCCTTAATTCAGTTATTGATGATGAAGGATCTTACCAAGACTTCTTGAATTTTAAAATTAAACTAGACCAGTTTGAAAATGAATATGATAAAGTTCAATCTGAAATAGACGAGCTAGCTTACTCTGAACATGAAGAAGCTTACAGATTAGAAGTAGAGGAAGTTATCGATCGAGCTACTCAATATTATAATAAACAGATTACTTCTTTCAATAAAGCTATTGCCGACCGCGAAAAAGCCGAGGCTAGAGCTATTGCCGAGCAAGAGAGGGCTATAGCCGAACGCAAAGAAGCTGAGGCTAAAGCTATTGCCGAACAGGAAAGAGCTAAGGCTGAGCAAGAAAGGGCCGAGGCCAAAGCTAAAGCTCTTGCTAGTTTTGAACGGTTAAGGGTTCAGCTCTTCAATACATTTCAGACTATACATGAATTTGAGATTCAAGATAAACTCTCATACCGTAAGGCTTTGTTCCATCGTTCCGAACTTCAAAGGCTTATGGATAGATATAGGGATGAAAGTCCTCAATTCTTTGATGTTTCGGATCAGGAGGCTGAGCAGCTAGAACAACATATTCAAACCGAATATGCTGCTGCCTTTTTATTTATTGATTCACTCATTCTCGACAACAAGTTATTGTATGAGTCTGAACAATCTCAATCGATTAGTCAGCGTTCATCGCTCGACTCTCATCTCCCTAATTTGCCCAAACTTCCGGAATTAAAATTACCTCAATTTTCCGGCGATCCTAGGAATTGGATTGATTTCAGGGATACCTTTACATCCCTCATCATAAATCACAGCCACATTTCAGATATGGATAAATTCCAATATCTGAAATCATGTTTGTCACCTGAAGTGATGACTGTTATACAAAATATTCCCGTTTCATCTGCTACTTTCGAAGTGGCTTGGAAAACCTTAGCAGAAAGGTTTGACAATGATCGTTTGATTGCAAATACGCACTTAGATCATCTATTCTCTGCACCCTCCATAGTAGGGTCTTCCGCAGAGTCGCTTCAACGCTACTTGGACCATTTTGTAAGCACCGTGCATGCTCTGCACGCTTTGAATACTGAGGTTTCCTTGTCTGACCTCATCATTTCACGTATAATTGTGGATAAGCTCCCTGTAAGTCTAATCAAGGATTGGGAGTCCTCAATTAAACTTGGTAGGCTCCCTAAACTCGAAGATTTGTTTAGCTTTTTGGAGTCGAGAGTCAGGGTGTTGCAGATGACGGAGGCAGCCCTGCGTAGTCAGTCTGCTAAATCTGCGCCTACTTCTGCTCTCACTACCAAAGCTAAGGTCAAACATCAGCCCACGAGAAACAATTGTATTTGTTGTCATAATGCGCAACATCCTCTCTATCGCTGTGACAAGTTCAAGACTATGAAATTTGTGCATCGTGATCAATTTGTGAAAGATCACAATTGTTGTCGTGTTTGCCTTGGCGCAAACGGCCACGAATCCAATTGTAGTAACTATCGTTGCAGTGTTTGCAACGCAAAACACAGTACTTATTTGCACAATTATGTTTCTAATAATTCGCAGGCAGAAAATATAGTCAATGTAATGTCCTCTGGAAAATCACAGCAAAAATGTCTGCTTCCCACGGCCACTGTGGTAATTCTCGACAAAAATAGTCGTGCTGTGGAGGCTACAGCGTTTCTAGATAGCGGTTCTGACTGTAACCTAATCAGTAATAGGTTATTCAAACAGTTAGGCTTGTCTCCTTTACCTCATCCCACTACGCTGGCTGGTGTACTGTCCACTAATGTAAGCACACTAAAGCTTGCATCGATATCACTTAGATCTCGTGCCACTCCTTGGTACTGTGATACTGAGGCTATTATTGTCCCAGAAATCTCCACATCCAAGTTTCCAAAACACTCAATTGACATTCAGGGATGGAATATTCCCCCCAATCTGCAATTAGCTGATTTGCAGTTTAATGAACCTAAATATGTTGACTTGCTCTTGGGAGTTGAAATCTTTTCTCAAATTATAGCTCCTGGTCAGATATCTGCTCCCAACTATCCCACCATTCAGAATTCCAAGCTAGGCTGGTATTTTTCAGGCAAATTGCCTCCTTCTCCTTCTTCCCAACGTCGTCATAATCATTTGACTCATTGCAAGAAGCGATTCAATCAGAATAAGTCTCCCATATTTAACCCTGCTAATTCCGGGGGAGCCTTTGCCAATTATTCAGCCTTCTTAACTTCTGATGAAGATGTTAGTAATCAACTCACTAAATTTTGGGAGTTAGAGAAAGTTTCTAATTGTGCTCCTTTCCCTGACGAGTCCTTCTGTGAGAAGCATTTCTTAGACACTACTCAGAGAGATTCTGATGGGAGGTATATTGTGAAGCTTCCCTTTCGTTTTGACCCAGAGACCTTGGGCACTACTAAAGCCCAAGCTTTAAAAAGGTTTCATTCTTTGGAGAAGCGATTATCTTCTAATCCCTCTCTCCAGTTAGAGTATTGCAAGTTTATGTCTGAATATGAAGAGCTGGGTCATATGGAACCTGCTATTGAGGATTGTACTGCTAAGTACGAATATGTAATTCCTCATCACCCTGTATTTAAGCCATCCAGCACTACCACTAAGTTGAGGGTAGTGTTCGATGCTTCGGCGAAATCTTCATCTGGCAAGTCACTTAATGACATCCAGGAGACTACTTCTATTGACTCTTGGTCGCACGTTATTTCTAAAGACAATCCTGCTGATGTTATTTCGAGAGGATCTACACCCTCAGATCTCCTCAATAACCCACTATGGTGGTCTGGGCCTGCTTGGTTATCTGAGGATATTTCCAAATGGCCAGTTAAATATTCTCCTTCTCATTCTACTCCGCCTCCAGAACTGAAGGTTGTGGCTCTTATTGAGTCTGATGTTTCTGACCTTAGCACTTGGTTAGCTAAGTTCAGTTATTTAAAGACTGTTCGCATTATGGCTTTCATTTTGAGATTTGCCAATAATTGCCGTAAGGCTCAGACTCGATCTGAAGGTCCATTGTTACCTATTGAAATTGAGAATTCAATCAATTGCTGTGTTAAAATAATTCAGCGTCAAGTTTATTCCAAGGAGATTCAATCTCTTTCCACTGGTCTTGAAGTATCGATTACTAGCAAGCTACATCAGTTTAGCCCTTTCATGCTTCAAGATGGTATCCTTCGAGTTGGTGGACGCCTCAAAAATTCCAACTTAACGTTTGAACACAAGCATCAGATGCTATTGCCAGCTAAACATGGATTTACTAGGCACCTTATTTATTATACTCATATTAGATTGTTGCATGCTGGACCTCAACTAATCATGTCTCATTTAAGAGAGAAATTTTGGATATTTTCTCTTCGTAAGACTATCCGCAGTGTTTTGAGAACCTGTGTTAAATGCTTACGCTTTAATCCTCAGCCGTTTCAGCAAAAGATGGCTGACTTGCCCTCTGAAAGGGTTAATTATACATCTGCATTCAATGATGTTAGCGTTGATTACGCTGGGCCGTACTCCATCAAATATGGAGGTCCTCGCTCAAAGACTCGTATCAAAGCTTACATAGCTATCTTTGTATGTATGTCTACTAAGGCAGTTCATATTGAGCTGGTTACCGCTCTCACTGCTCGTGCTTTTCTTTCTGCCTTCGCCAGATTTACTTGTCGTCGAGGCACACCTGCTTCCATTACGTCTGATAATGGTAGTAATTTCATTGGTGCTAAGGTTGACTTACAGAATCTTGTCAAGCTACTCCAATCTAATGATTATCAATCTATTATTCAGGATGCCACTTCTCACCTACGTATTAAATGGAATTTCCTACCTCCTCATTCGCCACATATGGGAGGTCTTCATGAAGCTGCTGTTCGTTCGATGAAAATTCATCTTAATAGGATGGCACCTTCTTTTAATTTTGACTATGAAGAGATGTCTACTCTTCTCATTCAGATAGAGTCTCTATTGAATTCACGCCCTCTTACCACCCTGTACGAGGACGTCAATGACTCTACTTTTATTACTCCTGGCCATTTCCTTATTGGAAAAGCTATTATATCTTTACCTAGTCCAGATCTTTCTGGCGGGTATACTCTCCGTTCCCGTTTGAACAATCTTAATCATTTGGTGACCTGTATTTGGAAGAGATGGTCATCTGATTATCTCCATTCGCTTCAAAGGAAGTCTAAATGGACTAGAACTATGCCTAATGTGTCAATAGGCACTCCAGTCTTAGTAATGGAAGACAACGTTCCACCTTTGAGATGGATTATGGGTGTTATTGAAAAGGTTCATCCTGGTCCTGATTCCCTTGTCAGGGTGGTTACTGTTCGTACCCCCTCAGGTTTATTTAAGAGGCCAATTGTTAAATTGGCACCTTTACCTATCCATGACTCAGAAGACTAGATAGTTAGTCTTTGTCTTCTAGGCATCTATGTATTCTTAGTTATTGTTATTTTTTCATTATTTGTTTTGTGTTTTTGTCGTTTTTGTCTTTCTCAAGGTCAAACATAACTTCGCATTCTAGTTAGATTATTCCACAAGTGGAATAATCGCGGGCAATATGTTCAGTTATGTTTGATACTTGAGATTTGATAGAGTTTTTTATTTTCCTTGGCCTTCTATAATAATCTTTTAATAATTATTCTTGTCTTTTTCGGCCTTGGTAAGATTTTATTCAAGGTTAATTTTTCTCACGGCCTTCTAGTAATTATTATTTTTATTGTCAAAATACAATCTTTTGTCTTTAAATTGCCTAATCGTTTTTTATCTTCGTCCAATGGGATTGGCTTTTTAGTATTGTTACTAGTCATTGTTTTCAATTCAAAACTTACTTCTTCATTATTCTTCCTTCTTCGTCTATTGTGTAATCCTCTGAAAGGATTTTCAATTCTCTCTGGATGCAGCTAGCAGCAGCTAATAATACTTATTCGTCTTGGAATCTGTTTACAACGATGCAAGGAATTATCAACATTAATTTTATCTGCACAGAAGCAGTTCTAATTATTATTCGCCGCAAAATGGCGAATTTCTTCTACGTCGCTGCTAAGCTTATCTACTAGCTTTAATATAGCTTGATTGGACTTCAGGATTATTTCCTGTAGTGATATTCGTTACAAGAAGGAGTCATTACACAAGTGAGTGTTTTAAAGGATTTTAACATTCATAAATATTTGAATATTGCTTTGACGCTACACAACACGCAAATTAATTTATTGACATTAGCATTGCGTTTGTGACTTGAGATTAAAAGACATTACAAGATTAACTGTAAATCAATTTTATAGCATACAATTGCTATATGTATATGCTTAATTAATAATTACAAGTTCTCGACGTATCAAGTCGAGTGGTCCTCTGGAATCTTAAATAAATCTATATTGAAGCCAACAAGGTTTTTTATTGGGCGGATTCAATCATCTCTGCTTTTAGAAGATCGTCAAGACATCAACCAAGAATTAGCGAGTGATTGTGCTTAAGAAGAATTCAGTGTCGTGTTACATCGCCTATGGTCTTTGTTTTCTTGTAAACCTATTATTTTATTTTCTATCGGAATGTATGGCGTGCATTTTGATTTTAATCAGCCCTAATTATCTATCATACAGTCCGCTGAGATGCACGTTCTACAGAAGCAGGTTTGAGGACCTACGTTGCAAACGAGAAGGTCGCGGGTTTGATCCCGGATGAGTTCGAATGGATCTTTTTATTTGGTATATTCCTTGTGGGTCCACCGCTGTGGCGCAGGGGATGCGTTCGCTCCTCTCACGCAGCGGGCCCGGGTTTGAATCCTGGTCGGGACAAGTGGGGGTTTTTCCATGGTTTTTCCTCACCTGTGAGACAAATGTCGGGTAACTTTAGGCCCTTGTGGTACCAGGATATCCTCTGGCCTTCATTATCATCTTCATCCCATCCTCTCCTCGCCTTGTTCGGAGTGATTGGTGTGAATGATGTGTCTCGTCCTATCTGTTCGTGTTGTCTCGGAGGTGGCCCCGGCAATGGGCTGAACCCTCATCTGGGGAGGCCCTCCATGCCCCTGTCTGGACAAAAAAAGTATGTATGTGCCCCATAGATAATTCCTCTCCCGACAGGCCCGGGCAGCATGGGTAGCTTAAACGTCCCTAAAAGGGAGAGGTAAAACTAAGGTAATGAAAGAATGAATATTCCTTGTGGAACTATGACCTTAGGACGACTGCCACTAACACAAGAGTAATCTAACAGGAAAGGATACAACTGACAACACCCAGCACCGTCACTCAGTGGCGTAGGAAGGGGGGGGGGTGCGGGCCGCCCCGGGTACAATCACCCTGGGGTGACAAAATAAAAATGTCTCGTTGTAAGGAAAAAATCGCTCAAGGGAATTTAAAGAAAATAATAATAATATTATTTAATATAATTAAATAAGCTTTTATTTAATATAATTAAATAAGCTTAACAACTTTCTACAAGTCAACATGCGTATTGAAACTTCTTTTAGTTTTAAATTATGTCAACAAAGGTAATAAAACGCGGCTTAGCTGAACTGGGCGCTGTGTTGATACGGACAATAATATTATGGTTAAGGGAGGGGTGTTTATTTCTGTCGATGCTTGTCTCTGCAGTTTTATTAATTTAAGACTTCAACAATCGGTGATATTTTATATCACTTAAGCCGCAACCTGTTCTACCCGCGGCGGCAGTCATGACTAGGGACCGGATTTTTTAGTTTTTAAAAACACTGATTTAGGTTTTCCATTAGGTGAAGTAGTTTTTTTTAGGTTTTTTGTCCAAAATATCGTTTTCGGGTAGAATAATTGGTTTAATGAATTTGCATGTGCTACATAGGATTCAATACATAATACTTTTGAAGTTTAACTTAACAAAATTGACTTAAATTTTTGTAAACTTGCTTTAGGACAATATTATACAATTGAAGAAAGAAAGCATAAACAATCAAAAGAAGCAGTGAACATAAGATTGCCTCACATTTCCTGGTTACAGTATATCTTTCAAGATTCTCACTGTGAAGTTTTTCCTGTTATCTCTTAGTTAATAGTTAATAGGCTACTGTATCTAGACACTACCCTTCTCAGGATTCAAATCCGATGCTTCTAATTTAGTGAGAAAAATACTTTATGGTTGATGTGGATAATGTGAAACTGATATTTTCATTTCTTCGGTTGTTACGCATGCTAACCGCACAATAGACCAACTAGGGACGAAAACTTCCCCCTTTTCTAGAAAGGTAAATAATACTTATGTGCTTCTGGCAGGTTTGCCAAAATATTACTGTCGTGAAATTCAGGTCGTCGCCATTCCATTGCCGTAATAAATCGATTTCATTTGTTTCGGCATAATTAACACGTCTTCTTAAAACTCACAGTGGACCACTCAGTATGAATAACAGGGCAGTAATAAATGCAAACAAGCGCTTTAAAACACAGAAGTCTATATCCTTGTTCAGACACGGCAACAATGGTTGTTCGTACGAATATTTTAAAAGGATTCATAGAAAGAGGCCCTTGCCCGATAGGGATGTTACGGGCTAATACTAATACTAATACTAATCCTATGGACATGATTCGAAAAAGTGTATGAGCGCTTTTTGTTTTGGAAGTAAGGAAAAAAATAGGTAAAATCCTAAGAATCCGGTCCCTAGTCATGACTTGGGCGAAAATAAACTTCCAATGTGAGTTGGCTGATTTTGTACTGGGATGTGCGCATATTTAAAGCCCCCTGCACACAGGGACAGTACTGGCAGCCAGTAGCACTAGCCAGTACTGGCCGCCAGTTACTGTCCCTCTACTGTCCCAGTGTGCAGGGGTACTTCCCTTCAACGTCCAGTAGCTACTGGCGGCCAGTAAACTTAAGGCAGGTTTAGCCCCCTGCACACAGGGACAGTACTGGCAGCCAGTAGCACTAGCCAGTACTGGCAGCCAGTAATTATCCCACAACATGCAGCAGACTACTGGCGGCCACTAAACTCAAACCTGCTTGAGTTTGAGTTTACTGGCCGCCAGTAGAGTCATTCCGTGTCAGATCAGCACACCCATTTAATCTCACCGTTCCAGATTTGGATGAAATTTTGTAGAGAGGTAATTTTCATGTATATTAAGAGAAATACACACTTTTATTTAAATATTTCAATCCGTTCTTTACAGCCATGTAAAGTACTAAAAAAATAACAAAAATCACGTCAAAACATATCTTTCAACTAATATAGCAACTCTTCTAAGTAACCTATAAAGGTGGGGAAAGTGTCATTTTTTAGCATTTTTTACGAGCTTTCCAATGACATGTAACACATAATAGTTCTAATAAAATTTTTTTTTTTTTCAGAATTCAAAGTGAAAAATTTTGATTTTGAATTTTTAAAAAGTACTTTTTAAAAATTTTCAACAAAAAAATCCTAGGAAATAGGTTATACCAATGCTAAATGATGTTCCAAGTTTGAAAATATGATGGGAATGGGTTCATGGTTAAAAAATTAAAAAAGTGTCACTTTACAAAAAAATCTGGTAAAAAATAACTTATATGCCCCAATGGAAAGCATAATAAAATAATTTTGACAAATAAATTTAATCAAGGGAAGTAACTCACATACTTGACATCTTGTTGTTCAATGAAAATTCTTGTCTAATGCCTTATTGGTTTGCAAAGTGTTAAGATAGCACATAAAGCCTTTTGATCGGTGTCGACCTGTGAATACCTCTCACAGATGTATTACATACAGTAAATCCTACGACACAGATCAAAAGGATTTATGTGCTATCTTAACACTTTGCAAACCAATAAGGCATGAGACAAGAATTTCCATTGAACAACAAGATGTCAAGATTGTGTTATTTTCCTTATTTCAATTTATTTGTCGAAATTATTTTATTATGCTTTCCATTGGGGCATATAAGTTATTTTTTAGGTTATTTTTGAAAAGTGATGTTTTAATTTTTTAACCATGAACCCATTTCCATCCCATTTTCAAACTTAGTACATCATTTAACATTGGTATAACATATTTCCTAGGATTTTGAAAATTTTTAAAAATGTACTTAAAAAAAACTCAAAATCTGAATTTTCACTTTGAATTTTGAAAAACAAATTTCATTAGAACTATTATGTGTTATATATCATTGAAACGCTTGTAAAAAATGCTAAAAAACGATACTTTCCCCAACTTTGTAGGTTAATTAGAAGAGTTGCTATATTAGTTGAAAGAGATGTTTTTGATGTGATTTTTGTTACTTTTTTAGTGCTTTACATGGCTGTATTTTCAAAACGGATTGAAATATTTAAATAAAAGTTTGTATTTCTCTTAATATGCAAGATAATTACCTCTCTACAAAATTTCATCCAAATCTGGAATGGTGAGTTTAATTTTAATTAAAAGTGTGTTGATTTGACACGGAATGACCCAGTAACGGGTCACGTGACCTAGTGGCAGCCATTATTGGACGTGTCTTAAAGGATACTAGCCGCCAGTTGAGCACTGGAATGAAGTATCTGTTGGGGAATTACTTTTGTGATTTTTTATTTGCGAAATATTTTAAAAACCCAAGGTCAGTAAACCATATAGATTGCGCATTCCGGGATAGACCAATCACAGCACTTAAGTGTGTGACGTCACGCGTTTCTAAGTATGGCTATTCACGGCTTTTACTCCGTCTAGAAATACACGGCATGATTAAACTCGAAACCTTTAATTAACCCTTGGTCGGATTCCAGTGAAGTGCAGAAATAATCTACACACAACAGCCCTACTGATGGTTAAAACAGAACCTTAGAAAAGCTGACACATATGTTTTTATTTCATGTTATACTCATCACCAATTACATAAAACTCATGCAGGGAGAAGCGAATTTGACTATGCGACAGTTCTTTTATTTTTGTATCCCGAAAAGTCTTTAAGCGAGAAAGTTTTAGGGAAATATTTGAATTATATTATAAATTAAGCATCTACTTTATATTTTGAATAGTTTACAAGTAATTGAGTGGTAATTATTCCGGACGCTTCAACTATGTGAATGATTTGGGATGATCGTGGAATGTCGAGGGTGAAGCAAATTTGACTATGTGACATTTTTATTTTATTTTTGTGTCCAGAAAAGATTCAAGTGTGTTACTTTTAGTGAGATATTTTAATTTTATTATAAATCCTTTATAACTTGAATGGATTACGAGTGGTAATTATGCCAGACACTATCAGAACGTTACGGAGGTATTAGCAAGCCTCTTTTCCATTATATGCCAGCAATAACGTAAAAATCTTTAAATATTTTATTCGTGGACTCAGTAATAAAACTTTATTAACTTACTACTTGTACATATAGTGAAAGATTGACCGCTGGGGAAAATGTAAGAATCAAACTTTTCCCTGACTTCGTAAATCTGCACTATTTTTATTTAGATATTTGTTGGAATATTTATTTTATGTTTTGTTCATTTATGTCAAAACCTTCCCCATATAACAGGAAAAAAAAAATTAATATATGTATATTACTTTTAATACAATATTAATACAAATTATTAGCTTACAAAATTCTGCACAATGTAATATTAATATTAGTACCACATTAATATTAAAGTATAAAATATCCCTTAGCTGTTTTCTACCCTTATTATATGGCGTAATTCCTATAAAAGTACACATTCTTTAACAAATTTTCCTCAAAATATACACTCTAGAATGAGGAATATTTTCTAGGCAACAAAATATTAGATCAAATGACCCCTAGCTGTTTTTACCTGTTTAAACTCTACTCAAAACTACATTTTTTGACAAATTTTACGCGATTTTACAGACAAATCCTCTAAAAGTCAAAATAACTTTTTAGGCAGCTTGAATAACAGAAGAATCCACATCTTAGCTATTTTCTACCCATGTGTTGTGATTTCTGCAATATTATTCGAAAGATTTTACAACCGATTCTGTTTTCTACCCCTATTACACAACCTATTTACAAGTCTACAATTTTTATAAAAGTTTGCCTACTTTGACAATATTAATACAAGTTCTCTAATATTCTATATTCTTTAATATAATATAAATACTGTTTATATTAATCATAATCATACATAATTAAATAATTGACCCTTGTACTGCCTACTGGCTGCCACTAGAACATCCACTGGCTGCCAGTACTGGCTGCCAGTTACTGGCCGCCAGTAACTGTCCCTGTGTGCAGGGGGCTTTAGAATAGATTATTAATAATACTTACTTACTTACTATAAGGCGCTACAGCCCTGGGTGAGCCTTGGCCTCCCTTACTATCAGCCTCCATGCTTCTCTATTCATGATCTTCTCTCTCTCTCTCTCTCTCTCTCTCTCTCTCTCTCTCTCTCTCTCTCTCTCTCTCTCTCTCTCTCTCTCTCCATCCTTTCACTTTCGTACTTTTTAAGTCCTCGATTATACAGGCTATCCACCTCAATCTTGGTCTTCCTCTTTTCCTCAATGAGTAGAGTCTTGCGTTGAGCATTTTTTGGAGGTATTCTATATTCTTGCATCCTTTCCAAGTGGCCCCACCATTGCAGCCTTTGGGATTTTATGAATCGCAACTATATCCCCTCCCATAATTATTTCATTAATTTCATGGTTGCATCTAATCCTCCACATTCCATGTTCAATTACTGATCCGTAAATTCTTCTCATTATTTTACGTTCGAATTTCCTCAAATTTTCCTGGTCTGTTTTATTCATAGTCCAGGTTTCTGCACCATATGTAATCACAGGTCTTACTAGTGTTTTATATATCAAAATTTTCGATATCCCGGTTATTATTAATAATACAGTTCCGTAAAATAGTTACATTACTTGTTTATGAAATTTGTTAGGATCAACCTAAAAAAATGATGTAGGCTATAATTCACATAACTTCCTCTGCCCAAATAAAAGTTAGCCTCCCCTTAAAAATAAGAGAAAGTTGTCACCAATCTTCGTGTCACATCCCCAAAAGGTACCTAACCCAAATACAAAATTGTTTCCTACTATTTTCCGTTGCAAGGGGCCGTATTGCAAAGAGCCCGTATTCAGAGTGGGTGGCTTATAACTACCCTTCAAAGAATTATTTCGAAAAAGTGTTTCGAATAAAAGTTTTTGCTCTATAAGCAACCCACGTGCAAAATTTAAAGAAAATCGTTAGAGCCTTTTTCGAGAAAACCTTTATGTAAAAATAAGGAAAACTTGTCTCCAATCTTCGGTTCACATCTTGAAAGGTATCTAACATAAATACATTTTTTTTCCTTTTATAAAAAATCATCTTTCCAAAATTCGAGATTTCGCTTGGAAAACAAAATATTAAAAAATCACTCAAAAAATAAAAGTTTGCACAATTTCGGGAGTGTATTTTGTCCTAGATGTTCGCTTTATTAACGCTAACACTTACAGTCTCTCGCTCACGAAAACAATATATATCTGTCTGTCTATAACGTACTTTAGATTGATAATAATAATGATAATAATAGCATTTATTGTCGTTTAACAGTAAAACGTAAAATGTACTGCATAATATGCTTGATATGTATGTCTTTCCTTCTAACAAAATTGGCTGGGTTAACTATGTCTTATATGCACCATTGGTAGCAGTGGTCACAACATAGTAACTCGAATCGTTCATAGATGGTTGATTCATAGTATACCATGATTTCAGAGCTTAGTTTTGTTTCTATATAACAAAGTACAGTGGTATTAATCAGACGTGGCAGTCCAAGCATGGATGCTCAGTAGATGCACACGATTCCAATAAACATTCGTACTGCATGGAGGGGTGTATGGGTTAGTTGTGTCGTTGCTTTCAGAGCGGTAAGATCGTATAATGCAGTGAAGAAAAAAAGAGACCTTGTTACAATCGCTTCTCATCTCCCGCTAGAGCAGTTCAACATTCTTACCCCTCCCCATGATTCCTCCTACATGCGTCACCTCTCTCACGCGCATCTGACTGCCACCTCTGATTAATACCACTGTAATTATTACTAATTATAATTTTCCATAATCCGTTGAGTTTGCGAGTTACATCAGATAAATTCGTTGCAGCTGCATCCATCGATAAACTCTTAAACTCTCGTGGGATTACCTTTGACTATCCAAAAAATAACACTTGGAACTGTTCCATCTTTTAATAATTTAAATGGGGGGGGGGGGTGACAAGAAATGTTCCGCACCGGGTACCACCTAAGCTTGCTACGCCACTGCCGTCACTAATGAACGGGAAGATGGGATGCGAGCTACAGACTCTCTCATGGCGTCTGAAATATTTTTATTTATTTTTATTTATTTTATTCATTACTTCTCATTACTTACAACCTAACAATGCTTAAAAATATAATATCATATTTTACTGGAGCATAGTCTAGGTTAGATATTTTATTGCTTGACGACTTATAGCTGTTAAATTAAGATGTAAGGAGGACTTAACACGTTAAAGCTATTGTGTAACTGATAACAGTGGTTTGGATAAAAAGGTTTTATAATCAGAGCGTGACATATTCCATCCATTAATATGCTATCTACAGAAACTTCAACATTCCAGTGTTAATTGCATTATGTTCAGGGCTACAAGTAGATTACATAATAATAATATTAATAATAATAACAACAACAACAATAACAACAATAATATATCAGGTAAATTGATGCAACAAAGTACCAGATGGAGTTAATAGGCTATCAGAAACTACTGATTATTGCTTTGCTGCAAAAATCATGCCGGATAGTGTTTTTTCCCAAGCCCAGTGTATTGCAACTTCCAAATCCCTGTACGAACACTGTAACAATATTGTTGGCATGAGACAGTTTGATGAATTCAGTGTAATATTTTGTGAAATGAGGCCAGTCATTGGGCGTTACTCCGTTCTAGTTAACCGATTTGGTCCAAAATAAATAGGGTTCGTTCCATGGACGTTATAAGTGCGTGTTTCATGAAAATGTGATAAAGCGTACTTGAGTTATCGCTCTTATAGACACACGGACGGACGGACGGACGGACAGACACACAGACAGACAGACAGACATTTTCCCGTCCACCGTACAATCTCAGAAAGTACCATTCTGGCACTTATTATAACCGAGTGTGTGTATGTGGGTATGTAGAAATGTAGGTATGTATGTTCCCTATACAAATCTACATTTCTTAAGAAATTTGCACGAAATTTTGGACACATACCCAGTTCAGCCCGGAAGGTAACGCGGTCAACATTTAAATTCAAACAAACTACTCCTTCCCTTGAAAAATTATATCATTTCTGAAATTATTACTCTGAATATTTATCAACTGCAATTCAGTTCTCATGAACACAGTGTACTGTTTACAGTGTTCACATAGGGCTTTGAGACCTACATAATACTGGGCTTTAACAAATTCTGATGCTATCGATGTAATACGTTGGTGTAAATATATTATGAAGAATGAAATCCACGAAAATAATGCACAATGTGATGCAGTCATGTGAATTTCTCTACCCTGGATATGGAGAATATCATTTTCTCACTTCACATTTTGATGTAGAATAAGAAGTCGTATTGCAGGGACAGCTTAAGTGTGTGCCAACGAGTATGCTATATCAGAAGTCGGTAAAAAATCCTATCCACTAATAAGTTACGGCCTAAACGTGTAAATGTGACATTGGCCTATATAGTTTTGACGTTTAAGGGGAGCTTTGGATACGCAGAACTTATTCAAAACAGTTGGAATGATAGCAGTTAGCGAGATTTTCAGACTTACTTTCTTTCATGTAGGAAATAGATTAACAAAAATATATAGCGTGTGTACCTAGATATATAGTTATAGTGAGTGATATACAAAAGCAACGTTGTATGAATCATGAGCTATGTGGGCAGTTAAATCCCAACCATGTCCGGAAGGTGGTAAGTGCCATAAAGATTTATCTAAAATAGTTTCTTATGTAACTAACCTTAATGCTGAATGATATTCGATTTACAGGAATAGGGATGATGGTATGGTTAATCCTGTATATGTTCACACACTTAAATTACCTTTGGGTTGTGACTATCATTAAACTATAATTCAAATATTAGGCCTAACGTTAAGGTACCCTCATCAATAAGATAAGTCAAATATATTTACAATAATGTTTGGTTTTGAAACCTCAATCATCCGTATTGATCCAATTTTCGCGTATATTAAGGGATCACTGGAACAAAAAATTAAACTTTCCATTCACAAAAAAATAATTTAGTATTTTGTTAGATTGTTGTAATTAAACACTCAGCGAAGTGTATACCCAAAACAGTAAATAAAGTTTCTTTATGTGGACACATAATGTACAATACATTTTTGTTTACTATTTTTGATGTCAGAATGCACATCGATAGAATTCTTCCCTATAAATCAATAACAGTGGTAGAAATCTACAAAAATAAGAATCTGGCGCCATGCACTCATGGTTTTTTCCTTGGCATGGGCAATATTTTCTCACTTCACATTTTGATAGAGAATAAAGAGGCCGTACTTCACATCAATTTGTGGATCGCTTTGAATTTGTTAACCCGCTCATGAATGCATGCTTAAATGGGAAAACAATGATTTGGACGAAACTCATTCTGGGCTAGGGAATTCGAATCTGAGGTCGTTTTTCTTTATACATAATTTCGGTAAGATTCGTGAATCTGTGGTTCGTTTTAATCGTTTCATTTCGAATCTTTATGCCCATATGGCAGCATAAGATAAGTTTTATTCATTTATATTTTATAGACAAAACAATATAATTAAGAATAAAATTTATTCCTGTAATTTAGGTAAAAACGATGTCAGTGTTAATAAATATAATGATTTAATTATTTTTCTATTAAATAAACTATTTCAATAAAACATCTTGCAATTGAGGCAATAATCGCGGGTGAAACTGTTGGCACTTGCTAGTTTTAAACAATGTGCTTAAACATAAACCGAGTAGGCCTACCGGTATGCTATCAGTATGTCAGAAATCTGTAAAAAATCCTATCCACTGACAAGGGCGCCCATATGATATTTTCTAGGGAGGGGCCAATTTTATAATGAATTAATTTTTTGTCGCTTTAACTTCTTGGGTCACTTTGTAGAATTATATTAATAATATAATAAGTGCAAAAATGACGTAGCCAGAAAATTACTTCGGGGAGGATCGAAAGTGATGGGGGGTTTGGGGGTATGTAATGCCCCCAAGAAAGGGGAGTCGGGGGTCCCCGGAAACATTTTTAAATGTAGAACTAATGAAAATCACATTTTACGCTATTTTAGCATTGAAAAACTAGTTAGTAAATTTGTTTACCGTATTCTTAAGATATGCCAACGTAAACAAGAAATCATTACATAAGTCGGGGGTCCACCCCTGGAAATTTTTTAAATATTGAGCTAATGAAAATAATATTTTATGATATTTTAGCACTGAAAAACTAGTTAGCAAATTTGTTTACCATACTCTAAGACATGCCAACGTAAACAAGTAATCGTTACCTATGTTATAATACTTATTAGGCCTACTATTTATAAGAAAAGTTAAATAACACATGGAACAAACAGCCTACCCATTATGTTATGAAAACAAAATAACTGCTATATCATATCTGACACACCAACAAAACTTACTTAATTTAATTTTTTAAATACAAAAATAGAATTTAAGGTTTTGATTTTTAGGGGTCCGGACTCCCTGCACCCCCTTTCCTAATCCACTGTGGATTCTGCTTCCATGATGTCGATTTGGTAAAACTTCTGCAATTTTTTTATGTCCCTACTGACTTTTAAATAGTTGTCCTAAAAGAAAAACACCTGACTATAATTATTAATACAGTATAGGCCTACATTTTTCCTTTCCCTGAGAGCTAGAGGGGCGCCCATGTCCATTGATACCTTATCCATTGCTGTAGGCTTTGTATTAGTCGAAAAAAGGGGAGGTTGACAACAGAAATTGATAAAGATTTCTCATCTATCAGTGTAACTATAGAATGCTTCCTCCCCAGATGAGTCTGAGAATGGATTAATTCTAGAATGTGAAACGGTTACGACATGATCATAAATTGCGCAGTGTATTAAATCTAGAACGCTTCTTCCTGACTTCGACTTGTAAAAAATGTCTTCACCAGATGTCTTAACATGTCTTTGAACATTCACTGTCGTTATGAAGTAATTAAGATATTATATAATAACAAGAAAACTAACAGCATTAGCGAAAAGCACTAGCTTACTGAAAATGTAAGGGGGCCGGAGCTTAGGAAACAATGTGTATTGTCATTTTAAAAATATAGTCGAAGCCTGAGTTTGTACAAAATGATAGTTTGCTTCAGAGAATTCTTAAAAAGAAAATGAAATACAAATTTTAGCCCTTAGTATAAGGAACTCGTACTAAAAAATTTAACGAACTAGTTAGAGCCGTTAAAAAAATCATGAAAAATTATATTTTCTTCATGTATAGTATAAGTAAACGTAAGACAAAGTCGTCGTCAATCTTCGTGTCACATCTCCAAAAATATCTAACCCACATATAAAATGTTTTTATGCAGGTTTTCGATCTCGAGCTGTGTTGATCTCGTACACAGACACGTTTCCGAAAATAGTATTCTGGAATCAGGGGTCCTCAAAACGAGTATTTAAGTTGAAAACTTGATATTAAATTTCGGGGCCGAACACAAAACTTTCTCTATCTGTAGGACCTATGGTATAGGTAGAGAAAGTAAGTGAAAAAAAAAAGAAGACAAAGAAAGAAAGAAAGAAAAAAATTAGTACGATTATCAGATCTTATTTTAATAACAAGTGAGCACAATAGTAATTGGTCTAAAGATTAAATAGTTGCATATTGCTAGCAAAAGCCATCAGTTCGTGTAATATCGTTTTGAAGTCTTTTATTTACATAGAATCCTGTAAAAATGTAAGTAGGCTTAATGGAGCTATAATAATAATTACAATATATTAATGTTACCCATTCCATCATGATATTAAACTCATCTTGTGAGTAAAAATCAATCAGGAATTATAAACAGAACCATTTATTCGAGATGAATGAAGTCACAGTGAACCATATGTTACCCAATGTCAATGAACGTGGTACATTTTGATAAAAAAAAAATACGAGTATACTGCACACGCTTGCAGATGTAGATTGGGAATGAATAGAAACCTAAACACAACTGCAATAATGTACAGAAGCCTCACGGATTAAGATAACAATAAATTGCTTTGTTCTAGCATAAATAAACCCAGTAAGCTCTTCTACCTTCGCTAGGGGAATACCTGCCAACTGATGTAAAACACTTACAGACAGGCCTAAGCTATTTCTCCACTAAAGCCAGTTATTGCTAATTGTCGGCTAAAAGGGATGATGGTGGTAGTAGTAGTAGTAGTAATAATAATATTAATAATAATAATAATAATAATAATAATAATAATAATAATAATAATAATAATAATAATAATAATAATAATACGTTGTGATATGTAATCACATGGCATGTTACAATAATTTCATACAGCCGTTTTCTCGGAGCTGATAAATAAATTTGGTCCAGTCAAGGTTTTGAGCAAAATTTATCTCTTATATTGACTTTAACTAAGAAAAGTAGATTCATTATTAGTATCCTAACAGTATACGAAAAGCCTAAACTCCAGAATGTAGAACATCGTAGACGGGGTACTTCAAGTGTTAGGAAATTATTAAATATATTAATGTATTTCATCATGCTTTAATCATCTCGTATCTGGAATCCTTACTAAGGTTCCTTGGGAAAGTGCGAACTGTGAGCAGAGAATGGTAGCTTGATTAACACGCATCGTGTGGTACTTGACAGTACATGACTGTGGGAACAAACAAGGTTTCATTTTATCATTGCTCCATCACGTATGTTGCATAAATAGTAAGAAGCGAAAAATCGCAACTAACTAAAGAAGCATTTCGCTTCCATGTTGAATTTTTCGAAGTCATCAGACTTTTACAGCTTACGTAAAATGGTGAGGCCGGAATAGGACATGTTTTCTGTAGGTAATTAGTAGACAGAATTTCCAAACAATAGCATGTTTTTATGTTTTGGCCTTTTTATGGACAATTTCATAATGTAGGTCTATGTTTTTTTAAGTTTTATGCTTTTAAATTTTAATAGAGTATATTTTGAAGTTTAACTTGTATATTACGTTCACTTCTCTAGTTTGAGAGCATATTTTATATAACTAGCATAATAATGCATTTCATAAATGCTGGTTTTCCAGATCTTGAAACACCCCGAGTGTACCCAGAAGGACCTAACAGTTTGGAACCTTTACTTTGGCGAATTTTTGTTTTAAAATATGAGACCCAATATTATTCAATTATACTAATTTGTATAGACTAATTGAAACGTTGCCTCAAACATTCGCCAGCCCTAGGATCCCCTGTTGCAACAGCAAGTCTTCTACCCATCTCTGAAGTTAACTCATTGGTTTCTGCACACCATGGACCAAGTGTCTTGGCAGAAAAAAACAAACAATAAAATGTTACTGGTCAACTATGTGACAGTACTTTTTCAACTTCACAGATACTGTACAGTAGAAATCGCAGCAGAGTCAAGAATGCCAAGAGTATCATGAGAACCTTTCCTCCATCTTCAGTCCTTGATTAAATGTATTTCTTTTAGTTATTATTATATAATTTATCTGTAATACTAGTTTTATGATCACAATTAAATATAATGTAGCGTAAAAATGTACAAGTTTACATAAATTAAATATCATGTTCAATATTTGTATAATTTCAGGTTTTCGTTTGTTGACAGACTTGCAGTTGATGGCTGAGCTTGCTTTAAAGATGCATTTAAGAACAGGAATGTTCAAAACGAATTAATTTACATTAAGACAAACTTTGCAAAATTGCCTACCGCAAAACCTAAGTTGAAGGCTATGGGCATCATTCGTCGGCTACCTAAGGTTATTGAAGACGTTCAGATCTATTTAGGATCTGCTTAAATGGGGATGTGGGTTTGGCAACGAAAGATAAACTGGACAAAGTTATCAATGGGAATCCTGATTGTGGATTTATGTGTTCCATAAAAGAATAAATGCGGCGAGATAGAAAGGTCTTAATTTTGATAGTACATATTTGCAGTGTTTTTTTCCCCTTCGTTGTGCATATATACTATTTAGTCATCTGATAGTTCATGAGTGCATGCATATTTCAAAATTCGATAGTGCATGCAAATCCTGGTTTTAGTAATTAGTCTTAAGTCTAGTATCTACAAGCGTATCATTCTCATTGCGTTATTTACCTGCATCGTAAGCTCCGGTATGCTCTTGGTTATGCTATGAAAAGAATTAAAAGAGTAAAAATAAGAGACAAGAAGAAGAGAGTGAATAGCAGGATACGGAGTGTCAAACTTTTTACTATATCAATGAATTTAACATCGACTACAAAGTATGATATATTCTATGAGAGTAATCAAAATTCCAACGAGAAAAGTTTAGTTAACTTTCCTATCTATGTAATATTGCTATTTTCTTAGGTAGACAGCTTCACTGCCAGAGATGATAAAAATACGTTCTGCTTTAGCGCCCTCAAGATTTTTAATATCAGTGCACAGCAGTATTCATTAAGACTTGCAAGGAAACAGAAGGAAAAGGGAGCCAGAAATAGGCTAGTGTATGTGTGAGTGCGTGTGTGACAGACTAGAGTGAGAAGGGGAGGGAGGGAAATAGTAGAAGCGAAAAAGAGACCAGAGAGGAAACAAGAAGACATTATGGGCATTATTTGCTACCTCCCCAGATCGTAAAAGCGTAGACGGCAAACAGTTTTATGGGAAAGTTGAATCTGTTTTCGGTACAGAACGGAGGGAAACAAACACCTTGCCGTGACAAATTTCTTCTATATTCTAGCTGGTTCACAATTTTTCAACATTCTCTCAGTATCTGAATTAAAATCTCGCATAGCCTATTTAAAACTTGGTTGAGGCACTGCGCTACAAACCGGGGAGGTCGCAGGTTCGATCACCGATGAGTTCGTTGAGATTTTACAATTGGCCTCACCCTTCTGGTGGTACCATGGCCCTGGAGTCAACTCAGCCTCTAACAGAACGATTACCGGGAGCAATACTGGCGGTACGTAAGACTGACTACCTTACCACTTCAATGTGTCGGATATTTAATAAATCTTTGAGGCTCAAGCTTCTGAAGTTTCTAGAAACCTAAGGGTCTTCATGACCTGTATAGGGACCACAAGTGTTAAAACTAGTCGCGACCTAGGTGGTGTATGGGTTTGCAAGTTCAAACCTGGACGAGGTCGATGTCAATAAATGATTTAATATATTATAATTAATCATTTGAATATAATATGAAACAATAATTAATTACATTTATATTAAATATTTATTATACATTAGGAAATCTTCTTCTTCTTATTGTTCTTGTGATGTAGGATGGCATCCTGTTTATTTCCCCTTTATTCCTCAGATGAGTCATGTGTACTGTCTCTCCATCTCGTAGCAGGTCTTCATTAGGAAATAATTATAGTAAAAAAAATCCTTAATAATATAGATGAATAAACGTATCACACAGACCTCATTTAATAAAAAGAAAAAATGAAGTCTGTGTGACGGATTTGTCAGGACGTAAAAACCCTAGGAACAAAGTCCTCCGGGAGGGCTATAACACTGTGGTCCTGTGCCGTAGGTTTAGGGCATGTTAAAGAACTTTAAACAATCAAAGTCAGTCTTTGAGAATCATTTCTCAAGTCTTTCATGTCCTATTAATACTTTAGTTTCTAGGCTTCCCTCCCGACTCTCTGCAGGAAAACGTCTGGTCTTCGGTAAGCCTCAATGCTCCGGACACGAAGGGTGAGTTGGCTGACACAGTGGTTCACAGTCAACGTTATACATCCTCCTCAAAGTCGATTCAATTAATAAAAAATTCTATACGGCATGAGTGTGCGTGCGAGGTGTACAACAGAATCTTGGTGATCGGTAACTCTTAGGCTATGTTATTTTTAATCGTATACACTATTTAACAGAACTGTATATATAGAGCTCCATTTTACGCGCTGAGTTGTAAACCAAAGGTGCTAGCCCGTTAAAAGTAAAGGTGCTGGCCCCATAATGATACTTACTGAGGATATCACCAGATGTCACTATTGTACTCTTCTCTGTGTTGTCGTACAAATTTATATCAATTTCCTTCATTCTAAAAATCACAGATACTATTAAACTCCTATTATTATTATCATCATCGTGTATCTATTAATAACTTACCCGGGATCGAACCCGTAACTTTGGGCACAGGAAGCCAACACAATAATTACTGTGCCACACAGACTAATTGTTTTTAAGATTTTCAATTGTAACTCCTATCACAGCCATCTCCGAGATGGAAACAAATGAAATTTCAATGCTTGAGAAAAGAAATGGTGTTACAGTGACGTTACAAAATAAGAAACATTAGACAACGTAAGTTATTACATTTATTAAAAAGTATATATGTATTATGTCTTAAAGATGAATTTTTATATCGTCATTATTATGAGACATAGGATCCGAGGCACCTTATGATTGGAACTAAGTTAGGTTGATGTGGCATGGAGTTGCGATGAGTCATCGTACTGGATACAGTCTCGTTGAAGACACAAAGAAAAACTTATTACCGAGGCTTCTTGTATTACGGTAGCTCAATCCCTGATTTCGAAAGTTATTTGAAACTTTAAAGTTTATAAAGGACAATTTTGGGTGTATAAACAGAAGTTGTGCAGTGTTTTGATACAAAATAGTGGGCAATGCGATGCGTTACATAGTAAATAAATTTAAAAACATACAACAAATATCGTACTAGCAGTCAAAATATTTATATGCACCATTAACATCCTTGCGATGTCGAATTCGTCCTTAAGGATGAATTCTCCGTGTGTCTTTCTATTCTTTAAATAATTACTTTTTGGAAGATTTTGGTGTAATGTTGAAATTACTTGTTCTTCGAGTTCATCTGACTCTGATTCTGAACTTAGTAATGATTCTATGACATGGCAGCCATCGCGCACATTGCTCACTGTCTCGTAAACACGCAGTTGTGATAGAACTGCTTCCCAACTTTCGCTCTCCCTGCGCGCAGTTGTTTGAATCCTGCTTCCCGGCGTCACTCTGCGTCACCTCACCTCACCAAACTGCGTCTCAACTTGCGCCCGGCCTTATAATTGAGTGGAGGGATAATGCCGCAGCGAGAGAGACAGACCACACGTGGAGTGGGATAGGAGAGCTGAGCCAATCAGGGTGCAGCTACCTCCCCTAGCCAGGAACTCTACGAGGGGTGAGACTCGCTCCTAAGGTATATACGTAAAAACCCAGAGACTTTGTGGAGGTAATCCTACTCTACGAATCGTTCATTAGTGTATAAGAATTTATGTGAAAATAAGATGGGAAATTATATACCAGGTCAATCCATTTGTAACGGGTGTGACATTTACATGTTAAAAATCTTTTTACAAATTACTTGTTAAGAAACTCAATAAAATGTACCAGAGGATTAAAATAGGCTTCAAGAACTCACAACGATAAAATATTTTGTTAAAGCTGATAGGTGACTGGATAATATTATTTAAAAGCTGTAACGGGTGTGACCATAGGCTTATATTACAATTACAATTTACAATTACAATTTATTGTTTCAAATTACACGAAAAATGTACATAAAAAGTTGATACACCACCCGAAGAAGCAGAGCTTGTGTTCGGGGGTGGTTCAGTTCTATATATGAGAAAAACTTATACTAAATAATTACTTAAAACAATACAAAATTTGGAGAAGTATGACAGAATATTATGTATAAAAGGTTAGAACATGTTCTTTTTACAATACAAAGGTACAAGGTATTACATAACAATTTATTTGTTCAAATTTTAGTAAAAAACAAAGAAATTAAGTTCTATCCAAATTTTAAATTTTGATATGAAAAATGTTATAAGGACATAACTTTTGACCTGTTGACAGTAATAACAAAATCCTTGTTATTTGAAAAGAGAGAGAGAGAGAGAGAGAAAAGTTACACAAATCAGAAACATACATGTTGAAGTTAAGGTATTAAAGTTCCTTCTTACAAAGTATAATATTAAATTATTAAGGATAAAAACAATGAAAAATTAAAATATTTGTAATGGGTTTGACAACATGTATTACAAATTTTAAACTATATTTTCTAAAGAAAAATATTTGAATGTCGAAATGTTAACACAGAAAATGTGTGTGGTGTGTGAAATTTACAGTGTAACAAATCTTTAATTTTCAACCTCTTTAAGTTCACTTTTTCATGGATTGACCCCACCGTTATACAGAAGCAGGCAAAAGTCAGCATTCGTGGACGTTAGGTACAAGAAATGAAGTCAAAGGACAGACTCCATTTCTTCTGGGGTCACATGAAGAGCCTAGTGTACGTGACTCCTGTCGAAACTAATATAGATCTGGTTGCTAGGATTGTTAACAGCCGCTGACGATGTGCGTCAATCTCCTGGGATGCTAGAGCGTGTGCAACAGTCCATGGGACGTCACTGTGAAGTTTTTCGTGACCATGGGGGTCGACGTTTTGAACAATTACTTTAAACAGCGAGAGATTTTGGTTGTACAAATGTAGTTAGGTTAGAAATGAAAGCAATGCAATTACCGGAGACCATGGGCTCCTTATATGAAAATCACTCAGAAAACATCCTGAACAACTCGTGAAAGTTTATCGGTAGCATTTTGATTCACCATACATAGTATTAGGCTATGGTTGAAAGTAATCTAATCTATTTTTAAATTTTTTTATACCGGGGGAGATGACTGGATTGGGAGGCACAAGGCAAGCCGACACCACGTAAAACTTTGTCCTACGGCTCAGAGGCCCTGGGTAACTTCATATTGGCCAATAAAAAAAGCATGCCGACACCCACGGTTGTCATGGGCCTACAGAGATATTTTTGCGATGTGCCGCTGGATCGCCTTTACCGGCTGCCTACTTGGTTCCAGGTCGCCGGTTCTCGGCACATCGGAAAAATAATCTCTCTGTAGATGATTATCATGGCCGGATCAAGTACGGTAGCTCCTCAGAACGGGATCGGGATGCAATCCTCAAAGAGGTAGAATGCATCCTGTTCTAGACTTCCCTACCTCATAAAGACCCGAGGAGGTACCAGGAATTGAATCCAGACCTGCGGATAAGTAGTCAGAAACGCTGACTTTTATTAGGATATTATAATGTATTGTAACGCCATGCAGTTTAATGTCATTGGCAAATGAGGCACAGTATAACGCAGGTAATTAAAATTGGATAATATTTAAAAAAAATCTAAATTACGAAGCATGATCTTCAATTTAATAAAAATTCACATATTTTTAAGTTCCATTTATTTCACTACTAATCAATTTCAGACAGTTCTGAATAACACAGTAAAAAAAAAGTAATAATGGCTTAATAAATCACAGCATCACATAATCGTGTGTGTGTGCAAATTGTGTAATGTGCCATTTTGATCAGGTGATTCCTATCAGGCACTATATTAGGCTAATGTAAAATTCTTCTTGTAAAGAATAGTTTAACTGATACCGGTATATCACCTCAAAAGTTAAAACAGTATTATCGATAATTATTAGGCATTAAAATGTGCCACTCGCAGAGGCCTAAACGAAACAATCTTCGATAAAACTATTTTCAGTAGCACAGTCTTGTAATGCCAACAGAAACAACAGTCTATGGAAACATGAATTTATTTACATCGAACTGTATGTTTTCAATAGCATTCAAATTATTATTACTATATATATTACTATTGCAGATTTAATTAGGTCAAGACTCGTAACAAACTTCAGTACCGGTTACTCTGTAAGCCACGTTGCTTTATATCCACTGCTAGGTCATGCGTGACGCCGGCAATATAATATTAATGAAGGGTTTTATAACCTAAAAGACAGTGCCATTGAAAAATACCGCCGAAAACTTATCGGAAAAATGGTATAAACATGCTGTTAAGACTTCGAATTTTTATTGTAACTCTACTGCAACTTACCTGCAGCAAGATGAGTACTGCTCATATTATGTTAGTTAGGGATCTCAGTTAATGAAGGATGTCTTCTATTCTTCAAATTATACGAAACAACCTGTTTTCAAACCCACAAATCGCACTAGATGACACTGTCACGAATACCTGCAATGATGGTCTGCTTACGATCGAAATGGTGAACCGTTTCTGTCACGGCCTGTTTGATACTCTTTCCCCCTAAGGCTTATTATCGACCTTGCGACTCTAGCGATCACAAATTGCAACGGGCATGATGGGAAGTAGAAGCTAGTGTGTAACCGTTGGGGGGGGGGGGCGGCAATCTTGAAATCACGAGGAAAAAATTACAAACTGTTTTAGATAAAACCTTGTTACCGGATCTGAAAAAAATCTGGTGTTATATCTTTCATTTTCAGCCTTGGATCAACTATATAACAGCTATCCCCTCTATCAGTCACATGACATCCAGGAAAGGTCAGGCACTAGTTTATTGTGCACTAATTATAATAAGTAAAAAGTAAAGTGTTCCCTATTACAGGCCATGGAGGCCCAGAGGGTTCCAGGAGGTTGAGGCTCCCAGATTTTGAGAAGGTTGTCAGTCTTACGCACTGGCCGCCTTTACCCCCCAGGATTGCTCCTGGTACTAATTGAGGAGAGTTTTTTCAAAAGCCGATAACTGCAGGTTTTGACGAAATTGAGATATATAGGCCTATTGTTTCGTATAGTTTTCGTAGCTGCGTTTCCAATGGTTATACTGGTTATTTCTATTCCTACATCTGTTCCATTCAGAATTGCTAGAAAAACTGTAGTTTTTGCAAAATCCGATATCTATGGTTAAGGCGTTGTATCAAAATCCGATATCTCAAAACTATACTTTATGTAGATATCGGCTTTTGAAAAAACGCTTTTCAATTTCTCTTAGAGGTTGAGTCGACCCCAGGGCCATAGTGCCACCGGAAAGATTAGGACAAATGAAAAACTCCGACCTCATCGGGATTGAACCCACGACCTTCCGGTTTGTAGCGTAGCGCCTCAACCATTATGCTATGGCGTACCCCTAATTATAATAAGTGCTTGTGCCAAATTCTCCTTCCCAGTATCTCCCTAGATATTAATGCCCTACGTATCAGTAACAAGTTGCCATCTCTAATATTAACAATTAATCAGCATAGATTAGGGTGTCCATATAATATTTATATAAATAGTGGACATTTTAAACATTTTTGGAAGAAGAAAAAAGGGGCAATTAAAGAAAAAAGGGGACAGTTAAAGAAAAAAGGAGACAACAATTTCATCCACAAAATTTAGAGAACATTTAAAATTTACCTTTGACAAGTGAACACAAATGACCCCAAATGACTTAAGTGACTCCTTAAATTGCTTCTGCTGATTGCTGTAAATAATTTATTCAGCAGAAGTAGATGCCTCATTAGGTATTTTAAGAAGTGGGAAAACTTAAACAGTAAATAATAACTGTATGTTTGCACATGATTTTATTTATGCTTTTAGTTTTCACGTGAGCTCTTCCCAACATTGCTTTTCCAGGAACTTGCTTGTATTTTTAATCCATATTGAACATCATGCTTTCATAACATCAACAATGATGGTTAAAGGTACATGGTATTTTTAACAATACTTGTGCTTTACAAAAATAGTATAAACCACCAAAGCAAAGGCTGATATATCTACTAATCCTGAAAAACCAGTTTGAAGATCAAGGCTATATAAATTTTTATGTTTTTTATTTTTCAGTTTAATGATTTCTAAATATAAAGGTATCAATTCCTAGAGAGAATTACGGAATGGAGGAATCGATTCCCATTTAAATTTTATTTTCTCATAATTATGTTTCTGGCTTTGGGCAGCGTGACCAGATAGCAACCAATGCCCATCTGTCAGCACAAGTAACAACATGTAAATCACATAATTTCATTCTACGGTATTGTGAAAACTACAACTGGAATTTGAACTTAGAACACACATTTTTATGAAGATATGATTGCATTTTAATATTTTAAAGACATTTTAATTGTTATTATCAGAACTACTAATAGTACATGTTATTTTAGACAAGTTATTAATGTTATATTTTAATAATTTTAAGAAATGTTAACTATTGTTATTATGACCCTTATTGTGAATACACAAAAGTCAATGTTCTTAGACAAGTAGTGTATATTACAATTTGTTTACAAGCATTTTATACCATGATGGCTTTAGGATAATTTGTAAGATAGTCTTAGAATAGTTTGTATAATTTGAATTATACAACTGGTGGAACACTGACAACATTAAAAAACATTTGGGCTCCCTTTCTCAAATTACGGTATCTTGCGTAAATTGTTTCTGTATCATTTACTAAGTGCCTACCTAATATAGATATAATGTAATACATTGAAGTTCACCAGAACTGACCTCTACCACACTTTTTCAAAATGGTGTTCTTTTGTTGATAGAAAAGCACTGTCCATATTTTCCACCTCAATACTGTTGCTCTTTTCGTTTTCAACGGAGCTTATATTTCAGTGAACTAAACCTCATCTGGTATTGCAAAGATATGTTTATGTAAGTCATACATGGGCATTTACTGGTTCGCGAACCACTTGTGGTTCTTGATCTTCCCACATGACACACAAGATGGCATTGCGGACATTCGGTGTATGTGGTGGATTATTCCCATGCATGAGTCACTCTGTTTGCAAGCAGTGATGGGTCGCCCCACAGTTCCGACTGGAAAGGCGTCATGGCACATCCTAAGTCTTTGTATAATGAAATAATTGCACAGGTAAAAGAATAATAAAAAATACAATATTACTTGTATTATTTGTATATTGTAGTGTACATTATAAAGTGAAATTAGTGTTCCCATAAGAATGAGCAACCGCCACTGCACTTATTGTCTGCTTGTGTCTCCATCTACCCGTTCTTTTCGAACTATGTGCAAGTTGACAAAAGTTTGCGGGTTGCGTGTCAATGGATAGGGGTTTGCCCATGTCTGATGTAAGTTAACTTATAATTTATGATTGCTCAGTGGATGCTGTTGTGACTGTAACTTGAGATAAGGTTGTAGAGAACAAATTTATAGCCAGTTTTAAAGTTGATGTAAAAAATAAAAACTTTATATAACTTTTATTAACAATTGATGGAATTATAACTTAGCAAGAATGTCATAATCAGGAGTTCCAGATAAGCGGCCCTTAATATATTTGGCATGATTATCTGGATTGATATAACTGATCTTTACGGCTTCATCCTCCAGCATCGCCTTCTTCCATTCTTCCTGTAAAACAATAAGTTGATGAAAGAGCAATGGATTTATAAAGTAGCTGAGTTGATTTTCTCCCAAAATACTCTACTGCCCAAACAACTGAAGGATGTTAAAGGCTGTGCGTAATAAATATGGTGCCGTCAAAGCAAGACTAACTTTCTGTGGCACTTAATTCTCCTTCATATTACTGACTACAATAAAAACTCACTGGCCAATTAGAGCACAATTTAACAAGAGATAAATAAAAATTGAACTAGAGGGGAAAGGAAGCTAAGACTATTCAATCTCTTAAACCATTAAACCCTATATTATTTTCACTTAAAAAATTTTAAAAATCCTATAAAATATATTAGTTCAGTCTACAGTAGGTCAAAAATCTCTTTTGTTCTTCTTGCCAAACACTCAGTAGCCCAACACCACTCAGTCTATAAATAGGCTGCCGGGTTTTAATGTTATTAAAACATACTAATAACGAACATGCTGGGTGTTAATGTTATTAAAGCATACTAATAATGAACATGCCTATTTAGTGTATGTTTAAACTTTATTCCTTGAAACATTTAATGGACATAAGCCAATACACAGTAAATTCAGACAATCATTATAATTTATAATTTCATCTGCAATCTCAAATGGTGTGCAATCCTTCAAACATTTTTTCACATCTTACCATTAGAACTTTGTTTATAATAGTGGACCCATGTAAGGTATATATATATTTTTTTCTTCTCTCTTCTTACTTCATTATTGTATCTTTGTACATAATGTAACTCTGCTGGTCTACAGGAATGAACTTTATATTATCAAATAAATATCAAATACCTATAATCAGATCACCTAACAAACCAATTCTCTTAAATAAATAATTAAATAAATTTCTCATTTGAACCATGGTAATTTTCTGCTATCTTTGTGTACTGGATGCATATTTTCGAATCTTGCTGCTTGGTTGCTGAGTTTTTTTTTTTAGTTGATTTTTCAGACCTAGAGCTAGTTCTTTCTGGAAGTCAGTGTTTTCAAGGGCAGTGAAATGTATTTCAACTGTTTCGAGAATAATCATATTTACTATCCCTGTTTTATCACTAACTGCTTCATACCCATCAATCAAACTATCTAGAGCAGGAGGTAACACCGCATCATCAACTGTATCACAGTCTTGGATTTAACACGTGATTAGTCCATAAATCATTATTTTTCAGAATGAAAAAACTGTTTATGGCTAAACTATCAAGCGAACTTACAAACTAACATAAAGTTAAATGTACTGGGTGTGCGAAATCAATCTTTTTGTTTACATCTTTTACTGATGTAAAGTAATGGACTTAACTTGCTTTATTATGAAACTATAATAAAATAATTGTTCAAACATTTCAAATATCCTATCTGCAGGCAAAATTGAATGCCTCCACACTGGAATTGTGAAATGCAACTCCTTCATTGAATCTGGGGATTTCAGAAACTAGAATGAAAGTGCATGAACCACGTGAGCATTCCTATTTTGCCCCTTGTATCCATCACAGAAAAGTCGTAAAGTTCTTATTTTTGGTTCAAAATTACATTGATTTAAATAATGAGCCAATCCATTAGCCACTTTAACCGCTTCTTGCCCAGCCTGATTTTCTGTCCAACAGAAGAAATGAGAAGATTTATTGTCTACTTCGGTAATACACAATGTATAAAAAGACAATTGCCTTGAGTAATGCCTCACCAATAGGAAGCTTGGCCTGTTGGAGGTCGAAGGTCGAAGAAAAAGGATATAGAATCCTCTATTATTGTTACGAGAAAGAAATACCATGTAGTGTTTGTGATCTATGTTTCTTCTTCTTGTGCTTTTTATATTGACAGCTGGTACAAAATTTGTTTTTGTATATGGTAACTGGATTTTTCCATTAGAAGAACTCATGCATCAAAAGACATCTCAAAGCTCACCCCACCATTTGTTTCGTGCATGGTCAAATCTAAATGATGGACACATCATGTTTGTTCCAAACCAAGCACTGGACTGTTCCCAACTTGAATCGAAACCCATATTTCAGGTTCAGATGATGTTGTGAAAGGTTAAGATTTGAAATGAAACATTTTTTAGTATCATACAGAACACCTGAGAAAGTGTGAATCCGCTTCAAATTAAATTACAATCGGAGGTAATCGTTTTGAATCGAAGCTCATTATATATTTGACTAGCAGATCCCCGCGGCTTCACCCACGATGATTAATTGGAAGATTAAAAATAAAGAGCAAAATAATTGAAACATTATATTCATTAACACTTGCAGGCGAAACATTCATATACTAAATGATTAATTTAATTAATGAAACAGCTAAAAATCCGGCTTTGAAGTGAACTCCACGATTATAGCATGGAAAAAATGACCTCAGATTCGAGTTCCCTGGTCCAGAAAACCCACGTGTGTTTCATCCAAATTGAACAATATTTGCCTATTTAGGCTTATACCTCTCTTCGGCCTATGTTGAAAATTTCAAATGTCTGCGTGCCTTGACATTATAAACAAATGAATCGACCAGCGTGGGCTTTCAAAATTCAAGCGATCACGATGCTTTTATTTCCAAGGTATGACAAAAATAGACAAAGTCAACTGCAACTTGATATGATAACTGAAATGTATTACTGAGAACAGATGCTTCGAAAGCCCCAAAAGATGCAAGTTTTCTGCCTGTTTTTCACTCATAACTCACGAACGAAAGCAAAAATAAAAAAACTGGCTTCGAGGTGCATTTTCCCATCCTTCCGTCCACTAATGCTTAAAATTTCAGGTATCTGCATTCAGTAGATTTTGCTGGGCACCACGGATAGACAGACAGACAGACAGACAGACAGACAGACAACCACTTCCTTTTATTATTATAGATTTCTGTATTAACTGTAATGATAATTACTTTGTACTTGCTAGGTATTGTTGCTTGGAAGTAGTTAGTGATACCTAGTATGATGTGCAGTTCTAAACAAACATGTTTGTGTATCTCCCACAATCAGGAGTATCGAGCTGGAAACCAATGTTACCATAGTTTCAAAAACTTTTATTTAAATATTAGGAAAACTGTTAGAGTTAGAAAAGACATTGTAAAGGCATTCTTTGTTTTGTACAGTCTGAACATACAATCACTTAATGGCTCTCAAATTGCTAACACCCTGCAAACATATTAGTAAATTATTATTTTCCTGAAATCATAACTTACCAGTCTTATGTAGCGGGTTTTGGGGACCACAAATTTGCCTCCAGTCATCGTTTTAAATGCATCTATCCTTTCAAACCAGGGCCAAATCATGTAATCGACCATCCCTGGCTTCTCACCTGAAAATTAAGAATGAACCAAAGATTCTTTTTGTAATATAAGAATTTACGTCTATTTAATTTAAATTATAAGGGTTTGGGCGTTACATCCTTCAACTATAAAGAAAATCTTAAATAATTTTCCATTTCAGGAGGAATGATCTCAATTTTCAACTAAAGATAGTTTGTATAAATTGTCAATTTTTAGCCTCATGTATAGCAATGAATGAGGGAGAATTTAAAAAGTGGAAAGTAATAGATAAAAATGCCTAGCTCAATACAGATTTTAACAAAAATAGCTTAAATAACAATATTTCCATAAGTTTACTTAGCAGAATTTAAGCAGATGGACATACTGTTATGTCTGTAAGTGATTAGATTTCTTGAATTTGTAGAATTACAGTGTTTGTGTCTTTTTACAAGATAGTCATTTGATGTTTGCTGTATTAATACAGTAATAACTTTCAGTAAAGTAATGCTCAAGACCAATGAAGGCAGCTACATGTAATAAGATATGGATTGTTTGGCATAATAACTATACATAGGAAGGAGTTTGTGTTATATGTGGATATACCTTCATTATTTTGATACGACTTACACTATGAAGGGTTCAAGGAAAGTTTAATGAGTAAATTTTATTGGTTTAGGTTAGGAGGCTCTAGGCCATCTTTTTCATGAGTAAATTTTATGAAGTTGTGTTTGGAGCTACATTTATAGCAATCATTGTTAAAAAAAAAAAGTTATACTTTTATCTACTAGCTCGAAAAAATAACTTTCTTCAAGCCACTGATATATCCTTATAATCTGAAATCTCAGTTTTGAAATATATCTATAGGCCTGCTTCTGACAATCTATAA
Source organism: Ectobius pallidus (assembly GCA_964059195.1). Classification (NCBI taxonomy): domain Eukaryota; kingdom Metazoa; phylum Arthropoda; class Insecta; order Blattodea; family Ectobiidae; genus Ectobius; species Ectobius pallidus. The sequence goes on along the minus strand of CAXKWD010000002.1, from coordinate 101,708,606 downwards.
TGATTGCCTACATTCAATGCTAATAATGAATTAATATTTTAACAAAACACTGTACTGGCTAAACATCTAGAAGATCAGTCGGTAAGTTGGCTTACCCAAATTGCTGGACATTTGAGCAATGCATGTCAACGATTTGTATAAGGGAAAGTAAATATCTATTCTAAAATGGTGTAGCTCATTTTAAGTATCCAAAAGCCCTAACATAAATCCCCACAACTTGCTTGTTTCTAATCCTTGAATGTAGGCCCTATATTAGTTTCCAGTAAATAAGGAAATAGAAAGAAATAATGATAATAGAATTCAGCCCTGTTTTCAATGCACAATATCTATTTGTTTCCTTGTTTAATTATAACAAAATCCTCAGTATATAATCTTATCTGTCTCATTAAAGATTTATGTACCTGATATGTAGTACTAAAGTCAGCAAGGGTATCTTCCTACTAAGATATTTCTCCAGATTTAATAACAATCATCTTCTGAATATAATTTATTATGACACAATCTTTTCACATATAGTATATGGAATAGAGATCTGGGGCTCTGCAGCTAACTTATACATTAACAGAATACTTATCTTCCACAAAAAGAGTCTCAGGATAATGTGTTCTCAGGATAATGTGTAAATTAAATTTTAAACACCATTGCAGAGAACTCTTCAAATCTAGCAGAAAACTCACTGTAACTCATAAATCACTGTATGTTTACAGAGTTTTGTTTCTATTAAACAAACAAGATCTAGTCAGAAAGACAAATATCCATCTACACAACACAAGAAATAAAAATGACATCTTTCAACTCGGATATACTAAGACATTTATGGAAAAAGATCCTGGAGTAATAGGAATAAAGTTGTTTAATGCACTGCCTACAGGCTCAAGGGAACATTTTCAAAAAAGAATTAAAATTATAACTTTTGGATAGACCACTATACCACCTTGATGAATATTTCAACCTTACAGGAATGATCTCCTGATTACTTATTTCAGTACTTATATCCTGTTACTGAATTATCTCCTCCCATTCTCTCTCATCTGTAATATATATGTAAATATTGCATTATATTATAGCCTACTCTTAATATAATTTCTAATTTAAGTGTATTGTTATGTAATCATACTGTCCCTGGTGTTGTGGAAGAAAGAGCTGTATTGCTCTAACTACACTAGGTAAAATAAATTGAAATGAAATTGAAAACATTCTTGAATTTACTTAGTTGAATGAGACTCTGATTATATGAAACAGATGTTTCCTTTCCGTGGGAAGGTTCTGATGAACAAAGACATATCCAGTGGTTTAGTCGAGGGTATATGCAGGTATAGCCTAAGCCATATACAACAGCATAACCTACTCGTTAGTACATATCTTCTGTTTTATTGCTTATATAGCATATATAGTTTATTTGTTTGCATATTTGACAATTTTGCCATTATCAAGAGACTAATGTGAGAGTAGCAAGTGTACAAAAAGTTCTTGTAACCCATATAGCTGAAACCAAATCATAAAGATCTTTTGTCTTTGAGTCAAAATGTTGTGGTTGTCAAAATAATTTTTATTATAGTTCATGTGTAGGCCTAGATATGTGATCAATAAAATGTACATATTTCATCTTTTGACATATATCCTGACATGACTATTTTATCCCAAATTATGGGTGTAAGTGCGCTGCTACTGCCACTGCTTCATTTTCAAATCAATTAAATATTTTGCATTTTTGTACAAATTCAGAATTTTATTAATAGTGTTTCATTTAGCTGTTCCTATGAAGCCCAAGAATTCATTTAAAATACATGACTTTCACTAAAATTTCCCTGAAACTTATAAGTATAAAAAACTCCATGGCTCCACATCCCTGAATGGATTAGGCCTACCATCCGACTGCTGTGTCATCTACCATAGGCAGATGGCAGGACTGGGGGGGGGGGGCATGCGCTCAACATGCCGACACCCATGGCTGTCAATGGTAGTTTTAATGACTCAAGTCACTACTTCTCTATCAAGTAGCTCCTCAGTTTGTGCACCCCATTCCAGACCTCCCTACCTCAGAAAAATCCGAGGAGGTACCAGGGATCGAACACGGGCTTGTGGATCTTTAGTCAGTGATACTAACCATGAGACGACACAGGTGATCACTTAAGAGTAGCCTATACCCTGGGAAAATGTTGGGAGAACAGCACCGGACATGACTCCATAAGAAATCCATTAGTTTCATATAGTGCGATCGTGGAGGTCAATTCTGTGGTTCATTGAGAACAATCCATCTTTCAGGTTAATCTGTATTGAGAACTGCACAGACAGAAAGCAACATGTGCACAGGATGACCTCAAATGGTGAATCTTGACAGTAGTTCACCTCTGAGGGCAAGGAGTGGCATTCACCATAAACTAGGATCATGTCTGTAAGCTTGGTGCTGCAAATTATGACACCTCCATAACAAAGACATTATTATACTAAAATCATGCTCCCTCAGTAGGTTAGAGCCAGGAGGAAGCATGTTGTGCCACTCTGCTTTGTGTGATGCTATCTTAACATACGGTATTATGCTCACACTTTATCTTGAGCCAAAAAAATGCGGGGGTGAGGGGAGCTGATATTGCATGCAGTATAAGAGATTGACTATTGCAGAAGGCGGTGAGTTGAAATTGGCGTTGTTTCTGAAGGGTTGCCAATTACCAGAAAATATAACGTGTGGTTTTATGCTGGGTCACAATGGAACTAACTGTAATTTGTAGCACTTTCAACTCTCGCTACCAAACTAAAGATTTTATATTGATTCAGATATTATAGTAGAATATATCGCTGGAGAAATGAATAAAGTAATATATTTAGGCCTATTTAGACAATTTCTCTCCCGGTCTTCAGAATATAGAAAATCGTTTAAAAGTCGTAGCATTATACATGTAGGCCTACTTGAATACGCACTTTCACATGAGTGAATTGATGTAATTTAACTAAATGCCTTTCGCGAAAGTTTGTAGGTAATTAATACATCACAATTCATACAACGAAATAATAAAACTTGACTTGTTCTTTTCTCCAACGACAGATTCAGCTTGAAACACATTAAATTGCTTTTCCTTCCATTTCATTTATTTGCTTCATTTTTTCGCTGATTTCCGATACTTCTTGGTTTAAAGAATCTTTATTTTTAACTTCGTTGTCACTTATATCGACCATTTCCACAACACCAGTACTGTTCTTCTAATATCCCTGGATTTATTCTGTAATTTTCAGAATAATATGATGTAAACAAATAAAACAAATTGACGGTAGCTCAAGAATGCCTCAACGGAAAGTTTTTGGGTATGGCAATACTGGGGACGGGTTGCGATCTTCATTTTTTCGAGCGAGGCCTTCTTTATATGGACGGTTTTCAGCATTATGGAGTGTGAAGCTCAAGATAAAGTGTGCGAATAATAGTAGGTACCCCTTACAGGCAGATCTTAAAGTGATTCACCCAGTACCGGGGTATGTATAGTTAATGTTAGTCTACCCAAGAATAATTTCTTCATTATATTTGATTGTCTCCAATGGTGGGTCAGTTGTGTGACTCTTCTGAAACTTATGTACTGGTATACAGATTTTGAATCCTGTCAAGGTCAAGAAATTTTTCAAGGGAATCTTTGAGTCTAGTCCCATGTCTTGAGATTTGGGGCTCTTTTAAGAAAGTCAGAAGCCTACTGCAAATTTAGTTGGTGGAGGGCATGTGGATTGAATAAAGTAATGACAAATGTGCTATCAAGTAAAGCCTTGTATCTAGGTTCCAATCTGTTTGGCATTCTAAGTCATTACAACTATTAATTACATAAGATAGCTAATAGCCTTCTATTGAAGTCCTTGAGAAGAGCACTTCCTGTTGTAAAGAACACTTACCTCCAAAAAAAGGTGTCTCTCTTTTTCCAAGCTTTTTCTCGAAAACATCCAACTCAGTCAATACATTTTCAAAATTGTCTTTACTGGAATCAAAGAAGAATTTGTATACCATTCCTGGAACCTAAATAAAGAAGAGTTGAAATATTAGATTAGGCCTACTCATGACATGTAAAGTAGATAATTATTATGTAATGATTACTGTAAAATAATTAGATATCTTAGGGCTGAATGCAAAGAGCATCTTTTCATAATTTGTTTACTAATCTTTTAAAACTATGCATTCCACTCTTATCTTAGAAAATTGAGATTTCTAAATAGGGTTGCCACCTTTTGGTAAGGCTAAGGAGGGACACTTATCGAATATATGCATATCACCGATCTTCATACCTAAATTTGTACATGGAACAATTTATTAATAAGAGAAAGATGGTGTATATTCGTTAAAAACCCAAAACTGAATAGGTTATGTAACAGTAACAATAACATTAGAAAAGAAAAGGCTAGCAAAATAATAGGCATAATACAGGACGCTGAAAATGTTCTTAAAATGCGGGATGTCTCGCCAAATTCGGGACAGGTGGCAACGCTATTTCTAAAAGACAATCTTCTTCATTTCTGTAATCTTCTAAGTGAGTACAGGTCTGCATTCAGACTAATTATAAATGAAGGATAAACATCAGAGATGCTGATAGATGAATCTGAGGTATCAGCGACAGACAAACTATCCAGCTTTTATTTTAATGGTTGAGGAAAAGGCCTCCACAGAAAACTCAAATAGATTATTTCTTCTGCTAAGAATTTGAACAAGTGTCTGAAGTAAGATTCTCTAAGGCTTAAGCTACAGAGGTGTAACCATTCTAAAAGATATTACAAGACATGTTATTAAACTATGCCTTAAGACTAACAAAGTTCCATTTTCACTAATTCAAAGTCATTCTAAAAATGTTACAAATATGTTACTGAACTATGCCTTAAGAATAAAAAAGTTAAATTTTTAGTAATTCAAAATTTGCTTAATGTTAGATAATGATTTGGCATTAAACAATGGACATGTTTTATTTAAGTAATGGTGTATGGGTTCAGTCATCACTTACCGTACCTTGTTAAACCTCTCTACAAGCAATTTGTCTTTAGCTTTCTGGAGAGGGTCTTTACTATGAAGTGGTGGCTGTGGATATTTCTCATCCAGATAGTCGGCAATGATGAGACTCTCATAGATGCTCTCCCCTGACTCAAACTCTATAGTAGGTACTGTCCCAAGAGGATTCTTATCGAAGAACCATTCTGGTTTATTCGTCAAATTTATCATCACGATGTCATGCCTAAAGGAAAACAAGAGCATCAATTTAAATACTTATTTTACAGCCTGGTTAGTTAAGTGATGACCAGGGAAGGATTGGTTATGTAAATGACATCAGGTTTTGGAAGTGTAAAGTGGTTAATTTTGAACATTTATTTTAGATCAATTTTAGTTAAATGGGGTTTTCCTCACCTATGAGACAAATGTAGGTAACTTTCGATCTTGTGCTCCCCTGGATATTATCTGACCCTTGTTAACATGTTTTCCCATCCATGCCCTGTTTAAAGTGAATGTGTGTGAGGAAATTCTTGATGTCGTCCTATGTGTACATGATGTCTCAGAGCTGATCCCTCACCCGGGGAGGCCTCCATGCCTTTGTCTGGTCAAAAAAGTATGTACATGTCAGTAGCGGCTCGTACTTGTAAACGTAGGTGAAGCTCAAATCAAGGTTTGCAAAGTTCATGTCGGTGCATCAACAGTAGGAAATACAAAGTTCTCCCACAAAGGGAAGAAGGTGGCTTTATATTTATCCCTGCTATCAATGCACATAGGCCTACATGCACGTTATTATGTTACATTACTTACCTATTTGTTGTTTGTCAAGTTGATCCTCCTATCCTCCAGAGCACGAATAACATTTAAAAATTCAAAGACTCCAGTTTCATTCCATGCCTAAGGTGAAGGCATGGCCAACAGCATAGCTTTTTAATGTAATAGTTCCTACATAACCACTGGTGCTGGTTGTACCACGAAGTGTTTAATTTGTCTTTGTATGGCTTGCTAGCCTGGGAATTTAACTTTTCTCTTATTATACTCTCTCAAACGACTAAAGGGAGTATGTATCCGTTTTAACAGATTCAGTTTTACATTACAGCTTGTGATAAATTTATATTGCCAAACACAATGAAAGTAACCGGCATTTTTTTTTTTTTTTTTTTAAACTGAAGCTCACCTGAACTAATAAAGTGAAATCACTCTTAAATATACGTTACGAACAATCACAACTGACACATAGCACAGTAGCGGCTCACGCTCCTAAACGTAGGTGAAGCACAAATCAAGGTTTGCAAAGCACATGTAAATGCATCAACAGTAGGAAATAGTACGTTATTACATTATATTGCTTACCTATCTTTTGTATATCAAGTTGATCCTCCTGTCCTTCAAGGCTGCGAATCTGTCAATAACGTCGTTGTGGAAGGGCTGTGAGTTCATAATTTTTTCCAAAATTTCCTTTTGAAGTGATATATTTCCTAGCGCTGACAATCTCTTCTGTGACATTGAGTTTCTTTGATATGTTTTTATTCTCTTTAAGCAAGAGAAACTCCTTTCAACTGAGACGCTGGTAGATGGCAGTGTTAAAATGAGGGAAAATAATTTGTACACTTCTTCGAACACGTCTTTGTGGACATCGTTGTCTCGAAGAAGTTCTAGAACTCTTTTAATCGGTACATTCCGATATTCACTGTTCTGATACAAAAGTTCCAGTTCAATTTTTAGACGTTGCGTCTTTTTGAACATGTTGAAATAACTTTATTGTAGACATGAAACAGCTTCTTGTGGGAAGTTCCTACAGTACTTCTCAAATTTGCTAGTGTCTGCAAGGCTAACGAAACGAAGCTTATTCACATCCTCAAATCTTGTATCGATCTGCGTTACGATATTGTCAATGATCTCGAAGAACAAGACCTTGTAGTTCTGATAATGTTCTGCCTCACTTTTTCCACTGTACTTTCTTCCTAAGAAATCACCTCTACTCTTCGCCGTGTTGAACATGGGACCATAGAACTCTTCATTTCTTTTTGTAAGAATTACATTACGAGTGGATTTAATTTGTTCGCAACAAAAGCAAATATCCAAAGACTTCTTTTGTAGAATCTCAAACAGAATCCCGGTAACTTCAAACAGATCACTGAATACAAGGGACAGGAAGGCAAATTCAAAATCATTCATTTCGTTCAGGAAACCTTGAGAAAGTCGCACAGCTTTGTCATCTGATTCACTGTCATTAACTATTTGCTCAAAAACTGATTTTAAATTGTCCCAGTGTTCAACAACAACATTTACAAGTTTTGAATTTGAACTCCATCGAGTGTCTGTTGCTGTGGGAATTCTTCTGCCAACTACAATGTCCAAGACATAAGTTCTTTTCGCTGAATGATGAAAGAATGGGGGTATGCCACTTACATTAGCGAAAAATATGCGGCACTTCGGTATTCGATTACAACTTTGTTGCAATACAAGGTTGAGACGATGTGCAAGGCAATGAACGAAAAGTGCTTGAGGAGCTTCATCTTTAATTTTCTTCTGCAGACCATTCAAATGACCTGACATTACACTAGCACCGTCATAACACTGACCAACAAGTTTAGCTTTGTAGTTGAACTCTCCTAAAATTGTATCTATGAGATTGAACAGTGTTTGGGACGTTCTATCAGTACTAATGTCATGAAAACCCAAGAACCGTTCTGCAAGTTCTGCTTCTGAGGTAACGAAACGCAATATAACAGAACACTGCGATGTTTGTGAAATGCCTGTTGTGTCATCCACTTGGATTGAGAAGAACTCTGCATTGTTAATTTCTTCTTTCACATAGTCGTCTATGTGATTTGATATGCACTCAATAATTCCATTCTGTATTGTCTTTGACTCCCCAGAAAAAATAGTTTTAATCCTGTTATAGTGGTTTTGAATTTCTTCAGTACTTCTTGTGATTAATAGTTGTAGCAACTCCTTGAAATTACCACGATTAAGAGAAGAAGTACTTTCATCATGGCCACGAAACGATAACTCCTGCTTGCTTAAATATAAAGCAGCGTCGATGACTGAACGAACCTGTTTAAACGAACATTTTCATTATACTGCGTTAACAAAAGCCTAGCGTTATCTTTCAGAGCATCCCCAATAGTGTTCATGTTTTTCTGTATGTTTTTCAGCTGCAACACACATTTTAAGTGTTCCCCCGAATCTTTATGTTTCTGCAGAGCACGACTAACATTTGAAAAGTCACTAAACCCAGTTTCATTCCATGCATGTTTTTTAACCCCAAGAAGAAGACATGGCCAACAGTATAGTTTTTTAACGTAATGGCTCCCACATAACCACTGGTGCTGGTTGTACCATAAAGTTTTGAAATTTACATTATATGCCTTGCCAGCTTGGGAATTTAACTTTTTAAAATTAATGTCTAAAATTGGCTGAGGTCTACCTAGAAACAATAGATCTCTCTTATCATCTTCCCTCCAACGACTAAACGGAGTTTGTATTAAAGTGCACACGGGGTCGTTTAACGGATTCATTTTTGCATTACAGCTTACGATAAACTCACATTCCTTAACACAGAAACTGAAAAGTAATTTTTTTTTTTAAACTGAAGCACACAGTAATAAAGAGAAATAAAATGAATACGTTAAGAACTGATAAAGAAGCGCCTGGCACATAACGCGACACAGAACAGACTGATATTATTGAGGCCGGGGGAAATGCATGTTCCCCTGAATAAGGCATCACAGGAGCATGGCTGTGTTCAAAATATAAATCTTTCTCTCCATTTGCTTCCATGGTACAGTACTGTTAAAATTACTTGTAGGATTCTCAATTAAGAAATTGAAAAATGTAGCTAACAGAAAGAGGAACTGAGGAAATATAATGCCTCCTTATTCAACTTAATAAAGAACAAAAAATAGAATTAGAGCTATCTTTATTTATTTTACTTTGTGGGAAGACTGCAGAATTTAAGAAAGAAGTACCTTTTAGACGGTCCCTTCTGGATAGACAAGTAGTCATAAATCTATCGGCTTAGCTCGGTAGGTGTAAGCAAGCAAGCAAGCAAGCGAGCGAGCGAGAAGACCAAAAATTGTCTCCTTCACGTATGACGTATATCTCTGAGTAAGGGTGGAGTGACGGGGGACATTTTCTACCCGTTGTCATAGCAACCGCTGTAAACATGAAGACCAAAACTTGCTGGAAAGTTTGCGCTTCAGCCAGTCCATTGGTGTTCCTTATCGCCATTCTGGTGACTGTTGGAGGATCTGCGAAACACTGTCTCTGGCGCGAACATTCAAACAATATATTACTGAATTTGAACTACAGTAAGTAATAATGATAATAATACTAATATAATATTTGTAATTATCATAAAAAAAATTAAAATTAAAATTGGAATCAAATAAATAACAAATGGTAGGTGAATTTGTTCTTCACCATCTTCCCCTGAATAGCCGCTACTGACATAGCAACACATGGAACAGACTGACAATTTGGAGGGAATGCATGTTCCCACGAATATTCATCAGAGTAGAATGACTGTGTTCAAAACATAAAACTTACTTTCCATTTGCTTCCCTGCTACAGTACTTTAAAATTATTAGTGGGATTCTCAATTAAGAATCTGCAAAAATGTAGTCCCCCCCCCCCCAAAAAAAGCGAGGAAATATAATGCCTTCTTATCTTACTTAATAAAACTTAGAAAATAGAATCAGAGCTAAATTTATTTTACTTTGTAGGAAAACTACAGTATTTAGGAAAGAAGTGTCATTTAGACGGTCCCGGCCGGGGAGACAAGTAGTCATAAATCTATCGGCTTAGCTCGGTGAGTATAGGCAAGGAGGCAAGAAGACCAAAAATTGTCTGCTTCAAATATGACGTATATCCCGAAGAGAGGGTGGAGTAGCGGGGGAAATTTTCTTCGCGTTGCCATAGCAACCGCTGTAAACAAGAAGAGCAAGAGAAGCTGGAAAGTTTGTTCTTCACCCAGCCCATTGGTGTTCCGTGATTGCCCTCCTGGTGAATGTTGAGGAACTGCGGAACGCTGTCTCTGGCGCGAACATTCAAACAATATATTACTGAATTTCATCTTACGAGAATAACAGTAAAAGTAATAACGATAATAATACTAATATAATAATTATGATCATAAAAATAATTATAAATAAAATTTGAATCAAATAAGTAAGAAATGGTAGGTGAATTTGTTCTTCACAGTCTTCCCCTGAATAGCCGCTACTGGTACATGTGATCAATAGATAATCCCTCTCTTGACTGGTTGCTGCCCTGTATATGGGTGCATAATTCCTAGAGGTAGAACTATGAGTAAGAAAGAAAGAAAGAAAGACAGTTAGATACCAGGGAAGATTGGTTATGTAAATGATATTAGGTTTTGAAGTGTAAATTGATAAATTTTTAATACAGCTATTGCCCTCACTGTTATAAAGTCAATCATAAATGGACCCATTTATTTTTAAAGTACCAGATCCATTGATAACTAAATCCATCTGTATAAGGAGTTTTTTTTTTTTTTTTTTTTTTTTTTTTTTGTAAAACTTCAAGTTATGAATCTCAGGTCTCAATGAATAGTAACTGAAAAATGGTAAAGATTACATATATATTACAGAATGCAGAAAAAATCTGCCAAAAATTGAAAACAGGCAGGACCAAACTATGCATTTGGCAAATAGGTACATGGAGTCTCAGAAGCAATTTCATGCACTACATGTGGGTTAAACCCCGGACTGCCTCCAGGGTTGCCTCACTTAACACCACTCTGGGATATCATGCCTAGCCATATTCAAATGAAAACCACACTTGATTTTTTTCCACTATTTTTTCTGCAGGAAGAATGTTTGCTTGTACGTTGTTTTTCTACATAGTCCCCTCCCAGTTCAATGCACTTATGCCATCAGATAGGAAGTGCTTTGATAGTGCATGAGAAAATTATCCTGGTTGACACTGTACGCACTCATGCACTGTCGATTGGATGCCTTCATCAGACTTGAACTTCTGCCCTCCAAGGAGCTCCTTTAATGGACTAAAGATGTGGAATTCTGATGGTGCCAAACCTGGCAAGTATGGCAGATATGGGAGTCACTTGAAGCATATGTCGTCTGCAACTACGCGATGTGTGGTGTCTTGCGTATTTGCAATTAAATCTCAGGGATATCATATTCAAAAAGTAAGACCAGAATTGCAAATCCAAGACTGTAAGACATTTAAAAATGTTCAATGTAGCTTATTCCTTTGTTAAATAAGTGTGTTACATGATTTTGAAAAGTGGAAATGATAAATGCCGCATCTGTATTTGAAACATATTGCCCACATTTCCTGGCCATACTTGGCAAGCATATTGCTGCCATACATTTCCATCTAAATTTGCCCTTAATGACACAACTATGCCTGACAGCTGACTGCTAACTGAAACATAAGCTGTAGATAGAAACAAACCAAGAACGCTGATACTGCAATCTTTCATGATGCCACAACACTCTTGAACTTCTGATATGATATTTGTGCAGCAAATAGCAGACCCATAAGATAATTATTATATTTTCAATCTATGCTGAGCCTTTAGTTCATGCATTTACAGTCCGATTTTAGTTGTGAGTTTACAGTATGGAGATGAATACACATCAGTGAGACGACGGTTCACAAGCTGCTTGTGAATCATTCGTTGAAATTATTTTCACAGCAAACCTCTAGCAATCCATGACGTAATGTGAATTGAGAAATCCTTTGTGTTCATCAGAAAACCGACAGGAAGAAATTCATTGTGAGTGGTTCACACACAAAACACCATCCCACTCTTGTGAACTTTAAGCTTGCGGTTTGCAAAGTGTTCAGCTCATAGATGTATAAGCACCTTAGCCTAAAATCTACAAAAAAAGAGGCCATATGCATATAGTTTATAAGTTAGTAGTATTTAATATTTTAAAATATTTTAAAGAGGTGGCAGATACATGAGAGCCTATGGGCAGAAAATTCCCAAATTTCCAAAATGTATATATATATACATTCACTAATACCCTATCTGATCTGTAGGATAAAATAAGAAATATAATTAATGGACAGAGTAAGTTTTATAGAACATACAGGATATTATGTTCTAGTTTAGATTTTAATAATGGGTGCATTTTAATGGTTTAAGGTGAATAACACACAAAAAAAGAGAAATATGTCCTATTTACTGGCAAAAGGCAACATGCAAATCTAATGGTAGATGAAATCAATTGGATTTTTAAGCTTCTGATAGAGTGGATTGGAATTAGGAATTCTTCAGTTCATTACCATTGTATATAAAAAAGTTTATATAATAATAAAATATAGTGCACTGAAGGGTTAACATCTAACGATTAAAGTACCACAGTCAATTGTCAAACTATGAATGTAGTAAATATGTTATTTGGAGTTTCAATTATTATTGCAATAAAATTGGTATATGCAATTTTTTTTTTCACAACTTTATACTGTAGTAGTGAATCTAAATCAGAGAATGAAAAGAAGGAAAGAATGGATGAATAAAGAAAGTAAGAAAACATGCCAGAAAAACGAAAGAAAGAGAGAAAGAAAGAAAGAAAGAAAGAAAGAAAGAAAGAAAGAAAGAAAGAAAGAAGGATAATTTTAATGATGAATATGCTCTATTTTACATCATCGCTTTCAAACTTACGATTTATTTTCTTTGAACGACAAGATGTCTTTCACCTTTTTTTGCGTAAATAAAGCAATATGTACTTGTGTCATTTTTTCTAAGAACGTTTTACCTACATCATCATATAGCTAGGTTTTTTAATCACATACTGAGCATTAAACATATTACCACTTACGGAATCTTCTTTGCATCTAAAACCAAATGAGCTCGCTGAGCAAATGGACAAAATCTCATACTGTAGAGGCGTATTTTGCCTTTGACTTGTGGTGGATTCGTCGATCCTGCAAATGAAAAAAGAAATAATATTCATACCCCTATAAAGATTCCTTGATAGCAAATGGAAAACAGACTTTAAAAGTTCCTAACACCCAATGCACAAGACCAAACCCCAACATTCCTTGATATCCCTCACAGTGTGAGAGGATCCAAAATCGAGGATACAAAAGTATAAACATTAGGACTTTTATGAAAATGTATGCATTCCATGTATGGAATTACACTACAAAATAAAATAAAATAAACTATTAATGGTAAAGGCCGATAATGTGTACATACCTTATTTATTTAATAGTGAACACGTTAGCCTATATAGGCCTAATGTTATATTTTGCTGTTCAATTATTTTTTGTGTGGAATAATTAGTGTTAATAATTTAAATTGAATATTGGTTTTGTAAATCAAAATTAAAGTTTTTATACCAAAAAATTCATAGTCATAGTCAATTCTGATCAAGACACATTGGATATGGACTTTTTAACTTCCTTGAGAAAACATAAAAGGAATAATTAAATTTAATAGATGTTTTACTAATATATCACAGAAGCTTAGCTATTGCCTTTGAACCAAAGATTTACAATGGATAAATTTTTTAAATTTCAATATTTAAAATAGGATAAATAACATATATTTAAAACAGATGTAACAAATAAAGAATGGTATTTAACAAATACATACTATAATATGTTTTTCTCTTTTATAATAATATCATAAATTTGTTCAATATTTAAATCTTTGTAATTATTTTGTATTTTCCATACCATTGTTAACTACTTTAACTGTATCCATCCCTTAACATAAACTTTTGTTTATTTATTTATAAAACTAAAATAAAAAATAACAAAACTTTTGAATCAGGAAAAGCATCCAATTTGTTACGGTAGGCCTATAGCATCAAAGAGACTATGTTTAATGCACAATGCACAGACTACAAAATAATATTTTCCGAAATAGTGTTCATTCAACATAATTAGGTCACTGAGAGTTTATCCAATATTCCATTATTAACTTATTTTATTTTTGTTTTTACGAAGTACAGTAACTTATATTAAATTTACAATCTTGTTCACGGCTTGAAATCTATATTTCCTGCATTCTTTTCAAGGCAATCAAGATGACAGAGATCTTGTTTTCAAGAAACCAGTTTGATGATTGTTGATCTAAAAGAAATACCAGACAAATTTAGATTATTGTTGTGTATCTATATTATATTCTATATATTCCTTCCTTAGGACTATATTTAAAAAAAAAATGAAAATACCATTTGTTAATAATTTGCTATGAAGATAGTAGGCCTACTCAAATATATCTTCATATAATCCTCTAAAATGTAGCATTTCAATGGAAAATAAATCACTCTAAAGTATATATGGAGTGATAATCTTAAGATTTTCTTTGTTCTTTATACAAATTTGTCATTATCATATGAGAAATTAAGTTCATTCTTTTTTTTTCGCCTAGGAAGAATCATTGTGTTTATCAAGCCGATAGAGACGGGAACAAATGTTGCAGCATGATTATTAATTAGGCCTATACAACTTCCCATATATATTATGAGTGACCTTCAGATCCAGAGGCAAGCAAACTACCTCCGCACCATCGCGGACAATAGACATAATAAAATAATTGTCTTTTTAGTGAATTAAAAGTGTAATCGTTCTTTAATTCACTATAATAAAATTCATTAAATCATTTTTCATATGGTAGGCCTACATCCATTTTCCGAGCTTGTATTATCTGCAATATTCTAGTATTATTTCAATACATTTTAAAGTGACATGAAAAGTCTTGAAGTATTAGGCCTATATTGCCTATATTCTGACAGTGAGATCGGACAGAATAGTGAAATGTATGAAATTGTTTTTGGAGCACGCTGTCGTTTATTAATCACAAGCCTCTCCAATAATTCACTAAAAACAAGCAGGCTAAGCATTTCTACGCTATAAGCGTTTAGGACCGCCGGCGTGGTCTTGTGGTTAGCGTCGCTTACTACAGATCTGTCGGCCCGGGTTTGATCCCTCGGATTTTTCTGAGGTAGGGAGGTCTGGAACGGGGTGCACTCAGCCTCGTGATTCAAACTGAGGAGGTAGTTGATAGAGAAGTAGCAGTCATGGAAACCACCATTAACGGCCGTGGGTGTCGGCATGCTGACCACATGCCCCCAGTCCTGCCACCTGCCTATGGTAGATGACGCAGCGGTCGGGGGTAGGCCTTGTCCCTTCAGGGATGTAGCGCCACCGAGTTTAGTTAGTTTTATAAGCGTGTAATAGTAAGCTGTAATAGTTATTTGCTATTTTGCTTCTGGTAGGTCTACCGTATATTGTTTGTCTATCCCGCTAATTTACAACTTTTAATTTTTAAAATATAAGCGATAAAAAATTGAAGTTTCTATTATACAACAGCTGTAAAAATTTTGGCCACAAAAAAAGTGTGTTTTGAGGAAATCAGCTTGTAAGATTGCAATTGGTCACCACAATTGTCATTGGTATTATTTATTGTTACTGTTGTTTTGGTTTCGCAAGGTTTAAAGGTAAAAAAAATCTCTACCATTGATGAAAAGTAAGATGCCAGCGAGGGAGACCCAGGTCCAGAGAAATTACACAAGGAAAATTCCGCCTGAGTGGAATATAAACTTAGTATTGACCTCGAATCAGATTCACTAAATTGATGGTAGTTGACCTTGCTAAAATTTGCATTCTACTTGCACACTTCTGTGACTCAAGCCATTTGTTTACAATTCTCAGAGCATGGTGAACGCAACGTGAGGCTAGTGTACAAACTTTGCATGAATGGACAGACCAGATTTGTGACCATTTTGAAGATAATTAGCAACTTACCTTTAGCCAGGTGCTTTCCGTCCATAACTGTGAAATGGTAGTGTAACTTCTACAGATAACAGCGTTATTACACTGCTGACACGTATAATAAACACAAGCAGCGATCAGTGTAGCGTCGAGCAACAACACAACACACTGTAAATGGCCGGAGTTTCGTTCCCGTCTGACATCATACGTAACCAGCATCCCACCACTACCCAACTATGACCTTGAGATTGCTTTTACTTGATAAAAACACAATGGTGACAGAGAGGGGAAAAGAACTATACCTCTTGGTCTGAAATTGGGATCAATTAAGAATACAGACAATTCCCGCGTTTGCTATCGTGTGCAGAGGGTTAATACGGAGGTCAAAATGTGGTGTTGATAATTCCAGCTTGTTCTGTTTATATTTGCCAGTGCATGTTTCATAAATCCAGCCTCTTGGCCATATGACTATGCCACTGTCTATTATAGTCGGCGGGCCAATGTTTTAGAATTTAGACAGTGGGATAAGTATGTGTTGTCTGGTTTAGATTCGGCCCTAGGTAAACAAGTAGGCCTACTGTATGTCTATGCCTATCTCACTCTCAAGTAGGCTACATACGAGTAACAGAGTATAGAGTAATGCACTAGAGTGAGGCGGACATACTTGTTTTCTTCAGGGCAGGTTCCAGAACGAACAGAACCCACACCACCACTGTCTAAAACATTTGCGCGCCTACTAACTATAACCAGCAATCATGAGTGGGAGTATCGGTTCTGCCATAAAATTATTCTTTAATAAAGAACTATCCCTTGACACGAGTGTGCTATCTTTAGGATTCAATTATACAGTGTGTTTTCGTGAAAGTACGATTTTGATGTTCACGAGCACCGATTCCAAAATCTGCTGGGACTCTTATCATGTTGAACCCAACTCCTTACTACAGTGGTATTAAAGAGAGGCGGCAGTCAGATGCGCGTGAGAGAGGTGACGCATGTAGGGGGAATCATGGGGAGGGGTAAGAATGTTGACCTGCACTTCCAAGAGAGGAGAAGCGATTGTAACAAGGTCTCTTGTTTCTTCACTGCATTATACGATGTTACCGCACTGAAAGCAACGACACAACTAACCCATACACCCCTCCATGCAGTACGAATGTTTATTGGACTCGTCTGCTTCTACTGAGCATCCATGCTTGGACTGCCACGTCTCATTAATACCACTGTACAGTGGCAGTGGTATTAATGAGAGGTGGCAGTCAGATGCGCGTGAGAGAGGTGACGCATGTAGGAGGAATCATGGGGAGGGGTAAAAATCTAGCGGGAGAGGAGAAGCGATTGTAAGGAGGTCTCTTGTTTCTTCACTGCATTATACGATCTTACCGCTCTGAAAGCAACGACATAACTAACCCATACACCCCTCCATGCAGTACGAATGTTTATTGGACTCGTCTGCATCTACTGAGCATCCATCCTTGGACTGCCACGTCTCATTAATACTACTGTACGTGGAAATGCACACAAATGCACACCTGCAGTGTATTAATGGAGTTAACTTTCCATTTCTACAAGTTGGCTCGCTTTTGACACGAAGGACCTACCAAAGTGTTGGTAGAATCCAAGCCACAAGTTTAGTCATTTGGCTAACTCTAACCAAGTACAGTACAGAAATCAGTTTCGGGGATGGGGGCTAAACTGATTAACAGTAAATTACTGACATCTTCCCTTCCTAAGTGACGGAAAACATTGATTTTTTTCTAACTAATGCTTCAAAAATATATTTTGGGGGTCCGGACCCCCAGGACCACTCCTTAAATATGTCCTTGACTCTTACTATTTTTTTTCTGGATGGATTGATTCTATCTTTTCGTATTGCATAGTCACTAAGGATGTAGAAAGATGCTATTTAAAGTGGAAGTTTATCTCCTAAACCACTTCGCTTAAACAAATATTTAAGTATTGCTATTTATCTCAATGACAAGCTTCAAACTGTCTTATAAGTTTCCTTTCGTAATCTAATATAATAAATGTATTCTTTGAGTAATTTGCAGGTCAGTCTTTAGACCGGCTACTTCAACATTTCTAAAATTAATATTGCATCAAAAACAGTAAACCTTTCCAAAACGACGCATGGGAGACTTAGTTAATCAGCTCACACAGACAAAAAAAAAAAGTCATTTTCTTATGGCCTATAGTATGTACATTTAATTTTCCTGTAGTCTTTATATCCTCCTACTCTCTCTTTGTCGCTCTCTCTGTCTCTCTTCCCCCTTTTTATCCCTCTCTTTCGGACGTCCGCAAATGCAAACATATACACACACTCTCAAGGCCTCCCTCTCATCTCTACCTCTCTCCCTTCATCCCTTCTCTTTTCATTTTATTAAGTGCCAATATGGTACTTAATGAGATTGTGTGGGGGACGAAAAAATGTCTGTCCGTCTGTCTGTCTGTCTGTCTGTCCGTCCATGTGTCTGTACGCACCATAACTCAAATACGCTTTTTCGGGTTTTCTTGAAACTTGGGAAACACATTTATAATGTCCATGGGAAGAACCCTATTGATATTGAACCAAATCAGTTCACCGGTACCGGAGTAATGCCCAACTTAGTGCCTATTTTAATAGATACTCAAATACGCTGTATCGGATTTCCATGAAACTTGGCACACGCATTTATGACGTCCATGAGAAGTACCCTATTGAATTGGAACCTAATCTGTTGACCATTACCGGAGTAAAACCCAATTTAGTGTCTATTTTAAAGGCGCAATAACTCAAATACGCTTTATCGGATTTTTATGAAACTTCGTATACGCATTTGTAATGTCTATGGGAAGACGTCTATTGATATTAGACCAAATCGTGGTGGTACTATGAAGAATGGAGCAACGGTGGAATGATATATGGCAGGGAAAACAGGAGTTCCCCTCGTGAAAACCTGCCCCGACTCCATTTTGTCCACCACAAATTCCACATCGATCCCCCGACATTCGATCTCGGGTCGCAGCGGTGGAAAGAGAACGGCCTAACCAGGAATTGTCAGATATGAAAATAGCGATCTATCATCCAAGATCACTGCCTAGCTAACGTAACTCAATTCAGCGATGTGCTTGAAAGTGGGATAACCACGAACCCCCCAGGAAAGCTTTGTTCCTAAAGTCATTATAGATCAAGTAACCCATTTTTTAAATATTTAGGTGAGGAGAGGAAATTGCACGGACATTTCACTGTTAATTTCTAAGCACTTAAGGTTTGAAGCGAAAACACTTTTATGTTAACTTATCTTAAAAACTGATGATAAAAATGTGCTGAATAATAGTTTGTTATCACTTTTAAAGATAATGCACAACCTAAAATTATGAAATATCTAATTACGCAATTTTTCGAAGTTTAATCGAAAAAGCCATTATATATGGCAAATAGCCTAACAATATCGATGATGATGGTAATGCTAATAATAATAATGCTGTATTTACATTAGATACGATTCGAGTTACCAGATGTAAGGACTTAAAAGGCAGACCATTTTCTCTCAAACAAAAAGCCCAATTTCCCACAAAAATGCCGGAGATGACACTAGTTTGTAAATACATACAGACGTAATATAAATTGTTTAAACGAGGTCTATAATAGAATAATTGAAACCAGACTATTAGAAATAATATTAATATATCTTTCTATGTACTGCTGCACCGGGATCCACCTCTTCTCAGCTGCTGGACATTGGAGATTAGGTTATGACAAGGGCCCCTCACTAGGATACATGCTGCTTATAATAATTAATGAGTCCAACCAAGAGGTAAATTAAAGGAAGGAGACCCCAGGACGGTCCCAGTATATCAGAAGCTTCCAGACTTATAACTAGTAACTTATAGCCCTGGATGCCCTGAATTATAAAAAGGTGAAAACAACTGAAATTTAAACAAGTGATTAATACAAATTTAAAGTTACAGAATTGTGAAGCTGTTTACACACTATACCAAGTTTTCTTCTTTCTTAAGTTTTAAATAGTTTAAAAAAATACATGATCATTGCAAAGAGCGCGAACTCATTTGTTTCAACCTGTTTAAGTTTCTACAAACTGTGGGGTGGCTTATAGCTACCCTTCAAAGAATTTTTTTCGAAAAAAACTTTTTCAAATAAAAGTTTTAGCTGTTAGTATAAGCACTCCATGTACAAAATTTAGAGCCGTTTTCGAGAAAATAGCGAACAACGAAAGTTTCTTCATTTAAAGCTCCCTTAAAAATAAGAGAAAGTCGTCGCCAATCTTCGTGTCATATCCCATAATGTACCTAACCACAGCAACCCAAATACAAAATACGATTTTAAGTTCTGGAGCTAGGCTGTTCACAAGCACACACACGACACACACGCATACACACTATACTAGCTTAAAAGGCCCGGGGTTGCCCGGGTTTTTATTTTGTAATTTGAAATTAACTTATGAAGGACTTTCGATTTTCAAACTCTAGAGCCTTGTATAATGTGTAGGCCAACATAACTTCGAACTTGAAATGAGGAAGAACGACTTATCACACTCAAACTATTCCCTCAGAAAACGCTAGATCTAGATTTTTATGGCTCACAGAGGATGTGGAATGTGTTATTCCGTTGCTTCTACACACCATGTCTGGGAAGGGTTGAAATAAGAAGAAACATAAATTCCGATTACGTAAGATTGCATTGCCTTTGTGAAAATTTTTATTTCTCACTCTCATGTTACCATACAACCGTTTCGGAGCTGAAATAAAATAAAAAAAAATAGGTATCAATATCACTTTCATACTTTCCTCCCCCAAAACTGGGACATAATATACTGCGGGCATAGGACTGAAAATGTTCCATTCTATTTTGTCTTCTTGTAGATGTTTAGGGCCTATGATAAACATCCTACAGCTATGAGTGACGTATCAGTGGATAGGATTTTTTACCGACTTCTGATATAACATACTCGCTGGCACACACTTAATACGACCGCTTATTCTACATCAAAATGTGAAGTGAGGAAATGATATTTTCCATGTCGAGCGTAGAGAAAGTTATGTGCCTGCTTCACATTGTGCTTTATTTTCTTGGATTTCATTCTTCAAGAATTATTTTCACAAATGTATTAATTACATCGATAGCATCAGAATGTGTTAAAGCCCAGTATTATGTAGTTCCCAAAGCCCTTAGTGAACACTGTAAACAATGCACTGTTGTCATGATAACTGACTTGCATTTCATTTTCCAGTATAATATTTTAAGAAATTATATAAATTTTGAAGGGAAGGAGTGGTTTGTTTGAATTTTAGTGTTCACAGCTTTACTTCCCGGGCTTAACTGGGTATGTGTGCAAAAATTCGTGCAAATTGATCAAGAAATGTAGATTTGTATAGGGAACGTACATACCCTCATACAAAATACACACTTTCGATTTGGCTTGGTTGCAAGAATCACTTTTTTTTTTTTTTTATGAAAACATGTGACAGCGGAACTCTGAAACTGTGAATATGTCACACTTCAATTTTTAATTTTTTTTGTTATGTAAACAATTGACAGCAGAACTCTCTAACTGTGCCTCATTTCACATTTCCGACTTTTCCCGTGGATTTTACAAAAATTTTCTTTCCTATAAACCTTTTCCTGACAATTACGAACACAACAAAAAACGAATCAGCCAAATCGGTCGAGCCGTTCTCAAATGATATGGCAACATACATTTTGGCAATTCATTTTTATTTATATAGATATGTTAGATATTAAAGAAAGGAAAGAAAAATATAAATAGGGCTACCTTCAGAAATGAGAAACCAGCCATCATTCAACTAATGGAAAACATATTCTCAAACTATTAGGCTATCTGACACAGCACAAGTAGGCCTACTATTATTGTTGTCAGTTACATTCAGAAGGTTTAGATATTGTTTGAAATCCTTCTTTAACACGAAAATACTGGACCAGAACAGTAAATATTTTACAATTATTATGGCTAAATGATAGCATATGTATGTAGACGGTAGTCACTATTTGTACCATGTACGTACAAATATAAGGACAGTAAAAAGTATAATTTGATTTCATTCAAAATTATTACTTGGCAGCAATTTACGTTGACTATTCCATTCCTAGGCCGCGTGTTTCATACTGACTAATAACATTTAGCAATCCCTCGGATACAGAACAATCACGATAGTTTATCTTATAATATGCTTGCGATGAACACAAGGATGCAATTTTATCTGATAAGACGTCCCCTCGTCACTGGATACGAAAAGCATCAGCCTGCGGTGATTAATACATTACATGCTGCCAGTTAACAGAATGAAAACGCATTTTATACAACATAATTGTTTGAAAAATGAAATAATATTGATTAAAACACAATTTCGATTCGGTACAAGCCAGTTCGTGTGCTTTTATAGCGTTTTAATGTAAGCAATTACGACGACGCTATCCATGTTGTGGTATATAGCCTACGCATTCTTGGTAGCATTGGGAACGCGATCATTTCATGTCAAGACAGACAGAAAAGATTATTTACAAAATCCGTTACATTTTATTCATGCGACACGGTCGACATGGAAACACCAGCTCAAATAATATTAGATAGTCCACCGCTTTGACGCAGAGGGTGCATGGGTCCCGATTCGAAAACTGTTCCGGACAAGTTACCTATCTGGGGCTTTTTCTTCACCTGTGAAACAAAGGTCGGCTAACTTCAGGCCCGGCAATCATTATCATTTTCATCCGCGCCTTGATTAGATTGTGTATACGACTGGTGCACAGTTCTATGTATTCGTGTTGTTTCGGAGGTGGCCCCGGCATTAGGCTTATCGCTCATCTGGGGAACCCACGTCCTTGTCTGGTCAAAAAGGGAGGTTTGTGATCCCCCCCCGACAGGTCGAGGTCCTATGAGGGCCGGGCGGCGTGGGTCGCATAAACGCTCGTACGACGAGGGAGGTTAAACTAGCAAGCAAGAGAAAGTCGAGGAAGAAGAAGATCCCTTAATAACTTATTAATTTAATATACACTAATAAAATTCATAGTGTAATAGTGTAATTCATAGACCATAGTAATGTAGGTCTATCGTAAACAGAGTTTTCGTAACACCCCATACTTAATTTAGCATTACACAGCATAAATAGCATAAAACAGACTTAGTCATACTACATCGTGTTAAGCCAGTTCATGGTTTATGTTATCTTTGGCTGTTCAAGATAAAACGAAATGCTTTGCATCTTGTGGAAGCTTGGAATGTAAAATGGTGGTGCCTTATAATACACGATAGGAAGAGTTGTCTTGTATGAAGGAAATTTATGCTCATTGCGAGATTCACAAAACTGTAGAGAAGTCAAGGAATCGGCAGCTATGACTAGAGAACATCTTGGCAAAGGCAAGTACTACCCTAGAAATAATTAAGAAATGCTTGAAGATCTTGGCCAAGGCAAATGCCAAATCAATACTGTGACTTTATTAAAATCAGCACTATGAATTTCGGATTTCTGATAGCCTTTGTGATACATTTTTCTCCATTAGAAATGCAGCATATTGGTCAGAACAATTTATTCAGGTGATCTATTTTTCATTGTTATCCCTCCCAGTTCGCATATTATTCATACGGGACATGAAGGTACTGTGATCAGGAGCAAGGGGAATCAGATTAGCCAGTCCCGGGATTTGAACAATAGCAACTTCCCCATTGTGAACAATATGTTACCATCTAGGGCCTAGGCCATCTCACTGAATATTGTTCTAACATATCTTCCTTAACATTTTAAATGAGAATGTCTAAGCATTAATAGGTTACCGCATTTATCATAATTTTCGTAAAAATGTAAATTTTGTGTGATTCGGTAGATCGAACATGATGCATCTTTAAGCACAGTATTTGGGATACATAAAATACATACGATAGGAATGGAGTTTTTTAAAAGTTTCTTCTAACTGCGTATGTTTAAAAATATGTCTTATTTTCGGTTTTCACCGATGCATTTCGTAACGTCAACTTTGCTGTAACAGATTCTATAGACATCTACACTTATTCATTTTCATCACTAATTCTAAGGCGCAATTTAACACGTTTTTTAGGAGCTTTCTTTGACATATTTTCCTCTCCATATGTTTAGATCTGCAATCTGGAGAATTATTGGGCTCGTTGATTCTGGATTATAACTATCGATTTACAGTACAACCTGTCATATCCGGACTAATGTGGTGACCGGCCGATCCGGTTATGGAAAAATCCGGGTATCATGAGTTCATTTCAGTACAGCTAGAGGTCCGGAAATAATTACCGGTAGGCCTACTATATGCATATTGTTGATACCCGGATTTTTCCATAACCGGATCGGCCGGTCCCACATTATTCCGCATATCGATAGGAAAAGAATTTCGGGTGAACAAATTTGCTATAAGCTCATTTTTGTAGAATCCATTATTGTAATATTATTCCTTTGAAAGTTTCATACTAATTAAGAGTTCTATTTTCTTATTATAATTATTTTACATATATTAGTAAATTTTCGATGGGATATATTTTTTCATGTTAACGTTGTACTTAAGAATAAAAAAAAAATAATATTTCTTCTTCACATTCATATCTTCGAAAATGTAATTTCAACTAGGGCCTATGCTGAAGTCAGGAAAAACAAATACAAAAACGAGTTAATGTAAATAGGTAAATACTTCGAACACAATGTAATCAAAACTATTACTTTTATGGCTCTAAAAATTTGTTTATAATACATAAACTCTTTATTAGAATGAAAATATATTGAAATGAAAAAATTGTGAGCATGAGGGTTTTTGACCTACTGTTTTGCGTGGAATGACCCAAGGGACTTTAAAGAACAAAATGAACTCAATTTAATATAAAATTACACAAACAGAATTGATTTTGTTTTGAATACAATTTTTATATTACACATTTCATCTGATGCTCTCAAGGCTTCAAGATGGCTCCATGTTCGATATTAATCGATATCACACCAGTGTTATAATGAAAATCTGTACTTTAATGGATGTCTTCAAGATACTATTACGTTACATAATAAGTGTATCATAGTATGGTCGAACAAAAATGAATTACACTTCTATGTACTGTACTTTACAAATTCAAATATAAAAAATCAAAACATTCCCTTCAAATATCTCCAATTTGTGAGCCTCTAACACCTCACCTAACCTGCATGTCAGGGCTACTTTGCCCAATAGTTACACATGTGGTAAAAATAAACCAGAACTATAAATAAATAATTTCAAATTTCTTATTTAGGCACAACAGAGATCATATTCTTCTTACTGATTCTACCACTATCGATAGGAATAGAATTTCGGGTGGACAAACCAGGTTAGTTTGATTTTAATATTTCTTATGATCATAGGGTTAAACTGAATATATAGGACCATATGAATATAAATTGAACTACATTTTAAAAACTGTATCAAATCAGAAGCAAATTTACTTTCTTACAATTATCACTTCATCTAAAAATTTGCCAGGACAGAAATTTCAACCCTGAAAAGGAAAATGTGTATGGTTTGGAGAAAAACCAACCTTTAATTTAAAATATTAGGTATGAGACATGCAGAGGGCCCAAAGAAGACACAGAAAATATGACATTTTAGTAGTGAAATCAGGATGTGAACTACACTATTTTTTAAACAACCAGTAAAACAGAAAACAGCCTTCTGTAACATACATATCTGCACCTATTAAAACTGCAATATCTTAACTTCTTGCAGTATCATAAACTCTTCAAGCAGCTTCACTAGCCTACATCTTTTCAGTTCATATTCTAAAATATGTTAACTCAGTATGAACTCAACATAAATAGTTAAGAGAAGAGCATTTCAAATACTGACCCTATTTCCTTCATGGGCCCTCAGTAAAAAAAAAAAAAAAAAATGCTATTGAGTAAAAAATAAATAAAATAATTAATGGGCTAAACAGTTATTAGCCTGATGTTCTATGTGTTTAAAAACGGAAATGATTTGTTAATTAGCTTTATTATATATTTGTTGTTGATTTAATTAAAAGAGTAAGTCTCATAAGAAACAGCCAGCCGAACCTACTGCTTAGGTAAGTTCATACATTTCAGCCAAATTTAGGAGAGAGAAAATACTTAAAAAAAACAGTATTACACAAAAATACCAGTACTATTTCCTGTAGTTTGTGATTTTCTGATCATATGTTTAGTTTGTGGCTGCAGTATAGATAGCATTTGCACAGAGATCTTTTTCTGTTCTCACCTGGACTAAAAATAACCAGTAGCGGCTTGTGGCTCAAAACGAGAATGTGCTGCAAATACCATTTCATACAGTAAACTTAAAATATTTAATAAATGAGTAGTAGGCTTACTTACATAATTACTGTCTCAGAGTGAAGTCCATACGACGTTCCTTCTTACTACAGAAGTTATCGATGACTTTTGTGTTGAATCCATCCATGTTTGCAACCATCTTTTTCTCTATGGAAAGCATTGCAAGAGCCGTAAGATGTTCTTGTGACATAGTATTCCTTAGGAATGTCTTTATCCTCTTCAGGGTAGAAAAGCATCTTTCTGGTTCTGCTGTGGTCATAGGAGTGGTGACTATAATCCTGAGAAGCTTTGTTATTTCGGAGAATGTTTCTACCAAATTGTTTTTAATCATAAGCTCGAGTAGTAGAACAGCTCCATCAATCTTCCTTTAATCATTTCTTTCATACAAGACACTCAGTTCTGTTCTCAATCTGCTCTTCTCTAGCATATTGTAAGATTGTACAGCAGAGTCGAGCACTTTTTCTGGGAAGTGTTTCGAAAATTCTGGAAAGTATAAAGAATCTACCAGTTTTGCTGCTTCTAGATGATCCAAAGATTGAAAGCGATGATGAGCTTCTTGAAGGATTCAATCACACACTTCCTTGGCATCGGCAGTTCTATGTGACTGCTTCTTTCGTTTATTGCCAGATGGAACTTCACTGTCAGCGTTATCTGTGGATTCCCTTATCCCACTAATTGCCTGGATAAAATGTGTCACAGATTTTGTTGTTTTGACGGCATCAGTCAACCTTGCTTGCAACACATTATACAATATATCTATGTGAGGCATTATTTTATGGAAGAATGTGAGCCAGAAAATAAATTCTTCATTTTCTAAAAAAAGGCGGAGTCCCAAAGCTTCCAGATGATGATGACTTCCCCAATTCCAAGAAACACTCTAACAGGCTGTCTTTATTTTCATATACCCCATTTACCGTTCTGGATTTAAAGTTCCATCTAGTTGAAGAACCACCAGGAATCCTTCGAGGAACTACTTCGTGTAATTTGGACTATCGTTGTGGTGACCTTGAAAAGAAGGTTGGAAACCCTGAGAAGTTACAGAAGAATATTCTGGCTGCGGCATTTTGTGATGCAGCTTTTTGCATCACTAAATTCAACCGATGGGCATAGCAGTGTATGTAATGGGCATTGGGGAAACGACTTTTTATTTTTGCCTGAACCCCACCAGTTTCACCACTCATTACGGAGGCCCCATCATATGTTTGTGCAATAATTTTATTAGGATTATCTTTGAAAATTTCACCAATTACTCCTAAAATGCACTCTGATATTGCTTCAGCATCCTGCCCTTCTGGATTGAAAAACCCCCAAAATCTTTCACAAGGAACACCATTTATTTCATATCGAAACACGATAACCAATTGTGTTTGGTCTGGAACATCTGTGCTTTCATCCGCCATGATGACAACAAACTCAGCATTCCTCATTTCTTCTATTATCTTCTCACGACACACTTGTAACATGGAATCCAGTAGTTTGTTTTGAATTGTTTTGGAGGTTCCCTTGAAAACCCGATTTGATTCCATGTGCTCTTTCACAGCACTATCTAAACTGCTCATAAAATCAACAAGTCCCAAGAAAATGCCCGGATTGTCAGACATTTCAGTCTCATCATGTCCCCGTAACGCGAGTTCAAATGCACCACAGAACTTGATACAGTCAATAATTCTTGAAAGGATATATCTGTTCTTTCCCACTTGGTCATTGTGTGATCGTATGGCATCATGATAAGCACAGCTTAATTGTGTTGCAATATTTACACTTCCAATTGCAGCTAAATTCAACACATTATGGATGTGAGTCTTGTTGTCGTCGTGATTTTTGCTCAACCCTTTAAGGTGACCAAGATCCTTTACACCCGTTGCAGACCATGCTGGTGCACCAGTATTCCCGAACAGGAGGCAGGGGAAACAAAACAATAAGTTCCTTACTTGGCACCTGCAAAGCCAATCATATGATTGATATATATCAGGTTTAAAACGCCTGCTGTAAGGAGCCCTGTTTTTTCCACTACCCACCTGCGTCATATTTAAATTTGGAGTAGGCCTCCCCAGTTTTTTTGTGACTACTTTTTCCTCCAATTGCCTGGAAGAAAAAGGCGTCCTTAGCAAGCTGTCCACCGAATTCATATTTCCACAAACATTCACAAGCCAAACGCTATGCTAACACTGAATCACTCGTCTGAAAGCACGTGTGTACAAGACACCGTAATGCTTCTAGTGGCTAAAACCAGAACTACAGTTTCATCTATATTCCAACAGATGTCGCGGCAAGTGTCATTTTGTGTCAGCGAGATCACAGCGCGCCAGTGAGACGTGAAGAAATTACTGGTAAATCCTCAAAATCTCGTGAACGCAATTCAACGGCAGCCTGTTCTGCATGTTGAAACCAGCTTACACACCATAAAGTCAAGCTTAAGCATGACGTCACACCCTACAAGAGATGAGCTGTTTGCAAATTGCATTCACGAGGTGGAAAAGATAATATTCACATTACCGACTTCCATTCTCCAACATAACAGCTAAGGAATTCTCGCGTGGACTCGCCAAGTTCAAAATCTAAGTAAAAGAAAATATAGTATTGTGTTTGAAAATAACATTATACGACAAGCAGAAAACAAGCTGTGTTCTGTAGCACTGCAGCACTATAGGAGAAACCGCCACTGAAAATAACAACTTATGAAACATCGACATAAAGCAAGTTAGCAAGTGATGGGTTACAAGAAATAAGGGGCGATAGAAAGAGAGAAAAGAACAAAGAAAGAAAAAGAAAGAGAAAATGAACGAGAAAGAAAGAAAGAAATTAACAAACAAACAAACAAACAAAATTAATATTCAACAAAATTTTTAACAATCAGACATTGTAGCAGAAGGAAACTTAGATGTTTTAGATTCATTCTTCTTTTTTGTGATAAAGTTTTTATGAATATCAATAAATTATTTCATTAGCTTTACATTACTATTAAACTCTTTTTATGTTCAATACATAATTTATTTGTTCTTTATAGTATAGTACCGTATATTTAAAGATACACAAAAGAATACCATCAATAGGTAGCCTAATTGTTACACTGAAAATATTCACATAATTTAAGGTATGCTACAAACGTTTTTATATTTCAGACACTACACAATCACACCAATTTGAAATGTTTTTGCACTACAGTGTGCTTGCGCTACAATGTGATAGTGCCACAATGTTTGCTATTCACAATCCACTTGAAATTTGAGAATGGGAAGTTAGGTTGGTACTAGAACTGCCAGCATGCTCAGTATCAAATGACAGACACTTAGCGATACTACGAGTATTTATACCTAGGTTGCCAATATTTTTGACAATGGTAGGGCGGAGGAGTGTAAAATAGCATATCTGAATAAACCTAAATACAACTAAGGTTTTAATAATGATGAATTGCACGTTGCACAGTAAGTTTTATGACTAATGTTTTTATTAAAGCATATTTTTTAACTACCAAATTAATATACACCATTTGTGTATGTCAGTTTACAGTGTGAATAGAAAGTGGAATATTATGCTCTAAGTAGACCACTGCCAACCTAAATTGAATCAAATACTATTATGATTGGTGCTAATGCTTTGTGGCACAAATGCATTGCAGCAGGAAAACATGTTGCCCCGTCCATTTCAGAGGCTTTAAAAGGTACAGTAATTGCATTTGTGAAACACAATTATTATAACAAAAGTTAGTTCTGAAACTAAGAAATTCGAGGAATAAGCTTTATTTTTGACCATACTATAAGATGTTTATATATATAGTACAACATGCCTTATATATAGTATATAATATACTATACTATAATATGTCATACTATAATATATGACATAACAGTATCATGATGATATCCATGATTATAAAAACAGAGTAAATTTAGTCAATCAGTATTGGGCTGGTTTAAGGAATTTTAGGGCCCCCTCATGTTTATCAAAGACTTATAAAGTTTATAACATTCTTGCTGTTTTTGATAATAAAAATCCTCTCCCAAGTGTTGAGTTCTGATGGTTTACTAACATGTTTTAATAATTTAATCTCCTTCTTGATGTTATGGTTTTGCATCCAGAAATGATGGGCTATAGCTGATTTATCGGTTTGCATCATTTTAACATTCCTTAGATGTTCCTTCATCCACTTTTTAATGTTCCTTTTAGTTTGTCCAATATGTGTCGTAGGACATTCATCACAATCCATCTGGTATATTCCTGATAATTCTGTTTTTGATGTAGTATTGTTGAGCGGGTGATTCGATAGGTTCCTGAGGGTGTGTTTATTCTGTGGGGCTTGCTTGATGTTATAATTTTTAAGACTCTCAAATTTGTGGAACACCTTTGGATGGTAAGTAAACTTTTTGAACTTAAGCTGGTCTTTCTCTGCATTAATTAAAGTACAAACTTCTTTTATCCTCCTTTGCTTCTTATGCTTTAGAATCATCTTGTCTATAAGGTTGGTATTGAAACCATTGATTATGGCTACTTCTTGTATGTGTTGTTGTTCTTTGTTATATTCAACCTTAGTTAGAGGAATGTGTATTAGCCTGTGTATTAAGTTATGGAAGATGGCAAACTGGTGTAGTTTCAGATTAAACTTATTGTATTTGATGTAGTTGTAGACGTGAGTATGTTTTCTATAGATGCCGAAGTCTAGGTTGTTCTGACCTCTGATGATTTTTAGATTTATGAACTGTAACCATCCATTCTGTTTGATTTCCATAGTAAATTTTACTGTTCTGTCCTGTAAGTTTAGTAACTCATATACATTTCTGCTAGTAATGGACTCCCCATGGCTAAGCCTGTGGTTTGTTTGTACCATTCTTGGTTAAACATAAAACTGTTTTGTTTTATGCACAACTCAATGAGTTCAATGTATCTTTCAATTTTTTCGACTCATTCTGAGACAGCCAAACTCTTATCAGTTCTGGAAGTTTCTCCATTGGAATACTTGTAAATAACGCTGTTACATCGAAAGAAACTAAAACGTCTCTGGGTACTGCGGTGATTTTCTTAATTTTATCCACCAAGCTGAACGGATTTTGGATACTTGGTAAACTGGTTTAGTTTTTCCACCAACCATTTAACCAATTTGTAGGTTGGGGCATCTGTATTGCTGAATAACTGAGACTTGTATATGAGTAACTTAGAACTACTATTTTCGCTATAGTTCCGGAGGATTTAAAGAAGATTCTATTAAGCTACTAAACTTATGGGACAGAACAAAAAAAATTACTATGAAAATCGAAGAGAATGGGTGGTTACAGTTCCTACATCTAAAAATCATCAGAGGTCAGAACAACCTAGAATTTGGCATCTATAGAAAACCTAATACACACGTCGACAACTACATCAAATACAATAAGTTTAATCCGAAACCACACCACTTTGCCATCTTCCATAACTTAATACACAGGCTAATACACATTCCTCTAACTAAGGCTGAATACAACAAAGAACAACAACAACACATACAAGGAGTAGCCATCATCAATGGTTTCAATACCAACTTTATAGACAAGATGATTTTAAACTAGGGATGGGTCCTCGATACTTTCGATACCTCGATACTCTCGATACTTGCAAGGTATCAGCATCGAACGATACTCCAGAAACCTAGCTCGATACTTTTTCGATACTTTTGTAATTCTGCAATTAAGTGAGAATGCTAGTATTTTTAACAAAACTTGTAAGTGCACTGTTTAAAAAACTAATTTTAATTTTAATGTAGTTTAAAAATAATTATAGGCTACTATTGATATTAAATTTTGTCTCATTAAATATGCACACTTAATTAATTTAGTTGGTATTACACAGTTTTCTCAAATTTTAATGTTTAATGTACCTATTTATTGAAACTGGAAATGTTCAAGGTATCGAGTATCGAGGATAAAATCATGTATCGGTATCGAGTATCGAGTATCGAGAAAATCTGGTATCGACCCATCCCTATTTTAAACCATAAGAAGCAAAAGAGGATAAAAGAAGTTTGTACTTTAATTAATGCAGAGAAAGACCAGCTTAGGTTCAAAAAGTTTACTTACCATCCGAAGGTGTTCCACAAATTTGAGAAGATTTTTAAAAATTATAATACCAAGCTATCCCACAGAATAAACACACCCTCAGGAACCTACTGAATCACCCGCTCAACAATACTGCATCAAAAAAGAATTATCAGGAATATACCAGATGGATTGTGATGAATGCCCTATGA
The DNA here is from genome assembly GCA_964059195.1 of Ectobius pallidus. Lineage (NCBI taxonomy): Eukaryota > Metazoa > Arthropoda > Insecta > Blattodea > Ectobiidae > Ectobius > Ectobius pallidus. The sequence goes on along the minus strand of CAXKWD010000002.1, from coordinate 101,676,420 downwards.
CATACAGTATATTGGACAAATTAAAAGGAATATTAAAACGAGGATGAAGGAACATCTAAGGCAGGCCTGCACAACTTGTTTCACTCTTAGGGCCAAACTCAACTATTGCCACCCGACCAAGGGCCACATCACTGCGGACCTTGTATCTTACATTAGGCCACTGCAGGTAAATTTATAAATGTTGTTATTAGGTCTACAGTAAAGGCAAATTAATGTGCATATTTAAATTTTAAGAGTTGCAACTAAAATTATATTAACATTATTTACTTACAGATGATGTTACAAGATTTCACAATAAATACCATTTAAACACACACGAGGTTTACTAATAAATGCACTGGCATCTATCCTTAACAGTTCAATGTGACACGTTACATTTCTCTGTTGCAACTATTTAATCAAAGTTTGGTGTCACATTTGAAGTGGCCGTTCTTAATATGGCCTCTAAATTTGCATCAGTTAAAGATGAATGCTGTTTGTTTTTGTTCAAGTTCATGACAGAAAATGTTTGTTCACAGGTATATGTACTCCCAAAAATAAGTTACAAAATACCTGCTAGGCAGTATCCAACAAATTTTTAAATTTATTCTGATCCAGAACAGAATAAAACTCTTGTAAACTACTCTCCCTATGCTTAACCCGATAGTTTTCAGAACACTGGAGATCAATGACTTCCATCTGGAGTTCGACATGTAGATTTCCTGCATAGGCAGAAAATGGATCCTGAATCACTTTAATGCGGACTTCGTCTTCATTACTCAATGGCATTCTTTTCTGAAACTCCTCACTTAGAAGTGATGTATGCTTCTTATATTTTCCACCCACCACCGAATGATATTCAGAAGGAATATCAGTCACAAGTTATAAAATGCAACATATCCCCTTTAGCAAGTTGATTTTCAAGCAGGTTTAGTTTAATTTTGAAGGCCTTTATATGAGAAATTAATTGAAAAGCAAATTTACTTTTTCCTTGAAGTTAAGGTCATTCAAGTGACCCAAAATGTCACACAGGAAAAGCAGATCTTGATTCCATTCTTCATTCATTACATCTGGAAATTTTTCCTCATCTCCTTCAGATTCCAAAAATTCAACTACTTCATTTTTTGGAAGGACAAAGCGCACCAAAACTTTACTGCTGCTTAACCAACGTACATCAGTGAGGTATGGTAGTTCCCATAGTCGGCATCATTTTCTTCTAGAAACGCCCGAAACATTCTGTGCTTCAACCCCCGTGCTCGAATATAGTTGACCAGAGCAAATACTATTTTCATCACATGATCAAACTGCAAAACCTTTGAACATAATACCTACTGATGAATTAGGCAGTGAAATTTCGCCAGTGGTTTACCTGCGTACTGTTCAATAATTGTTACAGCACCAACATTTCCCCCCCGCATAGATGGGGCACCATCACTGCAAATTGCTACTAAATTTTCGAAATTTAAATATAGTTTTTCTGTTACACACTTCTTAATTTTTTTAATTAGAGCTAGATGAAAAAAATCTTATTCCCCTATCCTATATATTAAATAAAAAATTTTAATCAGTCAGACGGGCCAGAATAAATACCAATTCTGGCCGCATGCGGCCCGCGGGCCGTATGTTGTGCAGGCCTGATCTAAGGAATGATAAAATGATGCAAACCGATAGATCAGCTATAGCCCATCATTTCTGGATGCAAAACTATCACATCAAGAAGGAGATTAAATTATTAAAACATGTTAGTAAACCATCAGAACTCAACACTTGGGAGAGGATTTTTATTATCAAAAACTTTGATACACCACCAGTGAGTGACGTCATAAAACTCAACGACCAGAAGGTAGAGAGCAGCACAGGGCCAACTTTAAATACCACCAGCCATGGGTTCCATACACCAGTTGACCAGCAGCTGATAATGGGAGGACTCCCGAAACTAGTCCTGCGTTTTATAAACTGTGATGTAAGTGGAGCATCAGTGTATGCAAAATTTATTCATTTTATTGATTCAGTTTATTCCACTGTTTATATTACTTCGTTCTTATTTATTTTATCCTCTTCTTTTCTTTTACAATATTGTGTGGTTAGTATAAAGTATAGTCTGATTTTAATTATTTTATAAAAGTTGCAATCTTGTGATGTTAATATAAAGTATAGCCTGATTTTAATAATATTATAAAAATAACAGCCACAAACTTCAAAAATTGTAGCTATCCCTGAAACATGGTGCTTAGTGAATATTTCGAGTAGTAAACAAATGGGTGCTTCCTCCTGTCAGCTGGTGCAAGAAAACACAGCAACAGATTTGAAGATAAACCGATAATCAATAACAGGGTAACAATTTAACCGTTGAACAAATGAGCCATTTTAATTTGCTTACAACCAGTTTTTCGCATGGGGGTGTGCAAGTGGTGTGTGGGGCCCTGAGTCAGTACGAAAATCATATATAAAACAAGAGAGTGATTTTACCTAACTACAATCTATGTGTTAAGTGAATGAAGATCAGTGATGAGAAACTGTGCTAAATGTCACTTTTAATAAAATTATAAGTGTGCATACTGAAGTAAACTTCTTGTAGGTTTTCGTTTTTATCATTTTGCAGAAGAAATTCGTTTGTACTGTTTTAATGGTTAGATTAGTTAGGTACCAGCATAGGCGAAACTATGGTGTCTGTCCAGGCATACCCTTATGATTTATGAACAAATTATTGAAATAATTTAAAATTAAACCTTAAAGCCATCAGAGTAAAGAACAGTTGGTAACCCTACAGCATGTCACCATAGCTCACAGGTTGGCTCACTCAATCAAGGAGTAGCCAAGTTTAACTTCTGAAATTTAACCTTCACATACCAATAATAATTTTTTTCCTGTAAAAAAATGGTAACCTTGTGTACAGTTGTCGCAAATACCACAGCGTTTTACAACCCTCCCCAAAGCACCCTTTCCGTAATAGTCCAAAGGAGTGAAATGTGATTCAGAATACTGAGAAGACAAAACCAATCACTGAATCAGCAAGTTCGAGAATTGACAAGATTTTCAAATCACAGAGGTTTTAATGCATTTCTCGAACCAAATCAAGGTGTTCATAATTCATTCACAAAGAAATAAATTTGTTTCTTTAACTGAATCATGATTTGTTCATTATGGTTGACTTGTTTATGATTTTCCACTCGTTCATGATTGTCAAGACTGTTATAGCAGTAAGAAGTGGTTTCTATTCTGTATTGTGAAGTAAAGTTAAATCAATTTTCGTTCCAAAAAAATTGTTTTGTGGTAGTGAATCTGGGTACAGATTTCTACCATTGTAATAAAGGCTGAGGAATAAGTCGGTACTGATACTTCTTGTTTTCCCCAATTCTGTAGGCCTACATATTGGCACACCCTAATCAACTGCTTTTTTTTTTACACCTATGGATATGTATGGGTTTCTAAGTTGCATTCAGAAACAAATTGGTTCATTTGGCTTTTAACAAAATATAAATTAATTTTTTCTCTTAGGTTCTGTCTATCAACCACTCACAGAAGGGAAAGTCAGACTCTATGGTATGAGATTTTGTCCATATGCACAAAGAGTGAATTTGGTACTCGAAGCAAAGAAGATTCCGTGAGTATCTTTAATATATTTATCCTATGTATTAGATTTTTTAAGAATGAGAGGCATATGCTAAATTACAATGTTTATGTGATACAAAATTTCAGAAGAAAGTAAAACTAATAAAATGTAATAAGTTATTAATAAGAAGTTATAGAATTTTACATAAGAGAAAATAGAAGAATAATAAATATGCATAATGAAGATATATGAACTCTTGGTAGGTATAGGCCTACATGAGTATTGACTAAATTATGGCCTAATTAAGCATTTTTTATAAACACAGCTTAACTTCGGCTGTGATTTTGTTATTTGGTGAAGTATTGTAGGTATTTATTTATTTATGTATTTACATTTACATTTGTCATGAGCATCGTGAATGATGCTACAGACCAGGGGTTCTCAAAGGCTGTGCCCGTGAAATTGTTGGACTCTGCCACGAAAAAATTGCTTGTGTATTCAATATTTTAGTAATACTATTTATTAATATTACAGAAAGGCGTAAGCCTACATGCAGTAAGAACTCAAAAAATAAGATGCTCTGTCAATAATATTACACTATTGTTGGAGTTTAGTGGGAAATGTGGGCTTGTTTACTTTTGCACAATTGTTCAATGTGGAGAGGAATCACAGACAAACACACCCGTAATTCTTGATCTACAGAAACAAGTCACTCATGATTCTTATTTTTAATGCAGGTCAGTGCCGAAAATCCCTGTTTGCACAGATATGCTGTTGAAAACTGCATTAATATAGATATAGCAGGCTCTGATAACACTGAGAACACTCTTTTCACTGAAATCAAGAACTGAAGTAATTAGTGTTTCTTCCCTAAATTTCAGCTTCTAAGTCTGATAGGCTTGAAGTTCAGCCAATTCTTCTGCCTCTTCTAATGGTAGATGTTTTGTGTCCTCAGCAGTAACAACAAAGGGATTGCAAACCCAGTCGCATTCGTTCACATTGAGGGAAGGGAAAAATTCTTGCAGTTTACTCTCCAAAACAGAAACATATTCTAAAATCAGACTGGAACGGATATCGGTATCAGCTATGAGAGGAAACATTTCAAGATCACTTTTTTCAACTTATGACTTCCACAGTTGAATTTTTCTTAAGAACCCATTCTGCTTGTCAGTTGATGTAAGAATATTCTCTTTCTTTCCCTGCATAGAGGATTCTAGCCTGGACAAGTGCTGTGGAGCGACTTTCTGATGGCACTGCATTTATGTGTGTGTGTGTGTATATATTTGTATGTATGTATGTATGTATGTATGTATGTATGTATGTATGTGCATGTGTGTGTTAAAAATAAAATTGAAGAGAAAGAGAAATTTCCAGCAAAATTCAACATTCTTGTGCAACTTACAACAAAATCTTACAGAAACAACTGTTTCATTTTTGTTCCAGATATGAAGTAGTATATATAAATCTCATAGAGAAACCTGACTGGTACCTAGATGTAAATCCTCTTGGAAAAGTACCTTCCCTAGAAACAGAAGGTGGTGATTGCATATATGAGAGTTTGGTCGTTGCTGACTACCTAGATGAGACATATCCACAACATCCTTTGCATTCTCAGAATCCAATGCAGAAAGCAAAGGATAGAATACTAATTGAGTTGTTTAGTAAGGTTCGTATAAGGAGGTTGATAAACATTTTAAAACTGTAAGTACTGATAAGTATGCTTCCTTTCTAAAAAAATACAGATTGTGGAGGGACCTTAGACAAAAATTTTGAGATAGATAATCTATGGTCTGCAGGTTCAAAATGCCATACAATTGCTTGAAGTCTCTTATTGGTTCACACACCACTCAAACTCTGGTGTGATGTTTTCCATACATAACCAATAGCAAGAAACTGAATGTCTGCAGCACTGATGAAATCTTGAATATGCACTACCTGTTCTTTACTTTTTTTAGAAGAGATAAGGGTACTGTCCTACTGTAAAAAATCTCCAACAGAAGCAACTCTGTATGCACCCAGATTCCTCCAGATTCTTCCAGTTCTTCTGCTAATCTTAATTTTACTTATATCTTTACATTTCAATGGATAGAGAAAGGCACCTGCCAAAATTAAGTTTCTATTTTAAAATAATTACAATGAGTTATTTTTAAATTCCTTTTTTGTGTTCTCTTGATTTCATGGAAAAAGTCACTTTGCAAGTAAAACCTACAACTGAAAAATAGAAATAATCAAAATAAAATATCTTAATTGCTTACACAAAGCATTTTCACAAAATGTTATAATCATGTATTGTTTGAGTCAAGTGGAATCCGCAATAAACTAAGTGAAGTTTCTTTATTCTCTTCAAAACCACTATATATCCTTGCCCCCCCCCTCCCAAAAAAAAAATCAGATCTGAAACATTCACATAGCTTTCCCTACTATTTTGCTATTTTCTCGCTTCTTATACTGACCACAGTGTCTGCATTCAGTTAAACAGCACATATGAAATCTTAAATCATTGACAGATGGTTCTACAGTTGCTGGCCAATATTGGGGAAAAATTAACAAAATATGTGTATTCCTAATGTTGTGATGTTGAGAAAGCTTAAACAAGTTTCATGGAAGTAATATCCTGCAAGTATATTAAATTGGACCGCCAGCATGGTCTAGTGGTTAGCGTCACTGACTACAGATCTTTCGGCCTGGTTTCGATCCCTGGTACCTTCTCGGATTTTTCTGAGGTAGGGAGGCCTAGAACGAGGTATACTCAGCCTCGTGATTCAAAATGAGGAGCTACTTGATAGAGAAGCAGCTGCTCCTGTCATGGAAACCACCATTAATGGCCTTGGGTGTTGGCATGCTGACCACATTCCCCCCAATCCTGCCATCTGCCTATGGTAGATGACGCAGCGGAGAGAGAGAGAGACAGAGAGAGAGAAAGAGAGAGTGACAGAGAGAGAGAGAGACAGAAAGAGAAGAGAGAGAGAGAGAGAGAGAGAGAGAGAGAGAGAGAGAGAGAGAGAGAGAGAGAGAGAGAGAGACAGAGAGAAAGAGACAGAGAGAAATTTAAGCATTATTAAAGAAATAAAACATTTAATACTGTACCGGTACTTAAGAAAAAGTAATTGTGGTTGATCAGTTCTATGGCTGTTTAATGCCAGGGTGTACTGCAACTCAGACCATTGACCATCAACAGTGTGCTTTAATTTTGTCTATCAGAAAGTTTTGTACATGCCTGTAAATCTGCAGACCTAAGTCTATCACATTTTTGACCACATATATGCCTTCGACCTAGACCAGGATTAAACTCACAATCTTAGACACAGCTAGCCAGCGCTATACCAACTGTAACTCCTAGTCCAACATTATTAATAATGTAATTTCATAGATTTGCAAAATATGTAAATTAAGTCAAATGGAGATGCACTAGGCAAATACCAATGTTTTTTTTTTTTGTAATAGTAGTAATAATAATAATAATAATAATAATAATAATAATAATAATAATAATAATAATAATAATAATAATAATAATAATAATAATAATAATAATAATAATAATGATGATAATGATGATGATGATAATGATGATGAGTGGAGAAAAAACACTACCATAGAAAAAAAAAAAAGCTCTCATCACTCTACACATAACGGGAAAACTATCTATGGCACTTATATCACTTGATGCAGCTGGATTCCATCTAATGTCTTGTGATAGACAAGCCAAAAACAAATTATAACGTAATACTTTAAATGTTTAAATTGAAATTCTATTGCAAGAATCCATAAGATACTATAAACATAAAACTGTGAATAAGAATTGCTGCCCAATATTTTGAAACCATTATTGTGTTTTTGCTAATCAAAAACATGAGTATTAAAATTGTGCTTATTATTTGTTCACAGGTAACTCAGATACTGTACAAGTTGTATAAAAATATGGAGACAGAGTTGTTTGCAAATCTCTTGTCTGAACTGGATAACTTTGAGAAGGAGCTGCTTTCAAGACATCAACATTTTTATGGAGGTAATAAGAAAATATTTTATGAAAAACTTTGGACCTCAGAGTTAGCAACCTGCAATTATTTCTACATTTACAATAAAAAAAGAATAAATCGTCGGCCTAAAAGCAAAACTCAGTAAGTCTGAAAATTGACATTTGTGTAAAGGAGCTTTGAAATTTTTTAGAAGTTCCTATCATTAATAAAGACCACAAATGCTCGTTTTAATTAGTATTTTTTTAGTAAATAATATTATACATTTAAGATTGCTGCTCAGGTTACAGCTTTCAGCCATCTTCACTCTAGGAATTCCTAAGGAAGGCCACAGAGTGAAGATGGCCGAAAGATCGAGCCTAATAATATTGACACTGCTGATAACCCGAGAAGCTCTCTTAAGTGATCAGTACTGTGAAAGCTTCAAATCTAATATTATACGGTACATGTTTATTGTAGAATATAGTAAAAACAGATACACATATTTTATCTCCATATATTGATTGTTTTTTTAATGAAAATGTACTGATTTATGGCCATGTGCACCATTCTCGATCAAATTTTTACTGTGGTTCGCATTTTACCCTGTTCATCCTCAGCTTCTAACCATATATATATGCTGTGTTTAGATTTCTTGATGGAATTATATGCCCAGATAATTTTAAGAGAGACCAATGTCAAATTGATGTTATTGTGGAAAGAGGGATCCGGAGATAGAAAACTGAGGAAAGATTTTGACTGTCAAAGGAAATTGTGTGGTTAATTAGTTAAAGATTAACTTTTATACTAACAGAAATAATCCTGTTTCACTTATAAACAGAGTTTTAATAACGCTAAGACCCTATGCTACAGGGTAGTTTAATTTTGAATTATGGTATTTTAAATATTCATTTCACAACACTAGGAAATTTATTTTTTAAATGTAACTGCCCAACCATAATACTTACGCATATAACTCACCTTTCACATTAATTTTATCTTTCTATAATGTTATAAACAAATGAATCAAACAAAGTGGGCTAATAAAATTGAAGCAATGAACAATAATGTGTTCTACTGTTGCCTTTGGTTTCCAATGGATACTTTCCTTTGACAAAATAAAAAGCTAGCTCTGAGTTAGCTCAGGTCAAGTTGATGGCCAGGTGAATGGAACTGCGATGCACCCTGTGATAATTTTGACTGCGGTAATAGTTTTACCATGTTCTTGGAACCCTCCGTAATTTCATTTTTTAATCGAGGATGGCACACTTGGCCATTAAAGTGTTTCACAGATCTAGGAAGAGTTAATGTTTTCTCCAGTTTATTTTGAGAAAGGAATATAGCATTCCCCATAATGACAACTTACTCTTGCAAAATATTATTCATTTATTTTTGTTTTTATTTTTAAAATATCATCTAGCCTATTAAGCCAAAATAGGAGTAGCAATAACACTTACATGCATAGGCATAGCCTTGTGGCAGTCTACCAATTAACTTTCATTTAAATGGCTTTTGCGATCATAAGTAAACAGTCTTTATGCTCATTAATTCATTTAATAACAATAAACTGCAATATTTGTAAGAAATTTGATCTCACACACATTCAATTGAATATGATTAACCAATCGATAGTATTATTGTTCACACCTCACTCGTATAAGTAACAGTAACTAATGCTTCTTGAAAGACTTTTCTTATGATTATCTTGTATTCAGAATCTGAAACTGAAACAGCTGGTTCTGCAAATTTGTACTTGAAACATTACCCATTGGGAGACTTTTGTACCAAAATTGTAGTTTCCGGTATAATTCCTTTTTCACATAGAGAAAGTAAATTGTAAAATTGTTCTTCTTTGCCATGGAGATAGGAAGAGGCTTGGAATAGAGGTTTGATATTCCAGTAACCTCTTGTTCACACCTCTGGCTCCCCTCGTTGGCCCACAAATACACTGCCCAAAACAATTAGAGGAACGCTATGAAATAGTTGAATATTTTGTTAATGTTATTTTACACCAAGTAATATAAATCAAATATACGGTATAATGAATTTTAAGGAAATTAATAACTTCTCATAAAAATCTCATTAACTAAGCAATAAGATCTTGACATAACTTATCAGATCAGAGAGTAGACCTACAATAGGGAGTCCTGGTATTGTGTACGGCCTTCACGACACGGGAAGACAGCTTGGCACCTACATGGTGCATACTGCCTAAGAGTTTCTGAATTTCCTCTTGAAGGATATTCATTATTCACCTGATTTCATTAACACATACTGCAGTGCACTGACATGTACAATACTAGGAGGTGCCCGTGGCATTGCCACGATAATTCTTTTAAAAATTAAGAGTATAATAATTATTAAAGCATTATATTTATTAACACTTGCACGCGAACCATTCATAAACTAAGCCATTAATAATTAATGAAACAGCTAAAATTCCTGCTTTAGAGTACATTCCACGACATGAAAGCGCCCCCTGGGAAAAATATATCAGAATCGATTATGCAGTTCCAAAGAACCTGTGAACATATAATACATATTGTTTCTCAGCTGTTTATTGACATGAATATGATGTGAATTTTATTTTATCAATTCAGTGTAATTTTCAGAAATTATATAATGTTTCAAGGGAAGGAATGGTTTGTTTGGATTATTATTATCAGCGATATTTCAAGAGATAAAACCATCAGTATTTTACAGCTGTTGCCCCCGGCTTCGCCCGCCATTATTCATTGACTCCAGGATTTTTTAAGAAAATTACACTGGTAGATTATTAAAAATGTTTGTGGTTCAGAGCTATGAAAATTGTAAGTAAAAATAAAATTAGAATATTTGTTCATTGTGTTCATTTCACTTAGGCCTTATATAATAAAGAAACGGTTTTCCTTCCTAATTTTGTAGTCGTCATGAAAGTTATACTGCGAGAGACGAACATCGCCGAGTATATCCGATGTCGCACGAAGCGGGCGAGCAAGCACGCTATTTAGGGCCGTTGAATTGTATAAGAGTAGATTGTAGGCTTACTAAAGGGGCAAGATATGTAGAGGACTGATATAAATTTGTTAATTATCATACGATTTCTTAACCATAAGATAATTCAATAAGTTACAGCATTCAACCATATTAAAACATGAACTTATAAATATTCTTTACTTTTAACAGAACTGCTATAAAAAGTGGTAACAGACTGCTGTATAATGATTGTGGTGAGAAAAAAATTTAACGTGATTATCATGTTGATAGTGTGTTAAGAAACAAACATGAATTCAATGCAGGTGATCATCCAGGGATGGTAGATTACATGATATGGCCATGGTTTGAGAAGATTGCTGCCTTAATGTATTTGGGAGGAAATGGATTTATTCTACCCAAGGAGAGATTTCCAGAACTGGTAAATAGTGATTTATAACTCAAAGCATGAAGCTGCATGAATTTCACTAAAAATATTACCGGTATTAGTAAACCCATGTGAAGTTTCCACACTTTGCCCCTCTAGAAAGGTGCCCATTAAAATTTGACATTTAGCTAAGTAAATAAATTCACTATTTGCAATCGTATACAGTCATATAAGAAATGTTAAAAAAATATGTGCAGATTTCACAAATTACATCAACAATCACAAATGTCATTAGACAGGAGGGGATGTGACTGCCAAATAATTCTCTTTTTTATATTGTCTGATGTCAATGTTTTATTTACTTACTTTTTATTATTTTTATTTTTTATTTTATTTTTTACTCAATAGCAATAGACAATTCCTAAGCAAGCTAAAGGGATATTATCTATTTTATGGAACCTCGAAGTTCATTACCGCACTTACCCGAGTCCGCCATTCATCCCTATTCTGTGCTTACTCCATCCAACTACATCCAACTATCCCTCACAAATACTACTTCCCTTAAAAAGAAAAAGTAAAGTGATCCCAGAGGGTTCCAAGAGGTTGAGACTCCCAGATTTTGGACATTCGGCACGTGAAGGGTGTAAGGTTGTCAGCCTTACGCACCGACCGTCTTTACCCCCAGGATTGCTCTTGGTACTCATTTCTGTTAGAGGCAGAGTTGACCCCAGGGCCATAGTGCCACCATTAGGATTAGGCCAATTGAAAAGCTCCAACGACCTCATCGGGAATCGAACCCGCGACCTTCCGGTTTGTAGCGCAGTGACTTCCCTTAAATCTATCCTCTTAATGTCCTCCCACCTACATATAGGTCTTCAAAGTGGTCTCTTCCCTTTGGGTCTTCCAGTCAATTTTTCGAGATATGTCTTTCTTCCCCTATGGGTGCAACATGTCTAGCCAGCCCAATTCATCCTCCATGATGTAATCACCCTTACTATATTCGGTGAAGAGACAGTTTATGAAGCTCATCCTTATATAGTTTTCTCCACTCCCATTTTCATTTCTCTTAGGCCCAAATATTTTCTTAAGCACTCTAATTCTGAACACACTCTAATTAGTTCTTCCAGAAGAGTAAGTGCCCATGTCACGCATCCTCATGATATCACAGACAGGAAAATTGTCTTATAAATTTGTACTTTTTGATTTCTGGACAGAAGTCAAGAGTAGGCCTATAGAAATTTCCGAACTGGATAAAAAAAGCATTTCTTGATTTCAGTCGAGACTTAACTTCTACCTTAATATTATTTGTATCTGTAATAAAATTAATGTTCCTGGATATTTTAATTTCTCCACTTCTTCAAATGATTTACCGGCTATTCAAATATTTTGCAGCACATTATTTTGACGTTTCATGAACATATACTTAGTTTTTCTGAATTAATTTCCAATCCAACACTCCTGCAGGCACCAAAAAAAACTTACTGAATTTCTCTTGATGGTGTTCAAGTCATCACCAATCAAATAAACATTGTCTGCATAAGCTAAAATCTGGCGATTGACATTTAATTCTAGGCCTATCTTGTTTTCTTGAACGTTCCTAATGGCACATTCCAAAGCAAAATTAAAAAGTAAAGATTATAGTGCATAGGGAATTAATCTAGACAGGAGTAGGCCTATACTACACAAAATTTTGTATGATATTGATAAGAGAGAAATTCCTCAATAAGTTAGTTATTACATATGACCCTATTTCCCTTTTTATGGATCGGTATAAAAATAATAGATTCTTTCCATTCCTTTGACAATTCTTTCTTTCTCCAAATCATAAGAATGAGTTTATGGATCTCTAAGTTGCATATTGCCATTTAATGTGGCCTGCTCAAGTGATGCATAACTCAAGAATCTCCCACACTATCATCATCTAAAATCTAGAGCGAACGCCTAATGGGGTTGGCTTTAGACACATATTGTTGACTGTAGCATGGAATAAACCTTTGGACTTTTTGAAAACAAGATTGTTGAAATCTTTCCACATTTTCATGTCATGTTCTAAGGGGTTTTTTTTTTGGCCACTCACTGGGCTCATGCAGTGAATCACTGTAGGCCTATCACTGTATTGTGTTCAGCTAGTCAAAACACACACCCAACAATTTCCTTTACTGTAGAACATTTCTCCCGCTCTTATTTTAACATGTGAAATCTCTCAGCAAATTAAATAAAATTACTTCAGAGTCATTTTGCATAATATATTATAGTAGCCTAATGAAAGCTTCACCATTTATTCTTGGAAATCCTGTATATTACATTTATTCTTACAAATTTATTCTCTTTTTTTTGTGTGTAGGTTACATGGAAATACAGAATGCAGACATCTGATGCTGTAAAAGCCTTGTATCTAGATCCAGAAATACAAGCTGAATTTCTCAAAGGTTGGGTGGATGGAAAACCAGATTACAATTTGTGGCTACATTAGATTGTATACTGGTAGTTAACGCAATTTAGATCCAATTTTTACAAACCTCTATGCTTCAAACCCAATCCTATGACTGTGGTAAAACGGACGGAGAGTAAAATATGAAAGATTCTGATTTTCACTTTCCCTCTAGTTTTCGTTCGTAAGTGGTGTTACAAGTACGGGTTTACTCTAAAATGAAATGATAGATGTACAAGACAGGGATAAGTCTCAAAATGTAGTGAGTAGTGTAGAGCTGTGAACAGTGGTGTCAGATTTGTATCGGGATGAGTTGTGTGATTATACTTGATTGTTGTGTACAATGTATTGTTTGGTTGGAGACAAAACCTCTGTTTTGAGGAAATTTCTCATTAAAAAAATAATAAAAATAATTACCGTACAAATGCAATTGAATTTGGGGGAAAAAAATAATATAATAATAATATACTACTATTACCGGATGAAACAGACATGGGCACAAAGGAAGGCAAATGTACACCTCTTTGTAAGTACTTTGCATAGTCCTAATGGCCTTATTTGCATATATACATATCCATATAAATCAATTACCACATGTATGTTGCCGCATCACTTAAGAACAGCTCGACCGATTTGGGTGTCGCAACAAAATAGAAGTGTGACATAGGCACAGTTTGAGAGTTCTGCTGTCACATGTTTTCATAACAACAACAAAAAGTGTGAAACTTGCAACCAAGCCAAATTGAAAGTATGTATGTATGTATGTGGGTATGTATGTTCCCTATACAAATCTACATTTCTTGACCAATTTGCACGAAATGTTGCACACATACCCTGTTAAGCACGAGAAGTAACGTGATCAATATTAAAATTCAAATAATGATTCATATTTTAATGTTTGAAAAATAAAGGGTAATTATTATGGGTAATAGTAGAGCAACTCCTTCCCTTGAAAATTTATATTATTTTAGAAAATATTATACTGAAAAAATGAAATGCATTTCAATTATCATGACAACAGTGTATTGTTTACAGTGTTCACATATGGCTTTGGTTTTCCCTGGTTGTAAGGTGAATACCAGAACTTTAAACAAAAAAGGGACACGGCCCAAACCCCTAAATTCATTGCAGTTGCCCTGCATAAGGTTCAAGTCCTATGCGAAACACCGTTAGTGTAAGCAAATTTATGTTATAGGATAGGAACCCGTTTTCATTTCCAGCAATGCATTCCGTATGAAGGTATGGAATCGGAGTCGAGGTCATCGCATTGCAGGCGAAAGTTCAGTCAGCGTCAAGGTAGCAGCCACTGAAGAAGTTCCCCACAGAGGGAGCAAAACGTCTGGCGAGACTTGCTATTTTGCCTTTGGACCACAGCCCACAGCCCAAAAGATGCTTCAACATCAATACCTGATGATGAAAGGACATTTGAATGCAGTTAGGCCTACTATCATACCAGATTAGGCCTAGTATATAAAGAAATTTAATATCACTGTAGACTCTTTATCTTAACATTATTTGCATTTAACATGAATAAATAAGGCTGTTCCAGCAAAATTCAGAAACTGTCATTATAGGCTCAACACATGAGCACACTGTTAGTTAAGAAACTGACAAAGTGCATGCAAGTCCTAGTGGGCATTTATTTATAGTAGTAATTACTATAGTTTAGAGGTATAAAGTATTAACAGAAACTGTCGCCACGGCTATAATTTCTAGTTAAAGCTAATTTGTTTCATGCCTATGTTTTCTGGGCTTATAGCCTACCAAAATACACCATGATCACAAGCACAAATTACGAATAACTTATTTTTCATAAATCATCAATAATTAAACTAATTGGGTAGGCATGTCATACTTTAAAAAAATCCCTTTAGGCAGGCCTACAGGCGGAGGTAGATTTCGAAGTGCTTTTGGTTTAATTTATTGTCGCTGCATAGCACTCTTCTCCTTTAGCCTTGGCATGGTAAACCTACAGTAATAAGAACTGAATTTGGTAAAGAGGAAGAGCCTACAATCATTTGTTTTGACAACAAGAATAGGATATAATATTCTGGGAGGCCGTGCGCAAGATCAGCAATGAATAAAATTAGCAAAGCCGCTAAACAAGACAAAATTATGATATTATAATAATTCTTTTAAGTGTTATTATTTTCAAACATTAAAATCTCGCGTCATATGAGAGCTATCAAGAAACTATTTATTGATTTGTAGAGTACTCATCAAGAGCTTTTCAACGATACCCCACAAGACGTGGTTTCAAAAGTTTCGAATTTTCATCCCCCACCCCCACCCCCACCCTCACTCGAACCCCCGAATCGTTGGTGTCACTGTGAACTCCATAGGGAGTACTCTAATTTATTCCAACAAAGTTTCCCTCTATACTTCATAGGGGCCGAGATATAAAGTTTTCAAAATTTCAACCCCCTCCCCCGACCACCCCCTTGGGCCAATTTTGCCCATTAACGAACTTGTCCGAACTATTGGGCCTAGAAATAACATAATAAAATTTGGTTCAAATATCTTCAAAATTACGGCCGCTATCGTGTAAAGATATATATATATAAATATATATATATAAATATATATATATAAATATATATATATATAAATATATATATATATAAATATATATATATATAAATATATATATATATATAAATATCACAAAAAATTTTTTTGAACGGGCGGTGGTTTCGTACTTAGGGGAGCATGAAACGTAAAGATATGAAAGAATTTTTCGAAAATCATAAAGTGGTATCCATTGCAATAGGTAGATTTTTCTTCGAAAATCTACCTAAAAGGATTAACTAACTTAAAAAGATACCTCAATGAAAATAAATTTTAGAATCACAAAACATTTGAACACAAAGTGAAAACAACAAAAGAATATTATTATAATTGCACATGCAAAATGATTTGAAAGATTTCCTTGAAGACTTCAAAGATCTCATCTTTGTTGATTTTTTTTAATGAATGTTCTCATGAAAATAATCTCATTTAGAGTTACTTCTCATGACAATTTCATCTATAATGTCTTCCATGAAGATAAGCTGCCATATTTGTGCCATATGAAAATTAATTTCACAGGTAGACATACAGAAACTGTGCGTTAGAAGCAATATCCGTCTAGAGGACAGGTGATTTTTACTTTTGCTATGAGGAACATCAGTTTTTCAGGTGGCGTAGCTCTTACTGAATCATTTGGTGTTACCATGATAATCATGTTGGGGAACAGGCGATGTATCACATAGAAGAATAATACTTAAATGAGACTCTTTGAGTAGATGCGCTCTGGTAGCAAAAGAAAATACCATACCCATCTGTGAGACGGATGTTCTGCTCTAAGGATTAAGTTAAAACTTGATTTGAAGATCACTGGTCAAAACATTTCATCTTAAGAAACAAAATACAGCAAAAAACCAAGGATAAATTTACATTTGCTTAATCTCTATGGAATATCTTTTTATGTTCCACGTTATTTGGTTCACATACAAAACACTCATAAGAACAACAAGTTGTTGAACAAAATAAACTATAAAATGTAAAAGATTTCTGCCCTAGTGGAAGAAAGTAAGAATGTTCCCATGACAGAGGCCGCATTTCCAATTGTGGCAATTCTGGCTGAATGCACCTCGAAGCCGGATTTTTAGCTGTTTTATTATAACTATTAATCATTTAGTTTATGAAGGATTCACATGTAGGTGTTAATAAATATAATATTTTAATTATTTAGCTCTTAATTTTCAATTTTTGAATTAATTACCGTGGCCGAAGCTGCGGGTGGACACCTGTAAGTGAAGAATATAAGGAAAAACAAAAGCAATGTTTGAAAAAACTAAGAGAAAAACAAAAGCAAGAACTAGCTACAACGAGAGAAAGGAAAAGAAATGCAATTAAACAGGAAGAAAGGAAAAAGACAAAGGATAGATAGGCCTGATGAAGCTGTGTCTTCAAGTTCTTGTAGTGCTGGAATATCACACAGAATTTCTATTTATCATCAGGTCTACACCTCAAGCTCTGAAGCTGAAAGTTACTTTCTATTACATGTCAAACAAAAGGGAACATTAAAATGGTTGTTTTGTCCTTGCCGAATTCCATCAGAACAGAAAAAAAGGTTTAGTTAAGTTTCGGTATGCAGCAGTATGTCAGAGTGATGCCGATGAACATGGCGACATAGAAGTGACCTGTCTGAGAAGTGTTGAAAGCAATGTTCTCTTCAAAAAGAACAGCTTTCTTAATTTCCCAAACAGATAATTGAGATTTTGTTTGTTCCTAAAATTGAAGTGAAAGGAAATCGAATGTATTACAAATTCTGTAAGGGAATTGGCACTTTTAGAATTGTAGGAAATAGTACAGTATGGTCAGTGAACTAATTCACTAGGCCTATACTGTGCCTACAGTATTGTTAGTATTATCTATACTGCACTTTAGGTTGCTGGTACACAATTTCATATAGACCTATGGTAGGCCTATACTGTGCCTAAAATACTGTTAGTATTATCTATACTGCACTTCAGGTTGCTGGTACACAATTTCATATATATATATATGTAGTAGCCTACATTGTTTTATTTCAATGTTCATTGTTTAATTTAAACATGTTTCTAAGAAAAAATGATTTATTTTGTTATTTAGTAGGTATTAAAGAAATGTAATAATAATAATAATAATAATAATAATAATAATAATAATAATAATAATAATAATAATAATAAAAAATAAAAATAAAAATAATAATAATAATAATAATAATAATAATAATAATAATAATAATAATAAGTATTTTATTGTCATTGAACTTGCAGTAATAGACAACGTCATTCTTAAAATTACATTACATAAATGAGAGATAATTAAATATCACAAGAAAAGCGAAACAAAGTTCCTATTCCAATTTTACATTCTTTAAATAAAATAGTAATATAAAGTCAATGTTATATTAACATCAACTTAAACCCGAGACACTAAAATATGTTCACATTCAAAAAATTCTGTCACAGAGTAAAAAGGTGTCTTTGTTAACCAGCTATATAGTTCATTTTTAAATCGTTTTATTGGTAACTCTATAAATTTTATTGGCAGTTTATTAATCATTTTTAAGCCAAGTATTTCAAAACTGTTTAATGATTTAGAGAGTCTTTGAAAAGGCACATCAATTCTCTTACAATTACGGGTATTATGAGTATGTACATCCTTCCTACAATAATAATCTGGTAATCTGTTTTTTGTGTACACCAAAACATGGTATATGTATAAGTTAATTACTGTTAAGCACCCAAACCTAATAAATAATGGCTTACAATGTTCTATATTTTCCGAATCTGTAATAATCCTAACAACCTTTTTTTGTAGCACTAGAATCTTTTGAATGTAACTGCTGTTTCCCCAAAGTAAAATTCCATATGAAATAATACTCTGGAAAAAGGCGAAATATGCTGATCTTACGTAACTGTCAGGCACACAGTTTTTCAAATTTCTTAATAAATATATGACTCTTGATAGTTTATTAGCAATGTACTTAATGTGAGGTTCCCATGATAACTTGCAATCCATATATAAACCTAAAAACTTAACCGTGTCATCACTGATATTACATGGTACATCTCTAAGACTAAACCATATTTTCTGTGTCTTACTGTCGTTAAGTAAAAACCCATTTGCTCTAAACCATCGTGATGCCTGTGATAAAGTATTTTCTGATAAATTCAATAGGTTATTAAAATCAGTACTACAGTTAAAGAAAGAAGTATCATCTGCATACAATACCGTATCCGTCCCAATACAAGAAGGCAAATCGTTAATCATTAAAATGAACAACAGTGGTCCCAGAACCGATCCCTGTGGTACTCTATACTTACGTTGAACAATGTTTGACCTATCTTTACCTACACAAACAATTTGCTTTCTATTCTTCAGAAATGATTCAATTAGTCTAATGTTGACACCCGTAATTCCATAAAAATTTAATTTAGCTAAAAGAACATTGTGGTCAACACAATCAAAAGCTTTGCTGAGGTCACAGAATGTAACTTCAGCAAAACATCTATTTTCAAATGCATTCAGTATTTTCTTAGCAAGTGATTCCATAGCATCAGTTGTCGATCTACCCTTAGTGAAGCCAAACTGTTCGTTACAAATGATGTTATATTGGTTCAAGTGACTGCACATTTGAGAATATATTACAGATTCAAATATCTTTGATATAATTGGTGTTACTGATATAGGTCTATAACTTGCTAAGTTATTTCTATCACCTTTTTTGTACACTGGTACCACTCTAGACAATTTCAGTACATTGGGAAAAACTCCGTTACTTATGCATCTGTTTATCAGATGGGTTAGAATTGTCTGAATACAATCTATTATTTGTTTTAGTAAGTTACTGGAAAAACCGTATATATCAACACTATCTAATCCTTTCATGGTTTTTACTATCCTTAAAATTACATCAGCATTAATTTCTTTGAAATTAAAACTAATTGACATATTTCTTGGATCATAATTATTCCTAAAGTTATTAATTAGATCCATAGAGTCAGTATCAGGTCTAATTATGTTTCTGCAAATTTCATGTACCGATTGTAGACAGTAACTATTATATTCATTTGCATTTATCGCAGGACAATCTCTTCTATTCTTTTTTGTAACAGAGTTTATCACATCCCATGCTTTTTTACACTTATTTTGTGCCCTATCTATCGATCTGTAATTATAGTTTCTTTTAGCTTCATATATTGCAAATTGATACTCCTTTCTGACCTTATCATACATTAACCTGGTATTCTCAGTGTTATTCTTTCTTAATAAATCATGAAACAACCGTACTTTATTTTTCAATTCAGCTAGATGAGGAGTGTACCATTCCCCTTTGCTTTTATGTTTACTTCTATATGCATTCCCATTAACCTTGCATTTCTTCTGCGGTATGTGAAGCTCAAATACCTTAATTATTATTGAAAAGACTTTGTCAAACATGACTTCCGGGGAGTACATATGATCATTCTCAATTATATCTACCCAGTTTACACTACTCAGTGCCAGTCTAAAATTTAAAATTTTATCCTCAGTCATAGGCCTTGTAATTACAAAATCAATCTTACCATTACACATATCATCACCTGACTTACAACCATTTAGTTTTATTGTTATTGCATCATGATCTGAGTAAGGAAAAGCGATAACCTGAGTAGAAAGCAATGCCATATCCACATTTGTAAAGATGTTATCTAGGCATGCTGAGCCTCTAGTGGGTAAGATGTTAACCAAGTTAAAATTGAACTGCCTTAGCAGATTTTTAAGCTCATTCACGGTTTTCTTATTTTCCCTCATATCAAAATTTGCATTAACATCTCCCCCAATGACTATATTAAATCTATTCCATTTAGGTCTAAGAAAAAAGTTAAGCAACTCTTCCAATTTAGTAAGAAAAATATATGGGTCACCCTTTGGTGACCTATACAACACCACAACTGCAATTTTAAAGTTTTCCAGGATTAATCCAGTAGCTTCAAAGTCTAGTTCGCTACAAAGGAATCCAAGGTCCATTTTAACACTATTAATCTCATAAGATCTGTTAAGGTATATTGCTACACCCCCATGAATACATTTCACTAGATACAGTAACTATTTCCCACAAAAAAATCATCTAGCATAGCGAAGGCAATCTCATTTAAAGGTAACTACGCTAATAAAGTATAAAATAATAAATAAATCCCAGCTTGCAATCCCTCAGGCTGATATCCTCACCCTAAAATTAAAAATCAACTAAATTATATAATCAACCAACCAACTTAATTACCATTATACTTGCATCATACTTATTCTTAACATTACACCAGTGCTCGCTCAAGCACAAAATATCTAATCTGTTATCATTAGCAAATTCATTTAGTAGTAGGCCTTTCCTATTCAAGCCTTGAATGTTAAGGTACCCTATTTGTAAATCTAACGGACTTATTTTAGCTTTGTTATTAATTTTCTCCTTAACATTATGCCTATTTTGCTCTTGTGATGTATCCATAAGATAGTTATTTATAAAAAATCAGTATTCAACTTTTGGGGTGGTCTTTTATTTCGTGTTGAAGCTCTTGTGCCTATTTTGTTATTCCCTACCTCTAAACTACCTGTTCCCAGAATTATCTGGGTATTGTCATTCATTCTAATATCACCATTGCCTACATGATGCTGATCGTCTTGTACACTATTATTCATATCTGCTATGACGTCTTCCTTTCTTGAAGCTTGCTCCTCTTTACCATCTTTTCTTTGTGATGCGATGACCTCATTCTCCAATAAGTTTATCTCCTGTTGATCATGTCTACCATTATTTTCTATATTGTTTTCTTTATTATGGTCATGCTGACCATCATTCTTTGTTATATTTTCCTCTTTTTGATTATGTTGACCATCTTCCTGAATCTCTGGTTTGAACTGCTCTAATGGTATAGGCTCATTTACTGCTCCTGTCTCTAGATTCTTTGCTATCTTCTTGGCCAGAACCTCCTTTCCATATCTGTTCAAATGTTTTCCATGTTTTGTAAAGCAATTTAATGGAAGATTCATGTCAATTATCTGTGCAGTTCTTTTAGAGTCAAACATTCTCTTGAGTCTTTGGTTATGTTGTTTTGTTTCCTTGTTCACACATGACCATACAGGTAGGTCATGCCTGAGTGGTGGAGCCATTATGATAATATTGGTCTGCCCATTATCTTCCACGTAATTATTCAGATACTTCAGGCTTCTGATGGAGTTATTCTTGCTCAAATCATTGCTTCCACAGAACCCACTCAGCACACATACGTAAAATATATGTAAAAATTACGTTATCCCTAGATCTAGATAATGTACATCACACATATTGGTTAAGTATTATCTACGTATAATATACGCTCAAATGTCCCACTTTTTTATGTATAGTTTACGTCAATTCATGTCAATATTGACATATAATATATATCAATTATACAAACAATCGCATACATACTATTGATGTACAATATCTATACGTAAAAAATATGTAAAGATGATATATCAAACGTATATTTTATATATAATTTATATATATATAGGACCTTTGGTTCATAAATGTACACTGCTTACATATATTTTATGTATACTATACATACATGAGAGATCCACCAAATGTATATTTGATATACAGGGACATTCTTTCTCAGCGCCTCGCGTAATGTGCAGCCGCATGCACAACACCTCATGCTACAATGGCAGATACATGGATCCTTCATAGAACCTGTATCCTTAAATGTGTTTGCAAGACATATTATGGTACTGCGGTCGGAATAGGCCTGTCTGGAAACTTCTGATAAAATTTTTTTGTTCTAGCACATGACTTATTTGTCCTCATGTACGTGATGTGTATAATCCGCAAAGGATTATTACACAACACAGTATACAATTAAATATTACACTGAAATATCACAGAGTTACGGACTGGGCTTCACAGTACACAAAGAAACCCTGCACTGAGAGCCTCTTAATCATAACATAACAGTAACAAACACACTCCGCTCAGCCAGCCACATAAACACTGCTATAGTACTGTATGTGGCAGAAAATTTGGAACAATTACAGCATCTTCTATATGAGCATAGCAAGTACAAATTCTGAGACTCGGGTTAATGCAGGGGCATTGGCCATTGCAGCATGAGGTGCAGTGCATGCGGCAGCCAGTTACGCGACATGCTGAGAAAGAATGTCCCTGTATAATTTTTGTAAACAATGTTTCTAAAATTGCATCTCCCATATTGTTTTTGCATTTTGAAGCAGTAGCTTTTTTAGAATAACTATAAACAAGCTAGCTGTGAATAATTGACAAAAAAGACCCCAACTTTGCATTTAATACAGATTGTAG
This sequence comes from Ectobius pallidus, assembly GCA_964059195.1. Classification (NCBI taxonomy): domain Eukaryota; kingdom Metazoa; phylum Arthropoda; class Insecta; order Blattodea; family Ectobiidae; genus Ectobius; species Ectobius pallidus. The sequence goes on along the minus strand of CAXKWD010000002.1, from coordinate 101,653,290 downwards.
GTAAGAAAATTAAATAATAGCACCATAACAATATGTATTACAATATTTTATTCTTAACACATTACAAAAAGCTTAAAGAAAATACAAATAAATATTCAAAACAGCAAAAGTTTGCCCTGTATTTAAAAAAGGTGACTTTAGTAACACCGAAAATTGCAGACCTATCTCACTATTACCAGTTTTCTCAAAAACTTAGAAAAAGCAATGTATAAAAGGCTCTTATCATTCATAGTAAAAAACAATATCCTTTCCAAAGAACAGTTCGGTTTCCAAAAGTGTAAAACTATAGCAGAAGCAGTATTTACCTAACTTATTGGCAAATTTTTTAAATGGTGATTAAAAGAACTGAATTGAATTTAAAACAAACACATCAGCTGATGATGATGATGGGAAGACCTATTGAAATGATCATACATGATAATAGTGAAGTGTGTAGGCCCTAGGGACTCGTTCAAAAATCTAAAAATCCTACCAGTACCCTGTCTTTACATACTACAGTGAGTCCCATGCGAGAGTTGGCCAATGACGCGGGTTTCTGCGTCGCGGCTGGCACAGTTCCAACTCCCGAGCAATCGGGTGAAATATCTACGCAAACAATGCCGCGGTCAGTGTATTGATTCAGGTTCTCACATTTACAGTTAAAATTACAATGAAAATAACCATGTACCTCATCACAAGAGATGTAGGAAAAGTTCTCCTCTTGCATCCACGCAATACTGGCTCCTTTATAGGAAATTTTCTTTCACGCGCATAAGTTCAGCTTCCGAGATAGAGTTAATTTCTTTTGTGATATTGTCTTTAAGTTCTTCTTATGTATGGGAAATTGACCTATACACATTATTTTTCAAGTTTCCCCATAAATAATATTCACATACTGTTAGAAGAACTTAAAGACAATATCACATAGGCCTATCACAAGAGAAAGTAACTCTGTCTCGGAAGCTGAACTTAAGTGCGTGAAAGAAAATTTCCTAAAAAGGTGCCAGTATTGTGTGGATGCAAGAGGAGAACATTTCCAACATCTCTTGTTGTGAGGTACGTGGTTATTTTCATTGTAATTTTAATTGTAAATGTGGGAACCTTAATCATTACACCGACCGCGGCATTATTAGCGTAGATATTTCACCCAATTGCTCGGGAGTTGGAGCTGTGCCAGCCGCGACGCAGAAACCCGCGTCATTGGCCAACTCTTGCATGGGACTCACTGTAGAAGCAGTAAGTTTCATTCATAAAAACAAACATAATTTCATCAAAAATGAGGCAATTCACAACTATTGTACAAAAAGCCACAATAAAATTCATATTAACAGTATTAGAACGAACAAACAAACAAACAAACAAAACAAACAAAAAAAATCTTCCCTATCCTATAAAGGAATAATAATATAACTCTCTTAATAAAGTATTTCAACACACGGAGTAGCCTATATGAAATACAGAAACTGTGTCAAACATTTCCTACTCCAACACTGCTTCTACAGTATTAATGAATGCCTTGAGTATTTGAACAAGTAATTTAAATATACTCAACTGAACGCTCAATCAGGACTGTAGCATAATTATCAATAGTACTACTATCATAGTTAATATATTGCATGACATCACACTTACAATGTAATCGTTTTAATCTCACCACTACTTGTGTATAAGATATATTTAGTCTTAAGTAATTTAGCACCAATATTTCTGTATAGAGATTTACGGCGAAATAAAATTTAATAATTAATTAACATAATTCCGAGCTCAATCTTGCTACAATGTTAATGATCTTGTTTCTCTTTTTTACCACTTATTCTGGTCTTTGCCTGGCGAAACCATTCCCTTAAATGCAATTCGAAGACCTTGTAGCCTACGTGAAGGTATCCTTACGAGGATCATTACTCAGAACACCTGAAACATTAAGTAAATATCAATAAATACCTGGAAATAATTTATCACCATTAGAGCATAAATTAATATTATGCAAGTGATGGTCTTTAATCTGCCACAACATATAAGTTACACAAGACTAGGTTCTAAAAGTTGGTAGTCTTTGAATATAATACTGTGTTTCTCACATTGCTGCATCCCACTGCAGTCTAGAGATATTTCTTATAACTTGCTTTGTAGCTTACAAAAACAACCTGTTACAAATAATAAAAAAACAAGCTATACCGAAGCTCCTGCCTAGGGTATCATTTATCGTCTCGTTGACACTGCCGGTTTATGAGCATGGAGGGGGGATCCAAAATAAGACACGAGAAAATTGTAATTTTAATGATCGAGGGAGTGTTCCAAGAGCCGGAATCAGATATGCGAGAAAATAGTAAATTTAATGATCAAGGCAGACAAGCTTAACACAAGCTTGGGGTTGTGAAAGCAGTGTTTGTGAATTTAATACATTCGAATTCAACAGTGAATAATTTTATACATTAAAATCATTCCTGTTTTGACTGGTGGTGCACTCAAGCAAACTGTAGTGGGATGCAGCAGTGTGAGACACAGTATTATATTCAAAGACTACCGGGTTTTGTTAACTGTGTGTGTCTGTTATTTTTTTTACTATAGCCTACTGCAGAAAATCACGTAAACTAACTTAGCCCTAACTTAACCTCGCTGTAAATATCAAAATTGCTCATTTATCTAAGTTAGGCCTAATATACCAAATGGCAGTTCTCGGTAACCTATGATTAGCTCTAACTTAACCTCACTGTAAATATCAAAATTGCTCATTTATCTAAGTTAATATACCAAATGGCAGTTCTCGGTAGCCTATGAATTGGATAATCAAATCTACAAAGTTAGATACTATACACTACAGTACCATAATGTATATTCACGGTTTTGCACCTGTTAAGCATATTATACTAGCACAAACCATGAGGAAGTGATGCGGAATTAAAGTTAGGCTCCCGAAAGTTATTATATTAACCTTTCGGCTGCACTATCATAAGCAGTGCAAAACCATGAATATGTTACGGTACTGTAGTATCTAACTTTGTAGATTTGATTCCCCCAATGGTGAAAGATAAGAGTAAGTCGCCGAACAATGCGATGCTATGGTGACCACACGCTTGTTATCTCGGCACTCCCGACCATTCCTTCTCTCCATACTCCCGATCGTACCAAATACCAGCAGGTTGCATAGAAATGACTACCCGCTAGCTCACTCGGCACTCCCGATCAGACCACAATCACCTCGGCAAATAGTCTAAATAATGCATAACACTATCCACATAGTTAAGTGCGCGAAGCAGAGGCAGTAGCTGAAGCGAAGTGCCCTTGCATTTTCGAATAATCTATGGTACACTGTAGGTTTCGAAAATGTGGCATATTATATCTTCCAGAGGTTAGTAAGCCTATCACCTTTTGTTTAGCGGTATGACGTCACACTACCAACGTCCAATCACGAGTATGTACGTAATATGATGACCGAAGAATTCGCTAGATCGTGGTATAAAAGAAAGTGCATCGCAAGGGAGTGGAGGGCTGGAACATTCATCCAAGGTGCGACTTACATTTATTTTTTCCCATCCCAATCATACTGAGAACTGCCATTTGGTATATTAACTTATATAAATGAGCAATTTTGATATTTACAGGTTAAGTTAGGGGTAGTAATTTAAGTGGTTTTCCGCAATAGTAAAAAAAAAAACACACAGGTAACAAAACCCTATCTTTTTGTAGCCTTAAAAAACTGGTCAACCGTCGGTTTTTGCGATGAAAACTATCGCTAAAATGGTTTTTGCCACTTATGAAATTATAGGTTAAAGTTTTAGGTTAAGAACCAAAATTTATAGAACAATAAATTAATATTGGCTTTCCTAGTGCATGCCTTCTTTCTTATGATACTTGCTTGATATAAATAAAATATTATCTTAAAGAAAACACAAACACTGTTTAAAAGTGAAAAAACAACTAGGCCCTATTCGGTTGCCAAAACGTGTTATTATATCTACAAAAGTTATATTACAAATATTAAAAAGCACTTACCTCCTTTCCAAATTATCAAACAACAAAGAACAAACAAAACGTATAATTATTCTTCTGCACAGTGAGTCAAAATAACAAACTCAAAGAACAAACGAAACTTATAACCCCTAAACCCCGCGTGACCGTTGGTGTTCTTCAGAGTTCCGACTCAGCACAAGGTGGCGCAACTGCGCAAGCTTATGTTTGTGTTCTGTGCTTACCAGAAAAATAGTCCTACTGAGTTTACGGATGTAATCATGTTAAACCATTTTTTATTAATTTCTTATTAGCGTGAGTAAATTGTATTTCGTTCCCTTAATTTAACCAAATCGATTTACTAGAGTAAAACACAATAAACAGGTGCATTTACAATGTCAAATTCTAGACGTAAAATTTATGTATAGTTGCCAATTTTTTTTGTACGTCATTTTGATAATAGCAAATGAACAATAAATTAGATTTTTTTAGATAATAAATTGCTTATGTAACAGTAACTTAATTTTGATATATTATGAACATAAAGCAGGATTAAATTACAACAGTTTTTATACATGTATATATTGGATATAAAATATACGTATAATTTACGTTTTGAATTTGATCAAACGTATGATATATATGTAGCTCTAAAACATACGTATATTATACATATCGTGCTGCGTGGGAATATAACTAAATAATCATTATTCTCTAACTTCGACACCTCTTTTTCTGCCACGTGTACTACTTGTTCAGTTTCAGCTCCAGGCATAACATAACCTGTAACTTCAAACTGGTTAGGGCATTGCAAGTTATTGTTTAGGTTAGAAGCACAGTCTCTGGCGTGACTGTCCCCTATTATAATCACTTTGTGTCCCTTCCTTTTCACATACATATCACCTTTTTCCTTTTTTTGACTAATCTTTACCCTATGTTTTGTTAAGTTCATTGTGTTTTCAGCACTAGTTTCTTGTTCGTCTATATGTTCCAGAACATTATACATAAAATTGTTTATTTCAGTTATAGGCTGAATTATTTCACTGTGCAGTGTAACTATTGATGCTTTTCTTTTGTTGCTAACTTTCTTCCACGCCTTGTTTACTCCTTCTTCATGATAAGATGCACTATTCCTTTCTTTTGAGTTTATATCAGCAGACGCTGGATTATACCACTCTTCCGTTTTACCGGGGCAACATTTCACTAGTTAATTTCCTCCGATAACACTAAAACTATAGTTTTAAGTGATTTCACCTCGTTTAGCGTGTCTTCCAATAAAGATTTCAGGTACGTACACGATTCACACTTAATTCCATTAGAACTAGAAGCACACTCCAAACCTTTGTCCATCATGTTATAACACAAGGTTATGTTCACCATGTAGGTTAGATGTTTAAAAATGTTTGATTATTTTACAAGCAAACGGGTTTGATTTAGTGTATAAATGACAAAAAGTAATGTGAGTTACCAACAGGCAGTTGTTTTATGTCAGATAAATTGTATTTAATTTTTTATTTTACTACTATGTTTTAATATTCATATTTCAAACATGATAACCTACCAGTACAGCAATACATGTATTTATTGAGCCATTAAAAGATCAGAAAATGCTTACTCAAATCTGAGTTTCAAATACTATGTCCAATTTCTGTAACATGAGTTACCAAATTTTGAATCGCAATAATCTTTGCATTGTGATCCAGAATTTACTCAATTTATTAGAGGTTTCGATCATGCAATTTTGGCTGCATATGTATTTTTTGGAAATTATTTAATAAGAGTTTAACAAGTAAGAATAAGTCAATTTGTAACGTGAGTTACATGCCCTACTACTGTAAAATCACGATGAAACTAACCAAATTGCGAGAAAAAGGTAGGCTTACATACACTTCCTATAACAAAACCTGTAGCATACAATTTTAATCTCAAATATGGGTTATTCTCCAGAAAAGGGCAGATTCATGTCACAGTTGATTTTCTGGTGTAAAATAAGTATTTATGGATTATGAATTATTATAAGTTAGATTGAAATAAGGTCTATTTGATCCCATATTTCACTTTTTAAACAATAGTTACAATTTTCTGCATTTTGGGGCACAGTATGTGAGATCTCACCTCCGTGTCATGTCCCAATGCCTGATTTGTCATTTTCATTCTTTCATAATTCAACAGGCTTTAATTTTTATTCCATTTTGGTGTTATAACAAGAACAAACAGCTCAAAAAATGAGTAATATTAATAACCGAAAAGAAAATATATCATTTCGTAAAGACAATTTTTTGCACTAAACATGCCTGTGCCAAAGTGAGACCTCACCTCCGTGAAACAATATAAAAGTTCAATTATTTCCACAGATATGGCACTGTAGTCTTTCTGTTTTCCTTGGACTCCAACTTTTGGCAGTTTTCTTATCATTTATATAAAGCCAAGCTGTTAGTGTTCTTTTAAGTGTTGTTTTGTTTGTGTAAAAGGGCTAAATGCTGAGTTGATAATTGGACTTCCTCACCTCTGTTACCTACACCCAACAGTAAAGTTGTATGTTTTTATATTTACTTTTGCTATAAATTATAATAATAAGGAATGCAAAGTTAAACTCTAGAACTGAGATTTTCTAACCTCAAAGGTTCACAAGCTGTTTGACAAATTAGAGAAAAATCTCACCTCCCTTACCCTCACCTCCGTTACTGTTACTCTCGAGTCCTATCCATGGAGATGTAATTAATGTTGTAATTGATGACATTTTAACTGTCTGCATTTTTTATTTTTGTTTAGAGATGATAGCCTACTGGTACAGCCTAATAGTTTATGACAATATATCATGTTTTGATTTAAAGTTTTGATTTTAAGGTGATAATCTATTTTAACATAGATAGAAATAAGTAAAAAGTTGTGTGTTAATCCATTTGTATGGTAAATATTGTTCTTCTTCATGATAACATTTAATACAGTAAATTAATTATATTTCTCACTTAACTTCTATATAATTAGGCCTACTATTTCTTACCTCTTTCTCATCTCCATGAATGCGCCATTTTCTAACCTTGTTAATTTAATGCAAAATACCAGTCGGTAAGTAGGGCAAGTACCTCAGTAGTACTCTGCAGAAAGAAATATTACATAAAAAAATTACATGGTCCAAAATTAAAAATTAAAAAAAAAAATTCTAACATTGAAATCTGCCCTTTTCTGGAGAATGACCCATATAATTCCTGTAGCATTCAACTTTTAATCTTTCCTATATTTCTTATAAATCAACTAATTTTTGCTGAACGATGTATGGAAAGTATGTACTTCTCAGAAAGGCACAGAAATGCCTTCCAAGCAGTCCCATTTAGGTAGGCTTGCCAGATTTCTGAAATGTTCAACCGGGACACCGGAATGCCCCCCAGCGTCAAAGGTATTTAAGGGTGCACAGCCTTGGCGGGTTTTTAGAGTGTTTTAGAGGGCAGTTTATTCTCAATGCTATGAATAAATGGTTACTGATAAGGAACCTAAACCAGGGGTTATAATATATTATATAAGCATATAAATTTAAACATTTTATTTCTAACATGTTCATATTTAAAAGTTACTTAAGTAAGAAGAAACACTTTGAATGAGGAATAAAAATTTGAACAATATTTACATGTAGGCCTACTTTTTATTGACTTGGACTTTTTTTTATACTTCTTTGGTCATCTAGAAAATCAAATTTAATTTTTACCGGAACGTTTAGTAAACCGGCCGGGACACCGGGATTTTGTCTGGAAACCGGGACGTCTGGCAAGCCTACATTTAGGCAACTAGGAAACTAAACTATTAGCTTTAGCATGCAATTAAAACAAATTACTATATCCATTACGTATTTAATAGGCCTATCAGCGTATGCCTATTCATATATACGGGGTTGACCATTTAAAGTTAACATATCTCGTAAAAATTTAATGAAACAATAATACTGCTTACCCCAACAGCCGCGGAACACACAACCACTTCTTACTCGTTCAAACTAGAAACCACAGAACACATCTAGAAACTGTGGATTGTGGAAAGGATGGTAGGAGCTCTTGGCTTCAGTTAACTTCCTTCCAACTCTCTCCACTTTCCGGCAATTTGATCGGACAATTTAGAGATAGCGAATCACGCTCCTGTTTGAAAACGTCGCTATTCCATTTTCATTTTTTTTTGTGTTAAGTTTAAATATGAAATTAGTATATTCATCAAAACAATTTTCCTTCGATATTTCCTCTATCCAATTTTGCTTTAACATCCATTTTTGTATATGTTTTAATAAGCTTATTTCTCTTTTTATTTTAATATTTTGTCTTTTTATTTTAATATTTTTCTTTTTATGTTAATATATACTTTTTATTTTAATATTTTTTCCACACTTTAAAATTTTCGTTTTAACTTCCACCCCTACGCAATGGACTAATCCAGCCACCATTTCAATAATTTCGTCCCGCTAAAACTTGCATCAAGTGTAATTAGGCCTATCCACCTCCATTGAATTTTAAAGGAAAACTGGCAGCCAATGGCAAAAATAAGTGCCGGTATTTAAGGATACATTCCAAGGTAACATAATTTACGTAAAACATTTAGAAAAAGATATGGCAAAAGATAGATTTATGCTGCACCCCAGCCAAGCTCCGCCGTTTTGCTAGGTTAGGAACGTTTATGTTAGTTTAGGAGCAATATACTGAATAGCACGAGATTTATTATGTCTCACATTGAATTTCTTCTGTGACGAAACCCTAAACCCCACCTTCCCAGGCGGGCCTCATTAGACAGGAGCCTAGGGTGAAGCATAAAACTATTTTTTCCCAAAGATATACACTGCGATAGGCTATGCTGTCTTTAATAATTATGTTGGCATTGTAGGCCTATTTGAATTTATTAATGCATTTATTCATTAAAATTATCACTCTTTACATCTTTTTTCCCCACTAAGTAAATTTAGAATACATAATTTCTAGGGAATTTTTGAAGGGCTTTTAGGTCAGAAATCTCTTGCTTATTGGGCATTTTTTGTAATAATTTATAAGTTATCAGTATCCTAGCCCTACCGATAACAATCTTGTAGACCAGTCGTCTTGAACCCGCGGTCCTGGGGCAACACATGGCCAATGATTTTATTTTTGGCGGCCCGCAATTAATTACATATTTTAACTATAATGCCAATATTTAAAATGAAGTGAAAAGGAAACAGTATCAGGTCTCACATCAAATTCAGAATGTTACTGTGCTTTGTATTGTTCATTAACATTGCTAAGTGGAAGACAAAATATAAAACACATAGGCCTACATATATAACATGAAGTAATTCTTACAGTGTAATGTAATTTATATCTTGTGTTACGTAAATATCATGTTATAATAATCAATGCGGCTCGCTAGTCTTTCACCGAAAAAGAAAATGGCCTTTTAGTTAAAAAAAAGTTGAAGACCACTGTTGAAGGTTCTTAATATTTATAATGTTATTTGGAATTTGATAGACATTTCGCCTCCGACAAGAGGCTCCTTACAGTTGTCATACCCTGCCTATAATTGTTTCGGAGATGTTTGTAACATGCAGTACGAGAACAATCTTCTGAACGAATGCCTTCACTTCACTTGCGAAGGAAGGGCGCAGTGTTGTTTTTACCATGACTAAAAGTTTGAGTAGGGGTGTGGATTAAGTACCTGTTTGTTTTTAGTCTATATGTCTAATGGTTCATGAGTTATAGGGTCAGTTTTCATTCACTTACAGAAACCCAATCTGACAGAACAAGGTCCCATCATTCCACGCAAATCAAGTTTGCACCATAAAAAAGCCCCCCAAAAATCTGCACTGTTCATTGGCTTTGTAGTTTTTTGACGACGGGGGTGTACTGCAGCTTAGGCCTGTCACTGTCGTTGGTGTGCAGGAATTTTGTCCCGCAGGAGTTCTGTTTAGGGTTGCCAGATGGAAACACCACCAGAACTGGAGATTTATAATGATGCTTAGCATTATTGCTTAGGCTATTATTCAAGCCCCAAGGAGCATTTTCCTATCGCCTAGCCATTATAAAAAAAGTGTTTTGCAGATGGCAAGCTCTTTCTTCCTTCTCCTGCTTAGATACGCGGTCCAATCAGAGATGGCGAGACGGAGGGAAGACTCTTACTGCAAGCGGCAGTACTTGAGCCCGTACACGTGATTGGCGGTGAAGGAAAAAGGCTTCTCATATGAAAAATACTTTAGTTTTCTATTTCGGCAAACGATTGGTTTCATTTTAATATTTTTTCCACACTTTAATATTTTCGTTTTAACTTCCACCCCTACGCAAACGATTGGTTCTAAGCTCTAATGTGGCAATAATTAAGAATAGACGTAGGCTATCTTATAATTTGTATTTATTGGAGCTCTTTGTAGATTCTCGAAGTCTCTTGCTTTCCTGGGTAAATTTGTAGAATTCATCATGTTCAAATTCAATCTCATTTTAATACAAATTTACTCTTTCTCTAATTCTTTTGCTACTGAAGAGACACTAAAAACTCGAGAGTAAATTTATTACCACAATCCTGTGAATTGTGCGATTGATGTTTTACACTATGATGGTAAAGTTAACTCAGCTGCTTTTAAAGTCATCTGATGGACGGACATTATCGTTATTACAACTAGCGCGAAGAACAAATTTTCACTATATTACTTCCTTTCTTATCCTGAGTTTTACCTCCTCCTTGTATTAATGTTTATGCGGCCCAAGGCGCCCGGCCTTACAGGCCGCGACCTGTCGGGGGAAGAGTTTCTGTGGATCATATACACATTTCTTTGACCGTAAATTTGACACGGAGAGTCTCCTCGGATGAATGATCAGCCCAATGCCGGGGCCACCTCCGAGACGATATGAATGCATAGTTCGAAACACACCAATCGCTCGAACACTCACTCGGAGCAAGGCGCGGATGGGATGAAGATCCTAGTGACTGCCAGATGATATCAACAAGGGCCTAAAGTTATCCGACATTCGTATTATAGCTGAGGAAAAACTCCACCTAGGTAACTTGTCCCAAACAGGATTCGAACCCCTACGCCACAATGGTGGACGCTGATGGATTCAAAAAACCGGTCGGAACTGTAGCAACTCTAGTTCTTGTACATGCCTGTAAATCTACATGAGCCTGTCACATTCAGGCACATATAAATGTCTTCTACTTGGGCCGGGATCGAACTAGCAACCTTGGGCACAGAAAGCTACCTAAGCTAGCACGATTCTGACTTCGCCACTATAAAAACTCTCACCCTACACACGCCAGACGCTGGAAGTAGTTTCATTCTTTCTTGATGTTCACAAACACTTTCTTGGTTTAATTCATGGAGCTCCACCTTTGACGATAGAGAAGGCGTGATAAATTCACTCGGAATTAATTACCGCAACATTAAGGTGACGAGATATGATCGCGAGGTGAACAATCAGAAAGGCCACTGTTTAGATAGCTAGCCCCAAGACAGCTTTCCCACCAATCGAGACCACTTGTGTTTTAAGACTACGCACTACGCAGCAAAAAGGCGACCTGCCTCTTTCGGCATCAGGAGCTGACTGAACACTTGTTATCTAAAAGGAGACAGGCTCAACCATAACTCGCAAGTAGTAGTGAAGATACGTTATCCTCTGCTTATTCCTTCGCACCTGGGGATTCTACCCTATATAACATTGTAATAACAACTTTTGGCTTGACTATTAAACATACTCCCTTGTCATGCATCTGCATATTCGGCATTAATGATTCTGAATCATTCTGTAGGCTTACCATTTTTGTGATTTCAATTAAGCAAACTGAACTTCATATATCTGCAACTAACTTTCCTGTAAACAGGAAACGATTTATGGGACATTGTTCTTAAATTCACAACAATTTCATCTTCTAGGGACAAGTGACAAGACCAAATCAAATAGCAGTAAATTACAACCGAAAGTTACTTTATTACGCGAACTCCATGCATTTTAATATACTTGAGGTCAGTTTATTTCCTTATCTACTTTACTTCTAAGTAACGAATTTTATTGTAAATACCGTAGTTAACTTACCTAAGTGCCTCGGGAATGCACCATCTTCTCCACATAACCGAACCATACTCAAAAGGACACTACTCACTGACTCACTGTACACTGTACTGACGTGAAGGCAGTGAACGCTACCCCCTCACCCCCACTGCTCTCTCGCCTTTATGACATACTTGGGCCTGTTTCATATAACTGTAGTAAAAAAAAACTAGTAGCTTACTATAGTAAATTCAGATTTCTACCAGAGGAAAGCTATCTAAACATAAAATGATGAGAAATGTTTGTAATTCTGTTAGCAATTCCAGCACATTATAAATAAATTTGGTTGTTTTAGAAGGACTAAATAAATTCTATTCTATTCTAACCTAAAATAGTTTTATTGTTTGAAAGTTCAGTGGGAACGTAAGTTTTTTATAATAGTGAAATATTATGTTGGTGTTGGTGCAAGGGTAATTTATCTCTTAAATGTGAAATATTAAGCTACATATTTACATTAATATGTAATTACCGGCTTTGAGCTGCGGCTGGCGGGTGGATAAAGGCCTGTTGGCATGGCTGCGGGGTAGCGGCCAGGCGGGGAAAGCTGCCGCGCAGATGGAAGGGGGAGCAGGTTGTGGCGCGTATTATCTTCTTGCCAGGGTTTCTATTAAAATTTAACTTTAGACCTTTCAAAAAAAGTTATTTTTACATGATTCTGACATTGTAAACATTTAATTTGTGTTAGTATTGTGTTAATACTATTATGTTATTTTATTTTTATTTTGTTATTAGGCCTATTGGTAATATTATTTATTACCGTTTGTTCTTATTATTGGCAGCATTTATTATTATTACTATTATTATTATTATTATTATAGTGTTATCATAACAAAAGTGAAAAGGGACCGCAGAATCAAAATAATATTATTCAAGAGCTGTAGCGTCAACTTACGTGTATAAATTACAATTGTTCTAACAAAACTCGTGGTAACTGCAGAGTCAGAACGCTCTTTAGTACACTGAAAGGTGTAAAAACTTATCAGCAAAATTAATGGGCCAAGAAAGACTGAACATGCTGGCTGTTTTATCAGTGCATAAAGAATATATATACGCGATCAATATCAGTAATTAAAAAAATTGCCGCTGAGAACAGGAGGGCAGGTTACATCTACAAGAAATGAGTGGGTATTGTTATCAATGAAAATTTATACGAAATAGAATATCTGTTTCACATTTTGTACTCTTAAGAGATCATGCATATACAGTTAAAACTAAAATGAATAAAATTTTGTATAGGTAGCTAGAAGTTAGGCAAGGACTCTGTAAATTAAATACGTATTAATTAATTTGATACTTATAATCAGTGCTTTTTTTCTAAAAATAATTTAAGGGGTACTCTCACTTTTGACTTGATGGAAGATTGCCACCCTTACCCATACATTTAAAATGAAAATTGAATAGCACACAATATGAATAAGGTTATTTGACTTTAAGAACTCTGAGGTAGACTCGGTTCGTACACATCAATTTTATTCTACCTGTAAGCTGCAAATTAGTCCATGATATGCTCATAGGGTTTCTTGCCTCTTCCACAAACACATAACTTATAGTCCTTTATATTTGGAGTTAGCTCATTCAACATAAATTATAAGGTACACAATATTATTGCTGAACATCTGACATGTATAGGCTATATACGGAGTCATTTTCACAAGGGTATATATAATTTAACACATGATATACAACTGCAGAATAGTCAGAGACAAATTGACATGTGCAGCGACATTAATACAAATAAATGCAATTTCAATCCAAGAGGAAAGGGATACAACAAACTCTTGAACATGTGCTAATGCTGAATCAGTAACATTGGCAACATAGTCATGGATACCATTGCAATGGTACTGTAGCGCTCACTTGATTTCTCGATTGCAGAGCTTATGTCAGGCCCCACCTCTCGTAAAAATAGCTACTTTAATGCAAATGATGTGTGTAATCATTTTTGTAATTTTGTTTGGCATAAATTTCTCCAGGTTTCAAATTGTGGAAACTATTGATTTTCTCCTATATGAAACTGAAAAAATCTTTTAAGGAGTATCCGTACCCCTGCGTACCCCCAGAAAAAAAAGCACTGCTTACAATTCTTAATTACCAATTTCTTACAGCATATTCTTGAATAGCACAATTTTACATATTTCAGCAGGGGGGGGGAGGGGTTGAATACACTGCTCAATGGCCCACCCTTCTTTTGGACCACTGACCGCCACTGCTGGGCACCAAACAATAGACCACAAACAACAAAAGTACTATGTTTGTACTAGAACCGATCTTCATATTTTTTCTTGAGGTATAGGATACACCTTGTATAGATGGCTTTTTCTATTGATCTACTTTATACATTTGAACTACTTCGCTGTTCTCAAAACATACAGTCTAGTATATAGGCTTAGTAATATTTACACTCGTTTAATTGAAATAAAATGAAAATATGACATTCAAAATTAATTTTAATACAGTGATTTTTTAACTAATACAATATTCTTTTTACCTATGCAGTACCGGTACTTGCAAACCCAGCATCCACATTTTCCAATTTATGAATTATTTTACATGGACAAGATCTGAATCTGTCATGTTCTGAAAGTGAGTGATAGACCTCATTGCCCTTTTTGCACTCTTATGTAGTGTCACATACTTAACCTGCCCCATTCAAATGGACCTCATTGCTGTGAAAAGTTCTGGGCTTTAATGGCTAAGATTAAATTGGGGTACAGGAGTAGTACTTCTATAAAACACTTAAAATTACAAAATTATGATTTCACTACTGTCATAGTGCATAGCTTTATCACAATCATATTTTCAATACATTCAACACCTTGTTACCAACAACTCCCAACCATAAAGTATTAGCCAACACCGTCAATTAGCAATGCCACTGCCTTCTATATGTTACAAGCCATGCTGCTTGAAATCTGGCAACACAGGAGGTAGTCCTATCTGTGGTGGTCTGTGGGAAGCATTTGAATACTTTTTTTGCAGATAATTTTCTTCATCACAAATACTGACTTTATTTAGGCCAAATCAGTAGGCCTATATTACATAGCCTATACTTGTGATGTGCATAATAACGTAACGTGCGGTTACTCCACATATCTGAAGGAATTCGTAGTTTTCAGTGTCTCCTCATTATACGTTATGATGTCGCGTTTTTTCTTATTTTATTAGTAATAACCTCACTTATCCTGTTAGGCCTACGAGCTCTGTTATTTGACCCACAACAGAGTAATATTTTATTAAGCTGCTACACTTCTCTGGGTCATTTTGTACCACTACTGAGCTTGTTCTCCCAGGTTTAATATAACCTAGAACACTGATATCTCTTTTCTTGTCACATGCACTTTGTGGAAGACTACGCCCATGACTGTCACTGAAAAGAATAACTCTGCCTAATTCCTTGGGAACACCAAGCTTTCCGTTATTTGCTGTCAAGTCATTCATTCGTTCATCCTCCGGTGGTGAACTGTGTTGATTCGCCAGCACTTTTGAGGTTAAGGTTTGAATCCCGTTCATTACCTTCACCAAACTGTAGGAAAACGCTGATAGTATATTGGGAGGATAGGAGATTGCATATACTACGATTTGGCGTCTGCCACATTAAGATGAATTAGGCCTACTGTGAGCAGCTTGATAAAAATTCATACCAGTAAAAGTGACTCTATTTCTCTTCAATTCTTCTTTAATACCAGCCAATTCTTCCTTAAGGACACTAATATCATACCGTACCTCACTCTGGTATTCGTTTGTAGCTGATGAACACGAAATTCTTCTGTGTAAAACTGTTCTCTGGTGTACTCAATTAGAGGTGACGGTTTATATAAATCTCTCATTATGTACACGGTTTTTACCTACCCTATGCTCTCCAGTTGCTCTTCAGGTGTATCCAGATGTTCTCTAAACAATAGGCGATGACTGGGAATACTTTAAGCTGAAATATGCTTAATTTTTCGATGATTCTGATGGAGTTCATTGCTTTATTTACAACATGTTCATAGCCGATAGGACTACCGATGCGATGTTGCCAGATTTAACAGCATGGCTTGTAAGAAATAAAGAAGGCAGTGGCAATGCATTAATAAGTGTATCATGACCTACTTTAATCAAAAGAAGGCAGAAAATATGACCTACATTAAATCTCTTAAATATCCTCTGGCAAGCGAAGCGGTATGCCTGCAAGAATTTTATTTCTGCTGAGGTTTTTGAAAGGTTTGGAGCACATTGTTCAAGCTGAAAAATCTTAAAATTACCCTTAAATGCAACAAAATATAATGAAATCAATGTAAAAGGGTCATTTCAAAATTACCACTATTCCATGAATTTCCAGTAGATTTCACTTTCAAGAATATGGGAAAACCATGCTCCATCTCTACCAGATTCTTCAAATAATTGTATAAATTTCTTGATCATAATTTTGTCCTTTCAAAAAAACCAACAGCAAGTTATTTATTGCTGTAGTTCTGTATCTTAACAGGAAGTAGACTGAGGAATATCAGTTTGTTAGTAATCAACTTTTGTTACACTTCATTTGATTAAATTTGGTTATTCTATGTAATATATATATATATACCGTATATATATATATATGCAAAAATATAAAAATACATAATATGGTATATTTTTTATGGAAATACATGATAAGCCTTATAGCTTAATAATTATTTTAATTTGGTTATTCTATGTAATATATATGAAAAAATATAAAAATACATAATATGGTACATTTTTTATGGAAATACATGATATGCCTTATAGCTTAATAATTATTTTAATTTGTAAAATAAAATTAATGAGAATATTTTATGTAATATATAAGCGTGATTAGAGGTTTCTTTGGTAATGATCATAGAACACAGGTCACTATGTCCTTGTGAACACTAATGGTGTGAGAAAAGCAATAGAATAAAATAAGTCTGAATGTCATGCATTTATACTGAAATGATGAATAAATTCATTAACTTTGTTGACTAAGGCCACGTACTAACTGGAGCAACGATAAAAGGGAACACCAACGATACTAACGAAGCATAGAGTTCATGAAAGGATTTAGTGTCCATTGTATAGCAATGATAAAGAACCCTAGCATTCTAATTTTATTGTTAAATTTGACATGACTGTTTATATTTTGTTATCTGTGTAAATCTAAATAAAGTATACAGCATAACAACTTGATTTTTGTTTTCAATATGGTATATGGAATTAATATTGAAATTTGACTAAACACAGTACTACAAGTGAGGAGGACAGCTGATAAATAAATGGAGAGTTTGTAAATCTGTCAAACACCTCATCTGCCAGCTTATCACATAGAATATACCGGTATTCTTATTTCTTTGTTAATTGTCCGAAGTGTTTACAAAATTATTAAACTCATCAATGATTCTTCAAAGACTATTAAGATCATACAATCGATCAATATAATTAATATCCATGCATTTCAATCTGAGAGAAGAGGGAAGAAAATGATTATTTCATATGGTCACGCTTATCTTCCATCAATGCATTTATCTTTGCTCCAACATGAACTCAGTGTTAATCAACACTAACATTCTCTTGGTGGAACATCATTGCTTCTTAGTTCCTTTTAACATTGCTTCAATAGGACTTACAGCCATATGCACAGAAACTTTCCATTGCTTCTGGTTTCTTCTAGTGCATCTACAATTCATGCTACTGTAATGAAGTAAATTTTTTCAATAAATTGCCTACAAAAGCAATAGATGTAGGCCTACCTATTGGAAGGTATAAAACTGTACTTTTCAGTTTGCTAGTGCAAAAACATTCTATTCTATTGAAGAATTACAGAATGTAGATGCTGACATTGCATTTTAAGTATTTCTGTTAATCTGTACATGTATGTATGTTAAGTCGTCTGTAGCAACCACTAAATAACCCTGGATGAACCAATCTCTTACTGGTTTCAATTCGAGTATGAACACATGCGTTAGCCTATGAACAATACAGGCCAAGATGAGCTGCGAAATGGGAGTGGAGTATGGGAATATTTCATTTGAGGGCTAGAAGCCACACCAACTCCAGGAAGAGTCTGACTCTTATTGGTTTGATGTCAAAATCTGGCACTCAAACATTAACCAATGAACACGGGTCTGATTCAGGTTCAGAAATGAACGAGAGGAGGGAACAAGACAAACATTAAGTGGAGGGTTAACCTCTGACTGCTTATCAGCCAGTGCGAAAAAAAGGATATGTGCAGGGGTGGGGAGTGAGCCTGGCGGAGCCAGTTATTTATTATCTTACCAACATAAATCACTGCGCATTAAATCAGAAAGATTCTGTGCACGTGACTGTACATGGCCTTAGAATGACAACTCTGTGAAACTCAGTTGCTGAAGATGACCACCATATGTGATTGAAAGCACTCCAATAAGGTAATTTCCATTACCGGTACCTAAAATAGTAGTGAGTTATAAAAGTTAATTAATTAATTAATTAAATATAATTAGTTAGTAGCCTACATGAGAACAAAATTTAAGAGAATAGAAGGACTAAGTTCTACCAAACTATTTAGTAACTTCCTGTGAAAGAACTATCTCTGGTTTTAATTTTAAGTTTTAATTGTACCGTAATAAAGAATATTCAAAGTGTAAGGCTACATTTAAAAATATATCTATTATTGTAGGCCTATAGGTACTGGTAATTCTAGTTTTTAACCATCTCACCATCTACATTGCTAAATAAAATGAAAGTATGTCTTATTTCTATTTTCTATGTAATACACAGAGCTATAACTTTCTACAATGTAAAATATAATTAGCATAGATACCACTGGCCATATAAAAATTATTTTGAATTACTGTACATAAATAGGCCTTTAGAGGGTTTGCAAGAACAACATTATAATTATACATTTTAGGATTGTTGTGGCATAAAAAACCAGGCTGCAGGGTTTGCATGCCATTGAGTAGATAATCTTTGTACCCTAACTCTGATGCCTTATTTCGCTGCGCTACAAACCGGAAGGTCGCGGGTTCGATCCCCGATGAGGTCGTTGGAATTTTTCAATTGGCCTAATCCTTCTGGTGGCACTATGGCCCTGGGGTCGACTCAGCCTCTAACAGAAATGAGTACCAGGATAAATCCTGGGGGTAAAGGCGGCCGGTGCGTAAGGCTGACAACCTTACCACCTTCATGTGCCGATGTCTAAAAATCTGGGAGCCTCAACCTCCTGGAACCCTCTGGGCCTCCATGGCCTGTAATAGGGAACACTTTACTTTACTTTTACTTCTGATGCCTTATTTATTAGAATTTGATTTCTCCACATTTTACCAAGTTTGTGTATACTAAGATAAGAGTTAATTCTATGAAAATCTTAAATTACATTTAAATTTCTTACTGATCTATAAGAAATGAGTTTCAAACATGTACCTCAGTACCTTGTACTGTCTGGCGGTGAGCTGAAGGCCAAGCTAGCGTTCCCCCACTACCTTACCATGCGCTTGCATTTACTGTCTATGTCTTTCCCCACTATGCCACCAGCTCGGCCTTCTGCTCACCACTAGACATAGCCTCCATGGTTTAAACCCGTGGACCCTAAGCTCCCCATGCAAAACGTCTCCGTAGTGGACTCTACATTCCTGAAATTTATATAGTTCAGTTTATTAACACCAGGTGTATCACGATTAGGCTGACCACATTACCTTGAGTCAAAAACGGGACATTGGGATGGGGATATGCCATATTCAGTTCGGTATTCATGAAAATGTTTCATTACATCAACATATTAAACATACCATTATTCTTCAGTAAGAAATGAACCTTTACAAAAAAAATGAGGTAGATGCAGAAAGGGACTGTGTTTACCTCTACTACAGCATGAATATTTCTCCAATGAGGTAATCTTATGTAGCAAATTCTGGACTTTTAGCAGATATCAATACTTAGTATCTAACAATGCAACTCCACGGTTATTCAATTTACTGGTAATCATGACAGTGATATATAATTACAGGTTACAACCAGTAAATTACACTTGACTAATATTTAAAGTAGAACAACGTTTTTATTAAAAACAGTATAAAACTGACATTTTCAGTCATATGACAGGATGACCAAAATAAGCAAAAATAAGCAAAACTAATGGTGTTATCCCATTTAAAACAGCATGTATGGTCAACTTAATCATGATGACAATTCCATTCAGAAAGACTTGTAGGCCTGCAGATTTCCTACAAGGGTTTAAGAAAATATTAGAAGTCAAGTAAATATTAGGTTTGCTTGTGCAGTGATATCAAACAGTCACATGCATGTGCACAGTCGATTTTGTGTTCTAGAAGATTTTTTGTAACACTCAAACCATTTCATACTCTAAGTAATAACTGCAGTTTTCAAATTGTATCACAAAATATTTGAAACTATTCAAATTAGTCAGAGGAAAAATTGTAATCTCTTAGACACTGCACACTGTAATATGTGACTCGAGCTTCCCCAGTGTTGAGAATGGGTGGTTTCCTGAGTTACCAGTCACATGAGTCGGACGATTGATTCTGAGCTTTCAGCCAGCTTGCTTCGCTGCCATCTTCTGGGACATGTGAGCTTATAGGGTTAGGTCTGTGTTACAAAAGTGACAAGAAATACTAATTGGAATGAGAGGCCAATAGGAAAATCAGAAAGTGGAACAAATAGACGGAGAACTCTGATTGGTTGGGAAGACCAAACTGAATTCAATAGAAGTGTGAGATGTGTGAACTGTCCTTTTCACAACCATTGCCTTATTTGGGAGTGAGAGAGGCCAATACTGGCTACTAGGCTTGGCTATGCTGTACACTACCATCCTCTGAAGGATCAATACACGAAGTATTTCCTGTCTCTCCTATATATATATATATATATATATAAAGCAGACATTTCCCAATAAGATCACCTGTCCCAGAAGAAGGCAGTGCAACAAGCAGCCAAAAACAAGGAATCAATCCTCCTACTCGCCTGACCGGGAGCTTGAGGAACCATTATCTAGGGATCTTAATGTTTGTATATATTGATTATATTTCCAGTTATGCAAGACTGTGTTATTAAATTACTTTATTTATTTATTAGTAATTAGGCCTTAATCTTTTCTTTTATTAGATTCATGCATTATAAAGTCAAAGGATAAATAAACATTCCAATTTGCCTCTATGAGTAGGGAAAAACCCTAAAATCTCAGTGATACTACAGCGAGTCCCATGCGAGAGTTGGCCAATGACGCAGGTTTCTGCATCGCGGCGGGCACAGCTCCAACTCCTGAGAGATCGGGTGAAATATCTACGCAAATAAAGCCGCGATCAGTGAAATGATTCAGTTTCTCACATTTACAGTTAGAATTACAATGAAAATAACCACGTACCTCATCACAAGAGATGTTGGAAATGTTCTCCTCTTGCATCCACACAACACTGGCACTTTTTAAAGAAATTTTCTTTCATGCGCATAAGTTTAGTTTCCGAGATAGAGTTAATTTCTCTTGTGATACTGTCTTTAAGTTCTTCTAACAATAGCCTATGTGACTATTATTTATGGAGGAACTTGAAAAATAAAGTGTATAGGTTAATTCCCCATACATTAGAAGAACTTAAAGATAGTATCGCAAGAGAAATTAACTCTATCTCGGAAGCTGAAATTTCCTAAAAAGGTGCCAGTGCTGTGTGGATGCAAGAGGAGGGCATTTCCAACATCTCTTGTGATGAAGTACGTGATTTTCATTGTAATTCTAACTGTAAATGTGAGAAACTGAATCATTACACAGATCGCGGCTTTATATGCGTAGATATTTCACCCGATCTCTCAGGAGTTGGAGCTGTGCCCGCCACGACCCAGAAACCCGCGTCATTGGCCAACTCTTGCATGGGACTCACTGTAGTTGGCCATAGGATTTTGAACTACATCCACTTAAATACAAGACCACACTTGACTACTTCACAGAACAAAAGATATGTTGCATCAACTTGAGAGTTTTAGTTATTAAAACAGTGATTAGGCCTACTACAACAGTGGATTAAAATGTCTGTGAAAAGTGAATAAAATATGTAATTCATTAAAATTGACATGATTTATGAAATAGCTGGATGTTTTAATATGGTGAGTGCATATATATTTGAAGTGTTATGTGCTCTTATTACAGTTCTTACACACAAATCTTTTGACTTTAGCTGCACCAGCACAATCTTCATGACTCCATCCCTTACATTTGACGCAGCGAATCCAGACTTCACCATTTGTATCTTTACCAAACAAGCGACTGCAGTATATGCATTTTGTGCTTGAATCATCCTCTAAGCTGTCTGCCTTCCTCTTGATAGCAGTTTTTGTACTGACGTTTTCTTCTGTTTTGACTTTTGGTTTAATCTTTTTGCAAGAACTTGTACTTGCATCTATTTCATCAACCGAATCGTTGGAGGCAGCACTTTTACGGCAACTAGAACAACCATTTTACATCTCAGATGCCACATTTGAGTGACAGAACATATAGGTTAGAAATGTTATCATTGTAGCAGATGTTATATTATGGCTGTTTTAGTAGGCCTATACCTTAAGGAAATGGTTCCGAGACAAGTAAAAAGTGGTATCTAAATGACACCTGTAATTATAACACAAATTTCGTCTTGTAACTTAACTATTACTGCTGTATAAATATACAAATTTTCAATGATGTGGAGAGTCTTGGAAGTAGGTTCAATAGAAAATCTCATTTGCAGCCAGGACCCGATATTATCCTGTTTTCTTTTATTCTTTTATGTTTTTGTGTTTCTATTCCTTCCCCACTGGTGGTATTTTTCTATGAAATCTCTCCCTATAAGGAGGTTAAGGGGAAGATTTATGGAAGACAAACCTTGCTTGTGAGAGTTTAGTGGCCTCCAATAATAATTAGTGAAAAGGGAAATAATCAGCTATTGTCTGAACAAGTAGTTTGCCAAGTTAATCCAAGAATTTCTTCTGTATTGTGATCTGTAAAGTTTACCTCCTCAAAGTTAAAGTTAACCAAACAAAAAATATTTCTGCTTGTGGACTGAGGATCTAGGTACAGTGTATGCTTGTGTAAACTGTTTCAAATTTTGTCCCTACATGACTGAGATATTTGAGTTAAGATTGCATTGCTCAATGTGTTCCAGGAATGTACAGCGCGCGCCAATAAAATTTACCATTTTTTCTCGTTTAATATTTTGTGAAGTTGGTAATATATATTTTTGTTCTTTTTTGCACATTGTTGTGCAAGCCTGGGAGAAAATTCTACAATGGTTTTCACTACGCCAGAAAGAATTAAATAGTCAAATTTTATCTGGAAACAAAATCTATAGTTGAGACACAGCGGAGATTCCACAATCACTTCCATGTTCAAGAAGCTCCAACACCAAAGACAATTTGCAGATTAGTGAGGAAATTTGACAAACACAGAAGCTTACTTAACCAGAACAAGAAGAATTCAGGGAGACGAAGAACTGCAAGAACACAAGATAACATTGAAGCTGTGTGGCAATCAGTAAATCGAAGTCCAAAAAAGGGGTACCGAAGACGTGCACAAGAATTGGGGCTGCGTTCAACATCTGTAAGAAGAATTCTGAAAGAAGAGCTCAAAATGTCTCCTTACAAAATTCACGTGAGACATGCACTAACAGATAGGGATAAAGCTGAACGTGTTGAAATGTGTAATGCTTTCAAAAGAAGGATGGAAGAAAATCATGATTGGATACAGAATGTGTGGTTTTCTGATGAAGCACATTTCCACCTTAATGGTTCGGTAAACAGAAAAAATGTGAGATTTTGAGGTTCCAATCCACCACATGATGTCATGGAACAGCCTCTCCACAGCCCTAAATGCACCGCTTGGTGTGCCATGAGCGCCAAAGGAATTATTGATCCTCTCTGGTTTGTGGATGACGATGGAAGGACAGTGACAATAAACAATGTCATCAGAATGTTTCATGCTGAACTAACTCGTTATACTGACATCAATTCACAATGGTTTCAACCAGATGGTGCCACTCCACATACAGCAAATTCGTCCATGCAGCTGCTGCAAAAACTTTTCGGAGATAAATTCATTTCCAAAAGAAGCCAGTTTCCTTGGGCCCCTCGTTCACTGGATCTCAATCCATTAGATTTCTTTTTTGTGGGGCTACACAAAAGACAATGTTTATACACGACACCCGAACACATGTTCATGCAATTCCGGTGGAAATGTGTGCTAGAGTGATACACAATTTTGGGTTTCGTTTGAATCGTTGTATGGGCCTTGCAGGTGGACATATTGAACATGTTGTTCTTAACAGATGATTCTCCCATCTTTGTTCTCCATGTCTGTATTTTTACAATTGATTTATGCCATTTATTCTCGAACTTATGTGAATTTAAAAACAGGTACATTTTATTGGCGTGCCCTGTATAACTACCATATGAGTAGATAAATCCACTGCATGCTTAGCATGCAAAACTGGCTCTAAGGGTTAGTCTCGAGTTTAAATGATAGGAAATCAGTAAGTAAAGTTTTAAATCCAAGATAAACTTGTAGTTAAGTTTAAAAATAAGAGATGAGCTGAAAACTATTGTTTAAACTGAAGTAATAATTTACTAATACTCCAGGCCATAATCTAGGCATTTCTTACAGATATTGATGTAACATGAAAATTCAAAGCATACGACATCAGTAGCCTACATCAACTTTATTTCTATTTTGAAAAGCATTCCTACATCCTTGGATGGTCAGTATCTATCCTCCTATTATGAATTGGTACCAGTAATCAGTATATGCATACATTTAACTTCAAAATCACTTTAAATGTTTTTTAATCAAGTATAATATTTGTGTACATTTTTATAACCACAAAAAGGCATTTCTCCTATTATTCGTGCATAAATTGATTTTACAAATAATATCTAGGCTATACAAACATTCTTACAGAACTAAATCCTGGCTACATTACAAAATTAAATGCAAAGTATAGGTCATCACAACAAACTATGATATTCATAAAGTGATAGTAATTGCTATCCGGGTTGGGCCGCGTCATGTTTTTGGTGTCTTCTGACGTTTCGGACACCATATGATACGATATGATATCCGAAACGTCAGAAGACACCAAAAACACGACGCGGCCCAACCCGGATAGCAATTACTATCACTTTATGCATAACACCGGCCGTGGAAGCCTGCGAACTAAACTATGATATTCTCCACATGAAATATATAAATATGAAATATTTATGAAAATATGTGCCTTCTCTATTGAAAAGAGATTAACTGAAAGTAAAGTAAGGAAATAGCAAGTCTTCCTAGATCCTATGGCATAGCTTGGGAATAAGTTTAGCACCAAATGTTTGTTTATACTGGGTGTTCGGAAATTCATATTACAAACTTCTAGGTCTAGTAGAGGGGATTTGGTAGGCAATATTTCGAATAGGAACCCATGTCCAGAAAAGTACAGTTTCCGTTCTACAGCCATTACAATGTGTGCAACGACATTGGTTGTCATCACATCCAGCCTCTGTTGTAGTGAGCAGTTTCATATGGGAAACATATAGTGCAGAATACAGAAACAAATTTGTTGACACAAGTGTTATTGTGATCAATGAAAGTTTGTTAGTTACTTGGTATTGTTACGAAAAAATTTGACTTTCGTCTGAAATGAGTCAAACGTCATTTACTTCTGTACCTTATGTCACACCTCATTTCACATGGTGCTCTTCTGATGTCATGTACTGTCTCTCCGGTTGCAAAAAAACACTGGAAAATCCGACACATTGTAATGGCTGTAGCACGGAAACGGTACGTTTCCGGACATGGGTTTCTGTTTGAAATATTGTCTACTAAGTCCCCTCTACTAGCCCTAGAAGTTTGTAATATGAATTTCCGAACACCCGGTATGGTAATATTCATCAGTAGGGCTCAGATTTTGATGACTTTGCATCTTTTCTCTGATGATGCTAGGTCGATGCTCTGTGGAAAATAAATGTGGCTTATGCAGTCTTAATCTATATATTTTTCTCTGATACGGTATAGTGTTATAAGTAATTTTAAAGTAATTTTTAGAACAAATCCTGGTTTTTGTCACTTTTAGCAAGTTTGGCTGCATTATTATTCCTATTATATATAACACTTAACACTTGACTTGCAAACTAAGATCAAAAGAAATCTTAGCAACTGCTAACAGTTCGAAAACCGCTAATGATGCAGTAAAATAATGCAAAACGGATCACTGAAGATAATCTTAGTTTGCAAGTCAAGTGTTTAAGTGTTTTAATAAAACTTTTGTGAACGCAGATCAAGAATGGACAGCCATACATTCTTCTATTATCGGTAGAATCAAGTTCCAACACCTTGAATTCTAAAAATTCTTGGAAATCTGTTGCAATGTGGTCTTCCTTATTCATATTTTGTTAAGCATTTGGACTCTTCCAACTAAATGGACCAGGTCTTGCAAGGTAAGAATTGTCCTCTAAAGGAATGCTATGGGTTATTGTGTCTACTGGTTACAATTAAGTCATTCACAGAGTGGGAGCTAGTGGTAAAGGTACTGAAGTGATATTTTTATTTCAACATGCCAAAAGTAAAAACACAATAATTGCTGCTTTAAGTCATCAGTCAATGTCGAAAGAAGCTTGTAGACCATTATTCATAGAACAGAAAATAATGACTTTGACTAGCCTATATATTTTAGATCCTGTTCTGTACGTCAAGGATAATTTGGCTGCCAGCAATAGCCACTAAAATAGCCAACAAGTTTCCAAACGACATCTATCAATGGGATAGAAAAATATTAAGAAATTGTATCTCTGATTGGCTAACTCAGAGGGCTTTCTATAATGTTAACGAATTTTTAAATATTCAGGTAGATATGCAGACCTAATTTTAACTCTAGGAAATGTCAATAGCATTTTTTTTTTTTGCTCGATGACATGCCAATTTTATTATTATTATTATTATTATCATTATTATTATCATTATTATTATTATTACTATTATTATTATTATTAATGTATAAATCCCTATTAGTTGACAATCAAAGTCCTTCAAATTTGAAAACTTGCAAAATGTAACTTCTTGTAATGCGGTATTGACTGATAAAGTGTAAGTGATAATGTGAAAGGAGATCACCAAATAAAGGTAATTTTTAAGTCATCTTTTTTTTTAGTCCATTTTAAATTAATTTTAGTCAAAGTCATCATTTTAAGATCTTTTTAAAATTCTTTGGGTCATAAAAATCTGGGCCCTATTCATCAGTCACTATCAACATTAAAAAAATTCATCAATAACCTGCAAATGTATAGGCTAAGCATATCACATTTATGTCTGTAAGACACATTTTTAAGTGTGAATAACATACAACTTACAACAAGCTACAGTAGGCCTACAGAATATTCCCTATATGCAAGTCTCGAAGTTGTCCTCTATTTTTGTTCCTATATACAGTTTATTGTTAGTTCCTATAAGGGTTCATTCTGACCTTGACTGCATGCATTGAATAAATAGCAATAGGGGAATGATACAGCAGTACAGCTCACACCCACAAACTGCTTTTGACAGTTCTAGACTATAGTCTAATGGTAGCTGAAACATCAGACTAGAGTACTGAATTCTGGTTCTGAACTGCTTTGCAGCATGTTGGAATGGATTTTCACTATTATTACTCTTGCTCAGACAGTTGTGGACTACATGTTGAAACTAACCTTATAATATTGAAGTTCAAACAAAAATTTCATAGTAGGCCTACATCACAATTAATTGAAAATACATAAAAGCTACTTGTGTAAATTACAAATTCATCTCTGGCTTACAATACATTGTAATAATTGTTAGAATATTTAAAAAAGCAATGCACATAATCAAGACTTTCATAAATGTGTATAATTTCAGGGTAATTAATACAAACTGGTATTATAGTTTTTAACAAAAACTTCAAAATATTAAATTATTACTTTGCTTGGAAACAAAATTAAAAAAAAGCTGCATATTTCACAGTCATGTTAACTTCTACAGCATGTGATTTATTAGTTCAAGACTGGACAAAGTAGTGAAAACATGATAAATATATTCACAATTTGTATACTTACATTTAAATACTTTATGGAACATACTGTAAGATATTCCTCATATGCAAATTAAAGGACATTAGACATATTTCAATACCTTATGAAATTTTCAATAGAATCAAACCGTTATCTTTTAAAAAGTAAATGCATAATTATAACAAATCACTTAGTTGTATAATTAAGATTCAATTGTTATGTTTTACCTAAAATAGTTATAACAATTGCTTTGCTGTTGGATTGGATATATAGTATCGTAAGGTACATTTAATATTGAATTTGATTCAGAAATGACAGGTGTGTATGTAAGAGTCAGATCATAATTTAGTTTATGGTTCTACCTAATTTACTGGTAGTTCTTTATACGGAATGTTTTTGTTGCTTAAGCGGAAAAAACAGCTGCCAGAGTTTAAGCAACAATATCAGAAACATAGATTGTCTACAATTAGCTTGTTATACTTTGCAAGTAATGGTATAACCCTTTTAATTTTATTGAATGTTAATTTTGTCTCGTTGAGTAGGCCTACATCAGAAAAGTATAATCCCATGTAAACAATTAGGTCTATGTATACTGTTCATAGGCAAGATACCAGTGTACCACATCTTCCAAACTTTTAAAGCTCTTTATTCCATAACTAAAGTGAGAGGAAATAATTATGATCAACTTCTGGTGTTGTTATAGGGAACTTTAACAACTTCAGTTTACTCTAAGTACATAATATTAATTAAAAGAAGAAAAATGTTTTCTCTATTTTAATTGAAGTTCTTGAAAAACAATCACCTACTGAAATGTGGCAAAGTATAAATTATTCCCAATCACACTCTTAATGCAGAATACACTTGCTACTATGTCTGAAAAATAGTAATGAATTTTGAAAGAATATCGTTGGAGAATAATCTGAAATTAACTTTATTAATTGAATGAATTATGAGAATTCACTGTGCAAATCTCTCCAATTATTTTACCTACTCTATATTTTCTCTTAGTTACACTAGTGAATAGTGATATCCATAAGTTCAATGTACTGATACCATATTACATAATTCACTCCTGACAGATGTAACACTTTTACTCTGAAATTTTTTTAGGAACCAAAATATTCCAAATTTAAGAAAATTAGAGTTCACAATAAAGCAGATTTTCCTATTTACGAATTTTGTGTAGTTAGTTATAGAAACATTTAAACAATTAAATAAAAAAAACTGGAAGCAGATCATGTGACCTGAGGCATTACCAGTGTTGAGAATTTATAATGGTTTCTGAAGATTCCAACTGGGTGAGTAGGAGTATTGATTCTGAGTACTGAATACTGATTCTGAGCTTTCAGCAGCTTGCTCTGGTGTCATCATATAGAAGTGAGGTAACTGGGAAATGGTCCTTATCAGTGCTTTTTTTTGTGACGGTATACAACAGTGTACTTTTTAAAAAAGATGGATATTATTCAGAATATTCCTATCTCAATTTCTATACAGAAGGACACAATAGGATGTCTGAAACATTAGACACTAAAAACATGACGCAGCCCAACCCGGATAGCCAGTACAATCAGTTTATGTATGACACGGGCCATGGAAGCCTATGAACTGATTTATGAACTTGCTTGCTTCTACAGCACAAACCAAGGGTTTCTGCTTTTCAAATTATAGGCTATGTAAGCAACAGATACAATTAAATTTAAACACTCGCTAACCCCTGATTAAGAATGATGGTTAGCTATTTATTACTTGTTAGCATTACCTGCACTTGATGTAATACGGATACCGCTAGATTGTCCTAGAATACAGGAACAGTTTGTTTGCTGAGGGGTGAGAAAACCAACTCCCTTGCAGTCCAGTAGCCACGGCAATTTACAAAAACTATCGTGTGCAAGTATATATTATGTGTATGGCAATCTAACAAAAGCAAACAAAAAATAGGCCATCACAGGCAATTCTTTTTAATGTCAATCTTTCTCCGAAGAAGGACAAGATAGGATGTCCGAAACGTTAGACGCGAAAAACACGATGCGGCCGAACCCGGATAGCCAGTACAATCAATTTAAGCAAGTTCATAGCTGTTTAGAATAAGATTGTAGGAACAAGGGGTTCATGTGGTTCACAAGTAGAGAAGCAAAATGAGTAAAATGTTAGAATGACCTTGAACACAGGAGCAGTTTGTTAGCTTAGGAGTGAGAAAACCAACCCCCTTGCAGTCCAGTAGCCATGGAAATTTACAGAAAATATAATGCGCTTGAATATATTATGTCTATAGGAATATAACAACAGCAACAAAGAATGTAGGCCTACTGGTGTGTAGTAAAAGAAAGTATCACAATGCCTTTGAAACTTGCAAACAGTGAATCAAGTGAATGTGAAGAAAACGTCACAAGTACTGGTAGTTTTACTGCAATTCAGGAGGGAAACAATTGGCCATGATGGACTCGATTGTTAGGCATTAACTCAGAAAAATGATGTCTGAGAGAAGTGTGGGAGCTCCTGTAAGATTCAGTTGAAAAGTTTTGGTGAGTTTGGCCATGTTTTTTCTTATAGAAATAGCACTAGTCCTTATTATATAGAAAAGATGAAGAAAGGCTAGGTGAGTGGGGGCCAAAAATAAAGCTGATCAGTGGAACAAACCGAGAGCTCTGATCGGTCTGAAAGGAAAGTTGAACTGAATAGTAGTTATGTGACATGTAAAGGTCCTTTTCATGGTCAGATGAAACCTTTATCATGCTCCCATGCACAACAGGTGTCTACCAAATCCAATGTGAATGTGAAGATGTTTACAGATTAGCCACACAATAGAAGAAAGGTAAAATGAACACAGCAGATGTGTCAGGCTGTATTACCCAAAAAAAATCTGCAGTGGCCCAACAATTCAATCAGTCCAAGATCCTGAAGAGGTAGAGAGAGATAGGATCGAGGCCATACTGTAGCAGAGGCCTTGGAAATTCATTTCTAGATAAAGGCATTAGTCATGAAATGGACCGTTCACACATCACATCATACTATTCAATATAATTTTCCTTTACAACCAATCAATAGCTTTTCATCTGTCTGTTCCATTTTCAGGACATCCTACTGCCCCCCACTCCATCTAGCCTTTCTAAGTATTTTTTTTATGCAATTCAGAACTTTTACCAATTAGCTCACTTCTCCCAGAAGATGGCAATGGAGCAAGCTGCTGATGCTCAGAATCAAGCCTCATACCCACCCAGTTGGAAGCTCGAGCAACCATAATCCACGGGGAAAAAATTAATATTTCTTAGATATGATAACTTTAAACTAAATTACTGGAAACAATTACAATTACAGAGTGATTTATAAAGAGCTAACACATTTTTTAAATCTATTTATTTATTCAGCTGGAAATACATGCAATATCCCATTTTTAGCATCGAATTAAGTGGGGTCTTTAGGAGTCTTGATTCCTTGTAACAGGATGGTGCAAGTATTCTTTCTTTATTGGTGGCAGCTTTTTCATTATTTTGTACTTGTACAAAAATGATAAATGGGTGAAACAATGTGTTCATTGCTCAAAATCTAGGCATATTTTCCATCATACGGTTCACAGATGAAGCATGGTTCCATTTATTCACAGAACTCACGCTATTGAGTCACCGAAAATCTACATGCCATTCATACACTCAGTCAAAGTCAAGGTTAGGTGCACAGTCTCCACACAGAGACCAGACTGAGGACGCTGCAGTGTATCGATGGATTTTCATGGAGTTTGTTGAGCAAATGGACAATTTCAAGCTGGGTCAAAGTTACAATAAACAAGCCAACTCCATGGCACTAACTAAAAGCTATTCAGACGATCAGATAATTTCCATGAACCTGTGGGCATTGACATCTTCAGACCTAACAACATCAGACTTCAAAGAGTGAGTTTACACCACAAACTCTTAGACAGTGGGCAATTTGAAGAACAACATTAGGCCTACACACAAGATGAACAGTATCGATACCACTGCCCTCCAACAAGCAGCCAGTAACATAGAACGATGTGTTGAATTGTGCCTTATGCAGAAGAGAAGGATATATTCAACATTTTCTATAGTGAATAATAATCTCCCAAAGATACGGTACTCAACTTTGAGGTATAACAAATTGTGATTCACATAATTTGTTTGTAAATAAATAAATAAAGAGAATTGTTAGATCCATATAAATCACTCTATATAATAATAATTGTAGATAGCATTATTTTGGATTGAAAATATTCTGAACAATGAACACATTAAAGTGTTTGTAAAAATATTTCACAAAAACTATCAATTGTGAAAACTAAGTCAAAATGCACTTTAGAATAATACAGTCTATGAACAGTAGAACAGTATATCATTGCTCTGAACACATGCTTGAATAATCATTTCTCAGTCTATTTTACAGAAGTGAAGATCTGTATGAAATGAATACCATTAAGAAATTCTTACCTCATTATACTACAATACAATACAATTTGTTGTATTGTTAAGTAAACTGCATATCAATAAGCTCTATCTTAAACTGTAAGATAACTTCTGGAATTTTCAGTGTAAAATGTTTCTCGAGTAAACTTACTTCACTAATAAGTCATAATCTGCGTAGCCAGCTCTATAGCTATTCACATATTTAGCATGGATTGCAGGCTCCAGGTAGCTCAATTTCACAGATTCCTCTTCTTTCATGGCATTTCTCCATTCCATCTGGGAAAATGTTAAAAAATCAATCATAAACATTTCACTAAATATGAAACAACCGCACAAAGAAATGCTGTTGGAAGGGTCTCTGGCAGCTATTCCCAATCTTAATTTATGATACAGTATAAAATTCAATTGAATTTTTTTACAACCTAATCTCATGCTGATCATATATATATATTCATTCTGTTAGTGGATGTTTTCTGTTAATATTATTGTCAATTATTAAGACATTATTAAGAACATTGTCCGGGCTTGTACGCCATGGTCCAGTTGACATGACACTCAAATGTCATCTGGACCATGGCCTACAAGCCCAGACAATGTTCTTAACATTGACTCCGACCGTGAAAGCCTACAGTGTTTTATTAAGACATTCACAATTATTTATTTATATACTGATGAAATTAAGGCCAGAAGGCCAATGTTTCTGTCAACTCAGGTTCCATATAAATTTCATGCAGGGGCGTATTCAGAGGGGGGCTGAGGGGGCTGCAGCCCCCCCGAAACGTTAATTCATGCTAATATGTTGCACATGAGGGCACTTTAAATTCTTAGATTGTAGACAGTTTAATTGCAATTGTAGAAAATTCAGCCTGGTTCGGAAGTTCATTAAATATCATTTTCTCTGAGACAGCACAGACAATGCAGGGTGCAGTATAATTTCGTCTCGCCTCAAAGTGAACAAAAGTAGCCTACTTTTATTTTGCATTTATCGGCATTTTGTTCTTTATTAGTCCATTTTAGGAAATTTTCATTGACATTCATGCATTAATATAGTAAACGTAAAAATGATAGAAAGCATAATAATAAAATAGTAATATAAAATACTTAAATCTTGTCCTTTGTTTATATTCTAAACTACTTTTAAAAATATGTTTAGAAATATTAAGTCATTTTTTGATTCTTCTTGTCATATTCTCATAAATTTAAGGTCATTTTATAGGCCATTTTCAGGCATTTTCAGGTCATCCACTTCTGAGCCCTATGATAATATTGTTAGGCTTATCACAGCCCCTCCCGAAAAATAATCTTGGATACGCTCCTGATTTCATGAAAAAAAAAGTATATAAGGATACAAACAGATCACAATATGCGAAAAGATACATATCCACAATAACAAAAACACGCTTATGAACTTTAAATTTCCCACAGATGATGATCTCATCGGGAAGTTCAATGGATGCCCATGACAGGATGCTGATGTCAAGCAACAGGCAGATGGAGTTTAGCTGAGGATGAGCTGTGATGTCCCTCAAAACTGCAGTTCAGGTCAGTGTTCATTTAAGTGAAGTTTGTGTGTGTCAGAATCCATCTCATTATTATTTTTGTAAAATATAAAGTTCTCAAATTATCAGCTGAAATAAAACTTTGCATACTTTATAAAACACTTGGCACTCGAATGTCAACTGGACCATGGCCTACAAGCCCGGACAATGTTCTTAATATTTTGCATACATTATTTATTAGTGGTTGAGATACAACCGTTAAGTTAATAAATTCATATCGTATATACTCGAGTACTACCCGCATATTTTTTCAAAATCGCGAACATAAAACTGGGGTGCGGGTGTTATTTGAATACTGAACTCCTCTCATCTAAATTTCGAAATTTTGAACCATATGGTGGTTTGTAGTAGCATCACAGTATAGTATAATAGTACCAAAGCTGTAATGAAAGGAAAATGAGACAAAGAAGATACTTTCTTATGCATATGGTCTGCCATGACTAGTGGTGAAACCAAGTTTTACACATAGAGACACTGAGCAAGTACCGGTAATAGTGCAGTACAAGCAGAAACACTAATTTGGGGAAAGTTAGGTAAGGTTCGGTGAATATCCACAAGAGTTTGACCTTGGGTCGGATGCAAGTCATCGTGTGTGGATTCCCGCTGCACAGTTGGATTCACGAATGGAGAGTGTTATTAAAGTGTTACGCTGCGCATATAAGATTGCCAGATTTTGGTTGGCTGTTACCATGCACATTATTTTTATAATTACACTGCAGCCTACAATATTTAATTCTTTTATGATATGTAATGTTAATTATAACTGTTTAATTAAGAATAAAACTGACAAAATAATTTTATGTATGGGCCTATAGATTTTTTTTTCAAATTTCCTTTCCAAAAATTTGGGTACGGGTATTATTCTGGGGCGAGTAGTATTTGGGTACATACGGTATTAATTCAACTCATTTTGTTAGATTATCCACACAAATGTTAATTGTCCTTTGAATCTTTAAAGGCAAGTTTTGGGAGCAGGGGGAAAGAAAAGACCAGGAAAATGTTAGTGGCACATTGTTTGAAAGATTATAGGCAATTATATTTAAAAGTATCATCTTTAAAGTAAATACATACCAATCTTAAGAACCTTTCTCTAGGCAGATTAAATTTCTCTCCTCCCATGAGTTTCAGCATTTCTGACCTCTCACACCATGGCCATATCATTAAATCCAACATTCCAGGTTTTTCACCTATAATTTAATTTTAGAATTACTCACAAACACAATTTTATTGCAATAGACTAATTTTATAAGCTTCATGTAGAGAAGATAAGTGATTATGAATTTAATTCATAGACGAAGGTTAGAAGATGTTTCCAAAATGAAAATTAATTTTTATTTCTGTATCAGTACCATAGGTACTGTAAGTAGAGGAAGTACTTTATTTGACCTTAATATCTGATGTTGAACTTTCAGTCTTAATGAGCGTTCGAATCAAACATTTTGATGAGAGCAAGAAATGGGTCCAATGTAATAACAATTATATTTAATATTAAATAAAAATAAATGTAGTAACACCAGACAAACAAACAAACAAACAAACAAAGAAACAAAGAAACAAATGGATATAAATAATCTTAATAATAAGAATGCACTCAGCGAACAGTTTGATTTGATGTGACAAAATGCTGGAAGAGTCTTTCCAGTGTCTTTTTCAGAAATGTCTTTTTCAGAATGATGTCCACCTGCTAATATTCACATAAATGTTAATGTCTTTTTATCTGACTCTGTAGTTTGGTAAGATAGTAAGATCATTATTCATGATATTAAAATTCATTTCACATTCTGCGAACATACTGGCATAGTCATTTTGCTATCACTGTCCCTGGAGGTGCTGTCTTTGAAGTGTTATTTGTTTAATGCAAGAAGGACACACTCATTAATAGCTGCGTGCTGAAG
This sequence comes from Ectobius pallidus, assembly GCA_964059195.1. NCBI lineage: Eukaryota > Metazoa > Arthropoda > Insecta > Blattodea > Ectobiidae > Ectobius > Ectobius pallidus. Next base: position 101,617,462 of record CAXKWD010000002.1, on the reverse strand, counting down.
TGTTGTCATGTCTCAGCTGGAAATGCTGAAATTTTTTATTATATTACTATTGTTATTAGATTGACTTGACAACATAGTCATCTGCTTGGATTTGAGAGTGTTTACCCTCAATCAACAATAATATAATCTTGCAGACCACAAAAGGAAATGTCAACGTTTGACTCGCCAAGTGAGAGCAACTTCTTTATGTGTCAGACTCTATTACTTAAAGCTTTTTATAAAAAAATTATCCATGTTATTAACCAACTTTAAGAACATGCACTCTCTGTAAAGTACATACTCGACAGACTATACCATGGAACACTAATCACTACTGCACTCATTTACACAGCACAAATTCTTTAACCGTATTGTTGCCGGCAAATAGAAACCAACACTAGTCTAAAGTGTGTTAAGGTCAACAATTTGTTTTTGAAAACATAATATAAACCTTGTCGTTCTTCTGTTACACCATTCATATCAAAATATGCTTGTTAGATAAATTTTCTTCTTATTCACAGTGCTGATGATATATTATGTTAAAAAAACAGCATTATGAAGAACCATAAGTGCATGTTTCTGGTAATTGCATTGGAATTTTAAACTGAATTTTATGAAATATAGAAAAATATATCCTTGGCAAGGAAGGAATTTATATATGATGAGCTGGGGAAATTTTTTTGATGAGAGGGGGAAATCCCCCCATCCCCCATTAATTTGAACCCTGGCCTTAATATAACATGCTCTGAGGTGATCTGAATTCAAAAGTACTGTTTTCAGGAAAATGTATAGGTCTATCTGGTCTATGCATATTTATGCATGTCTGCAATAAATCTCAAAGATTAAAAACGTGAGGATATTTTAAGAAAAAACTTGACACGATGATTCAAACCCATGACTTTCGGCTTTCATGCTGATGCTCTACCAACTGAGCTAGCCCGAGTTTGATTCACAGCATCAGATGGAATCTCTCTCCTAGGATTGGCTACCCTTAACCCTTTCACTGCATGCATGCATGTGTCAGCATGCATCACTGCTGGCCATACTATATATATATGTTGCACCACTTTGCATGCCTCTAGACGAAAGAAATTCTCCTTAACAGAGATTCAAAATGTGTCAAGCGCACCTGTGTGATCTGTTATCTACACCTGACACCATTAGTTCCCTGTTCTCTGCCTTCAGCTACCATCTATAGCTAAATATTTCAGCCATTTATTCCACCTCGCATTAAAATCCATTATAACGTGTCTGTGCTGTGAGTCATAGGGGCTTTCTCAGGATTGTGTAAATCACTCTGTATTTCAAGAAGAACATTGTGACCAGCTATATGGGCTCGTTCCCAGGTCTGTTATTCTATGATTCAGAGAAAAAAAGACGAAATTTGCAGTACAGAATTTATCATAGGCCTAATACGAGGTCACTCCAAAAGTAATGCACGGCATTTTTAAAAAAATTCAATTTTCGTTTACCACCTTTGATACTTATACAGTTGCTAGAAACATTCTTCCCGTCGAGTTTCAAATGTAATTCAACCTGCTGCTGTGTGTGGCGCTGTCGTAGCACTTCTTCAAAATGGTTGCTGCACTAGATGTTCGTCGGAAGCAACGTGCTGTGATAGAATTTCTGTGTTGTGAGAACAAGACAGTGACAAACATTCACAAGAGGTTGCATGAGGTGTATGGTGATGACGCTGTGGATCGCAGTACTGTTAGCCGGTGGGCATGCAGATTATCTGGTGAAAGTGGGCACGCGAATACCCGGGATCTCCCGTGTAGCGGGAGGCCACGCAGTGCACACACTCCTGACACTATGCAGAGCATTCGCAACTTGATTTCGGCGGACAAACGTGTAACAGTGAAAGAACTGTCGATTCAAGTGGGAGTGGGAGAAGCTAGTGTGTGCAGAATATGGAAAGAATTGCAGTTGAAAAAGGTGTGCGCCTGGTGGGTTCCGAGAATGTTGACGGATGCTCACAAAGAAACACGGAAGACAGTGTGCAGCGAACTTTCGGAACAGTTCGAAAATGGCGGGGATGACTTTCTTTCAAGAACTGTGACGGGGGATGAAACCTGGCTCCATCATTTTGAACCAGAAACGAAAAGGCAATCCATGGAATGGCATCATGCAAACTCACCAAAGAAGAAGAAATTCAAAACTGCGCCTTCCGCAGGAAAAGTCCTGGCTACCGTGTTTTTCGAATCAGAAGGCCTTTTGCTTGTGAACATCATGCCACACGAAACCACCATCAATTCTGGCGCTTATGTGGAAACCATAAAGAAACTGCAAGCTCGACTGTGTCGCATTCGACCACATCGACAAAAGCAGGATGTTTTGCTGTTGCATGACAACGCCCGGCCACATGTCAGTGCGAAGACCACAACCGCAATCACAAAAATTGGATGGACAACATTGAAACACCCGCCTTACAGCCCTGATCTTTCACCATGTGATTATGACCTCTTCGGTAAACTGAAGGAATCCCTTCGTGGAACAAGATTTGAAGACGATGATTCCCTCGTGAAGGCTGCGAAACAATGGCTTAGAAGAGCTGGTCAAGACTTCTACTGTGCAGGTATACATGCCCTCGTTCCACGGTGGCGTAAGGCAGTTGAAAGGGACGGAGATTATGTGGAAAAATGATATAGTATTCCTGAAAGATGTATCAACATACAGTACAAATTGCAAAAGTATGGAAAATAAATTCAATTTTTAAAAAAATGCAATGCATTACTTTTGGAGTGGCCCTTGTAATTTGTAAGACAAAAACACAGCAATTAACAGTATGGAATGAATAACCAAAACTGAGTATAGAACAATGCGGTTTCGAAAACCAATACGCTTACCAAAAACTGTTGAGAAACAAAAATGATACATGTGAAGAAAATTCCAATACAGATAGAAAAGTGAAAGGCTTAAGGCCATTGTACTGAGCGTGGCATGGTTAGCAAGCTATCCTTCTTCCGTATGAATGATTAAAAACAAACAAACTGCAAAATGTAAATTACAAACAAACAAAAAAAAAAAAAAAAAAAAAAGGAATCCGGAAAAGAACACAAAACTGGTGGGTAACATTAAATTATGAAAACCGAAAAGAACTAAAAAATACCCACCAGAAAAATTTAAATAATACAATTAAAACATACCTGCTGGTAAACTAAGAAGAAACCAAAAGATAAAGATCACATGCTGGCTACCGAAGCACTAATGTAGAGAAAACATGGAGCACAACCTTCCTGCTTGGCGATCAGATGACTTCTCGATAAGCAGCAATGCCCACCAAAAGTAATACGGGAAATGCCACTGGCGGGCGCTAAGCAGAATATACAATAGCAATAAACTGACAGTAAAGAGGGCGTTGAAAGCAGGAAGGGCAGAAAAGAAAGAAAACTGAAAGCCCTTTACGAAACAAAACAAAACTGGAAGAAAGATGGCTTGCAAACGAAAGGTATGTATGTAAACAAACAAGAAAATATGAACAAAATTAACAGATTTAAAGAATTAAATGTACCGGTAGCTAAGATAGTAAATGAAATTAAATAAATAATAAAATATGAAAACGTGCCAGATACAAGCGGCACAACATGTGCTCTTATTTTGGAGGAAACTGACAAATGACAGGTATTTGCATATGTTGTCCATTTATGATTACAAAAGAAATTTGCAAATTAATTCAGTACTACCAGTTTCCACAGTGAATAATATGTTATCAGTGAAAGAGTTAATGGCCGACCTCACCGAAAGACATTTACATTGTACATACAGTACTGTGAGCCAACACTAATTTAGTGATTTTGTGACAGAGATTTCACTGTTATTGTACAGTAACATTAGTATGTATTCATGATTCTGCAGAATATTGTTTCTATTGGCATGTCACAATTGCCTGAAACATGGCCTCTGTGAATTCTCATTTACAACTTTACCTCCAAAGAAAGGCTTTCCTCTTGCAACAATTTCTTTCTCAAAAACGTCCAATCCCTTCATTATGGAATTCAAATGTTCTTTGTCCATGTTCTGGTACAACTTGAACAGATTGGAAATAACCTGAAATAACAAAAACACAAACTCGTGTCAAAATTAAGACCAGTAAATTGGTTTTGAAGGAACTGATAATCTCCTTACTTGATTTACTTACATGCTACCCACAACTGAGTAAAAGAATTTATTGAGTTTCAACTATCTCTGCTCATCTGTCATACATGATTCACAATTTCAGGATAATAAACGATAAAGCATTATAATAAGTTCAGTGCGGCACATCCAGTAAATTTCACAGGGATCTATATTTTAATCAATACTTTTTATTTTCTATACAAATGATTTAGAATTATTAAAAACTAAAGAAAAATTTATCTGTACAGGGATATTTTATTAATTTTCTGCAGTCCATTAATTCACTTGTTAATGACATCAAACATGATTTATCTTTAATTCAATGCTGGCTCAATTACAACAAATTGTCTTTTAAACTTATACAAAAATCAACAGATCAAACACACAGATACATCTGAAACAAATTATGGCAATAGTACTAGAAATGTATCTTATATAAAATATTTAGGCTTAATACTAGATGAATGTGTATTATGGGAAAACATATAGAATATACTGCTAATAAAATTGTACCGTATTAAAAGTATAGGGCCTACTATCACACACCCATCAAAAGAGCCTAGAGAAAAAATGGTGATCACTTAAAATAAATGTTAAATGAAGTTTTCAAATGTGTCAAATAAAATAAAAACGTTTTTTAATGGTGGCAACATTGGACCCACCATTTTAGTGTGTGTGTTTTGTTTTTAATGGGTCATTAGGCTGACCCCTCTAAGGACAGTTTAGTTGTTGCTCGGAAATGTCCGTTACAAGAAGTAGTTGTGTTCACCATGTGTTCAGTTCAGTATTTCACTGTGTTAACATCAAGAAAGACTTGTTGTTTCAATGAAGGGCTTTAATGTGTGAATGCAGATTAGAACAAAATGGATTTTCAATGTTATTAACAAATAAAGTACACTTGACTTATAAACTCTGCAAAGTTAGTTTTTAATAGGTTATGGGCCCAGGTTACGAGACCAGTGTGTCTAATAAGTCAAGGAATTTCTCAAGGTTATAACGAAAATTCAAGATGGATCTAGCAAAGCACATAAAACCGCTAAACAGTGAAATAGAATGGCCTATGTGGAAACGGAAAATTCGAGATCTGCTGGATTACCATGAAGGAGCTTTAGACGTAATTGAGGGTAAATTGAAGAAACCAGATCCGCTATTAGAAGGAGCCAATGAAGCAGAAGCTAGAGCTCACAAAGAAAAGTCGGATTTGTACAGGAAAGCTAACAGTTACGCAAAATCTACGATAACGAGTGCAGTTACTGATGCAGTTTATCAGAAGATCATGGACACAGAAACGGCTTATGAAGCATGGGAGGCTTTAAAGAAGAATTTTGAAGCTTCGTCTAGAGATCAACTTTTCAAGTTATGTACAGACTTCTTCGCCTTTAGTTGGAAATTTACAGAGGATGTGTCAACACATGTTGCAAAGTTAAGAAGTTTATGGAATGAATTAAATAACGGACTTAAAGCTAAAGATGAGGCTGCTTTACCTGAACTGATTCTGGTATGTAAAATCTTGCATATTTTGCCAACTAATTTTGAAACATTTAAATCAAGTTGGATGTTGTTATCAAAAAGTGAAGACAAAAAGTTTGAAGAATTACATTCACAGCTTTGTATGTTTGAAAGAAACTTCACAAAAGGTGGTGAAAAAGTTGAACAAGAAGCATTAGTGGCCAAATTAAATGCAGATAACGTAACCAGAAAGAAGTTTGTTTACAAGGGTAATTGCTATTACTGTAAGCAACCAGGTCATTGGATCAAAAGGTGTAAGAAATGGATAGCTGATGGTAGACCGCCCAAGAATGCAGTAAAGAAAAGAGAAGAAGACAAAACAGTGGTAACAAATGTGACATTACTATCTGTGTGTAGTGAGGCTTGTACTACAGAACTTGATGAAGATAATTGGTGGATTGACAATGGTGCAACAAAACATGTAACAAAGTGTTTAGATTATTTTGTCAGTTTTGAGATATTTAAATCTCCTCACAGTGTCAAGGCAGTTGGACAAGAGTCTCTGAATGCAATAGGAAAAGGGTCAATAAGAGTCTTGTCAACAATTGGAAACAGATCTGAAGAAATCATTCTGAGTGATGTCTGGTATGTACCAAAAATCTCTAAAAACCTTTTCTCAGTTTTAGCTGCTCAAGACCGTAACGAGAACAGCATTTTTGAGTCGACACCTACAACCTGTACTTTGAAAATTAATGGTCAAGTAAGACTGGTTGGAAGTCGTGAAGTAAATGGTTCTCTGTATAAAGTGGCAATTAAACCATTAGTTCCTAAGCAAGGTGCTGACGTAAACTTAGTTGAGGAGAAATCAGACCTTTTGCAACTATATCATGAAAGGTGGGGTCATCAAGACAAACGTCATGTTAAAATGAAACTTAAGAGAGACTTCAACATTGAGGTTAAGTTAAATGAAGAGATTTGTGAACCTTGCACGTATGGAAAGGCACATCGCCTACCCTTTGGTACAAGAGAGAAGTCAAGTAAGCCTGGTGAGTTGATATCAACAGATGTGTGTGGTGCTTTTGATGAGTCATTCCAAAAGAAGCGATACTTTGTGTTGTTCAAAGATAATTATACAAAGTTTAGATACTGCTATTTTCTTGCACAGAAGTCAGAAGTGAGTGATGCATTGAAGGACTTTCTTAGGCATACAAAGACACTAGGATATTCTGTCAAAGAAATGTTAAGTGACAACGGCAGGGAATTCGACAATGAAGAAGTTAGGTCTATTTTACGAGCAAACGGGATCACACAGCGCTTGACAGCTCCCTATACTCCTGAGCAAAATGGTATTTCTGAACGGGACAATAGAACAATAGTTGAAATGGCTAGAACATTGAAGTACTCCAATCCAGAAGTAATCTATCCTGAAGGAATATGGGCTGAGTTGGTTAATACAGCTGTCTACATTTTAAATAGAACAGGAAAGTCATCTATAGATGGTGTTAGTCCTTATGAATTGTGGTTAGGAAAGAAGCCTAGAACAAAACATCTTAGAATTATTGGTTCAAAGTGTTATGCACACATTCCAAGTCAGAAACGAAGAAAGATGGACAAGAAAGCTGTAAAAGGACACCTCATAGGGTATGATGGTGATGAACGGTTCAGAATTTGGATTAAAGAAGATCATAAAGTTATTCTGTCCAGAGATGTCAAATTTGAAGAAAAACTTGGTTGTTGTATTGAACAAGTCAAATTACCATTTCAAGATGTAAACAATGAAGATGAAAAAGTTCAAGAGAGTGATGAAGAAACCATCAAAGAAGATACCAGTAATAAGGAAGAATATGAAACTGAGACCGATACAGAGATGGATGATGAAAGCCATAAAAATTATGAAGAAAAACAAGGTGTTTGGTTGAGAGATCGCTCATCCTTGAAGAAACCAAATTTCTTGAATGAATATGTAATGGCAGTAGAAAATCTTATTAATGTGAATAATGTTCCTGAAACATTTGAAGAAGCATTAAAACAAGAAAACAGTATTGATTGGAAAAGAGCAATGGACAAGGAAATTGGTTCATTAAGGGAAAATCAAACTTGGGAACTTGTAAATTTGCCAAAGGATGCCAAGGCAATACCATGTAAGTGGGTTTTCAGACTAAAAACCAATGCAGATGGCAGCATAGACAAGTATAAGGCTCGACTTGTTGTCAAGGGTTTCAATCAGCGCGAGGGTGTTGACTACAGTCAAACATTTAGTCCAGTTGCAAAAATGACAACTATTCGATCTATTTTAAGTGTTGCAGCAAATAAAGGGATGCATATTGCACAGTTTGATGTATCAACGGCCTTCTTGTATGGAGAACTTGAAGAGACAATCTATATGGTACAGCCAAGAGGGTATGAAGATGGCACTAACAAAGTATGTAAACTGAAGAAGAGCTTGTATGGCTTAAAACAAGCGCCAAGATGCTGGAATAAGCGATTTGGGAATTTCTTACTTGGTCTTGGTTTTGAAGTGAGTCAAGCTGATCCGTGCTTGTATGTTAAAAATCAACATGGCAAACAATTACTAGTAGTTTTGTATGTGGATGATGGGTTAGTTGCAGCTACTGATCAGAAAGATTTGAAAAACTTTTTCGAGAAACTGAAAGCAGAATTTAAGGTCACAACGTCAGAGGCAACTTATTTCTTAGGCTTACAAATTGAACAAAGCAAAAATGGTAACATCAAGATTCATCAGGAAACATATGCAAGGAGCATTTTGAAACGTTTCAATTTTTCAGAATGCAAGGCAGTGTCTACTCCAATGTTGAAAATTTCGGATGTTCAACAATCAGGGAAAGAAGACAATGAAAAACAGAAGTTTCCATACAGAGAAGCTGTTGGAGCTTTAATGTATCTGATGCTTGGGACTAGGCCTGATCTAGCCTTCAGTGTGAGTGTCTTGTCAAGGACTCTTGAGAATCCTACCGCTGAAGATATATTAAGATTAAAAAGAGTGTTCAGATATGTGGCAGGAACAATTAACTATGGAATCACATATAAGTCAAAAATAAAAGGTGACAGTTTAGAGTGCTACAGTGATGCAGACTTCGGAGGATGTACAAAAACAGGGCGTTCAACATCTGGAGTTGTTATTAACTATGCTGGAGGAATTATTTCTTGGTTAAGTCAGCGACAGGCAATGGTGGCAACTTCAACTACAGAGGCTGAAATAGTTGCTGCTCATGAGGCTGTGAAGGAAGTTATTTGGTTATCTAGACTATTTAATCAGATTACAAAGCTGAATCACATCCCCATGTTACATATTGATAATGCAGCAGCAGTAAAGTTAGCACAGAACCCTGAATTTCATCGTCGTACTAAGCACATAGATATCAAGTATTTTTTCATTCGTGAAAAACTAGCTGAAAGAAAACTTGAAGTAGAACAGATTTCAACAGAGTGTCAAGTTGCAGACGTAATGACTAAACCTTTGAACAAGATTCGTTTGCAGATTTTATGTAATCAAATGGGATTATTGTAAAGTCAGTTTTTATTTTAGTTGACAAGGGAAAGTGTTAAATGAAGTTTTCAAATGTGTCAAATAAAATAAAAACGTTTTTTAATGGTGGCAACATTGGACCCACCATTTTAGTGTGTGTGTTTTGTTTTTAATGGGTCATTAGGCTGACCCCTCTAAGGACAGTTTAGTTGTTGCTCGGAAATGTCCGTTACAAGAAGTAGTTGTGTTCACCATGTGTTCAGTTCAGTATTTCACTGTGTTAACATCAAGAAAGACTTGTTGTTTCAATGAAGGGCTTTAATGTGTGAATGCAGATTAGAACAAAATGGATTTTCAATGTTATTAACAAATAAAGTACACTTGACTTATAAACTCTGCAAAGTTAGTTTTTAATAATAAAATATGTTGTTTATAAGTACAATATTATAGCAATTTATAAAATGAAATTTCTAACCTTGTTGAACTGTTCTATGAGTAGCTTATCCTTTGCTTTTTTCAAGGGATCTTTGGGATACAAAGGTCTCTGTGGATACTTCTCATCAAGGTAGTCCGCAATGATCAGACTTTCATAGATAGTGCTGCCATTCTCTAATTCCAGTGTTGGAACTTTCCCCAAAGGACTCTTCTCAAATAGCCATTCAGGTTTGTCTGAGAGATTCACGTTTACCACATCATATCTAGAAATAAATAATTTTTCTATAAATAAAATGTCAAAGAATACAATATATACGATTTAAAGAAAAATATGAACATAATGCACAAAAATCATTAGAATAATAGTCATATATGTAATAAGTAGGGACCGGATTCTTAGGTTTTTACCTATTTTTTTCCTTGCTTCCAAAACAAAAAGCGCTCATACACTTTTTCGAATCATGTCCGTAGGATTCACCCACATGAATTCTGTGGCACCTAAAAATACCTAAATGGGGTATAAAAATCTAAATATACCTAAACGGGATATAAAACCTAAAATATCTAATTTAGGCTACTTTCTTTTGTATCTTTTGCTTGTCAGTTGAGGAATCGATATTTTGCGGAGAGACAATAATTTTTGTTGGGTTGAAATTAATACCACCAGCGTTCCGTTCAACCCATTGTCGTCTAGGATGGACAGTATCAAGAGAGGAAGTGTAGAGTACCGGCGTATTCCTTTTAAAATATTCGTACGAACAACCATTGTTGCCGTGTATGAACAAGGGTATAGAATTCTGTGTTTTAAAGCGTTTGTTTGCCTTTAGTACTGTCTTGTTATTCACACTGAGTGGTCACACTGTGTTCTAAGAAGACGTGTTAATGATGTATTGAATCCTATGTACCACATTCAAATTCATTAAACCAATTATTCTACCCGAAAACGATATTTTGGATAAAAAACCTAAAAAACACTATTTCACCTAATGGAAAACCTAAAACAGTGTTTTTAAAAACCTAAAAATCCGGTCCCTAGTAATAAGAGTAAAATCTTCAGGTTTAACAAACGGGGTGCAAGAAGAGGAGAGATGGAAAGGGAGAGGGTGGAGAGCACTTGAAGTTAAAATTACTTGCTTTGACTGCCCATAATATTAGTCTTTCACTATGTAGGCTGTTTAACAAGTAAATAAAGGAACCTACGGATATGAAGTTTCTGGAACCCAGAAGTAGTTAGGAATCTCTTTATAGTATTTCAGTGTATATATCTGACTGACTGACTGACTGACTCATTCCTGTGGAGGTTTCATTTCATATACTAATTTTGTTACTATTTTCCGAGAGAGGGCAGAGGGACAGGTGGTAAGCCCATTGCCTCTCAACCCCCCTCCGGAAACTAAGGTATTACTTGGACGTGAAAGGGCCGAGAAATTTTATCCAGAGACTCTAATTTAGGATTGGAGTTCTTTTAAGTGCTGTAAATCTATGACATGGGCCCCCCAGCTTAAAGTCCCTCCCGGAGGACTCCGTGCCCAGGATTTGTATGCGACCGGGTTTGATCCTGTGACCTTCCTGTGGGCACGCTGCCGACAATCTGTATATCTAACCAACTGAATTAAGTAAATGAATCAAATGTATTTTATTTTTAATTTTGCCTTTTGTTTTAATAATACTCTAAAACTTCGATTGTATTTTTACCATGAACATTGTAATTATGTTTTCTACCTGTAGAGCTCATTATTCTATGAATAAATAAATAAATAAAGTTCACATGCTGTCAATAGTAATTTCAACTACAGGGAACATACTTAATCCTTACAAACTAACATAAAAAAACCTTAGGATTATTTCCAAACATGTTTAGAATAATGCCATTCTGAATACTGACAAATATTGTTTACGTAGAGGAGGAGTGAACATGGTTTAGGTCTGCTTTTCATCCCTAATAGGCCTACTAGTCAAAACAGCTGATAATGATGATGACAATGATGATGACAATGATGATGATGATGATGATGATGATGATGATGATGATGATGATGATGATGATGATGATGATGATGATGATGATGATGATGATGATGATGATGATGATGATGATGATGATGATGATGATGATGATGATGATGATGATAATAATAATAATAATAATAATAATAATAATAATAATAATAATAATAATAAAAATAATAATAAACGAATTCCTGTTGGTTTCGAAAATTTCCTTTTATCGTCGTCATTCTGCATTATTTTACGAGATATTTCATACTAAACTTATTTTTGCGTATAGGCCTATCTATAATAATAAGAGGAAGTGTTATGTCTGTTTGTGTGTGTCTGTGCGCGATGCCCGGCGAAATCTACTTCACGCAGAGATCTTAAATTTTACACATAGATGTGGCCGAATGCACCCCGAAGCCGGATTTTTCATTTTCGCTTAAGTTCGCGAGTTATGGGTGAAAAACTTGCAGAACAGGGAAATTTTTTGCGCTATCGAAGCACCAGTTTTCGGTAACACATTTCAATTGTCAAATCAATTGAAAGTGGCTTTTTTCAACATATCGCACTGAATTATCGATCACTTCAATTTTGTAAACCCACCCTGGTCGATTAACTTGTTTATAATGTCAAGGCACGTAGACATCTGAAATATTTAACATAGAGGAAAAAGGAATAATGAATATAGGCTTAGATTGATTGAATGATCTATTTGGACGGATCTCACTGCGCAGGGGTTTTCTAGACCAGGGAACTCGAGTCTGAGGTCTGATGTCGTTTTCCCAGGCAGCGCTTTCTAATCATGGAATGCACTCCAAAGCCGGGGTTTTTAGTTATTACATTATAATTATTAATCGTTTAGTTTATGAATGGTTCGCGTTGAAGTGTTAATAAATATAATGTTTTGATTATTATGCTCTTAATTTTTAATTGTTGAACTAATTATCGTGGACGAAGCTGGGGCACCTGCTAGTAAAACAATTAGTTAAGTATGATCCAATAAATTAGTAAATCACTTAACTTTTTTGTACAGCATGGAATAAACAACGTTTCCAAAAAGGAATGATAATTCTTTCACACTGGTCGTATAGGCTAAGGTGGAAAGGTAGAGTGAGATTGAAAAATTCAATGCCATAGCCGGGATTTAAAGCAGGAACTTCGGATCTCCGTGGCGCTGCTCTACCACTTGAGCAATCATGGCATCATGCAGGTAAAGTAAAGTAAAGTGTTCCCTATACAGACCATGGAGGCCCACAGGGTCCCAGGAGGTTGAGGCTCCCAGGTACAACATTAAATTAAATTCAGTTGAAGTCAGTTGCAGAAGTTAATGTTGTACCGGCATGTTGCCATGGTAGCTAAATGGTGGAACAACGGCACAGAGAGCGGAACATCCTGGTTCAAATCCCGGCATTGAATTTTTCTGTCCTACTCTACCTTTCCAATGTTTCAAAATGTTGCAAAGTGTTTGTTGCAATTAATTCTACTCAGTAACATACGGTACCTCATATAACGTAAGAATGTGGCCACTAGAAGGAATATTGTTTCAATTTACGTGAGTGTTGCCAAGAAGGAGCACCCTCTGTTTCAAAATTTCATTAACAAGGCTCGTTGTATTCGATGCGAATCGATGTCTTAGGTTATTTATGAACGTGTCTACACTATTTTAAAGATAAAATTTTATCATAAATTAATGGACTTCTGTAGTAGCACTAGGCCTATCTGGAGCAATAAAATCTCTCTCATGACAATACATTATTATTGTCTTGTTCTTCTGGTTATAAAAGATTAGTAATTTAAGGTTGAATTATTCAAACTTTAAGTGGTGAATATGTAATTATTTTTCTCGTACATGACAATATATCGTCGGACATGGGAGTGTCCCTTTTAAGAATACTTAATGTCACTTTAGCTTGAGCGCACGATCTGGGTAATTAACAGAATGCCAACAATATGTACCCATAGCACAGTCAAATCAGACCAAAAAATTTGTTTTGCTGCATTAAATCATGTACCCACCGATTTCAGGTGCCGCGGGGGGGGGAGGCTCAAAGGTCCCTTTTTTCAGTATTTGGCGCTTGTCTAGAAAATGGTGCGTCGCACAGAAAATTTTATGATTTTCAACATTGAAACGAGTGAAATTCCCTACAACACAGTGCATTCGCATTTATCTCTATATGTCACCGTCTTTGAGAAACGAGCAGGCGAAAATAGAAAATTTGCAGAAAAATTTGCATCGCCACAAGTTTTTCGTCAAACTTACCCTTCCAACTCTTTTGCCTTCCATTTCACAGGAAACTCGTAAGAAAGGAATTTGTTGATCATTGTATTTATTTCAAGAATACGTATACTTATGCTAGTTTATATTCAAGCAGTCAAAAGTTAGAGGGTTTTGGAGTTTCGGGGTCGATTTCGAGATTCAGGGCAAGTGATGCGCTAGAAATGTTTCTGAAAATTTTTCATTTTCGCCGGCTCTTTCATCGGAAACGGTAACAAATACAGATAAATGTGAATACCATTTTTTGGGGATTTTAATACGTTATAAATTTCATATAAAATTTTCTGTGCGATGCACAGTTTACTAGTTATATGTCAAGAATTGAAAAAAGGGACCTTTGAGCCTCCCCCACCACCAGCGGCACCTGAAATCGGTGGGACTTTATTAGGTGTTTTTCAGTGAATCTCCCCTACACATTCCTGAAACTTTTGTAACTACATGATTTAATCCTAATTTGCCTGGGCTAATAAATATCTGAGAAGAAAAAGAAGAAGACATTTTAGTATTGGGGAGAATGCTTTTAGTCGCCTACTTTGCGATATATCTGTGAAGAATAGGAAGAAGTTATTTTAGTATTGGAGAGACTATTTTTGGAACTTTGTGAAACATCTGAGAAGAAGAGGAAGAAGCAGATATTTTAGTATTGGTGAAAATATTTTTGGTACTTTGTGATACATCTGAGAAAAAGAAGAAGCAGACATTTTGGTATTGGAACTTTATGAAACATTTGAGAAGAAGAGGGAGAAGAAGCCATTTTAGTATTGGAGAGAATGTTTTTGGTACTTTGTGATACATCTGTGAAGAAGAGGAAGAGGAAACTATTTTGCTTTTGGTGAGAATATTCTTTGTATTATTGCTATTATTATGATCTGAAGAAGAGGAAGAAGATATTTTACTATTGGTATTACTATGGTGTCTAGTTAAAGGTTCGAGGTGGTGGTATACATTGAGATTGGTGTTGAGGTGTTGATGGGTCAGTGAATTGTAACATACCACCCGAACCATCCGGGTCATACCGGCCTTATATAGCAAATTTCAACCAATCACGGCTCATCTTACTTCAACCAATCAAATTACGAATACCTAGCCTACTGCTTTCAGCCAATCACAGACGAGCTTGCATTTATGTTTTGATAACCAATCAAATCTTACCTACCAAACCTATAATATGACATCACGATTATTATACCAATATCTTGTATTTCTATTGTAATGTAATTAACTATGATAAGATAATTTAGTACTATAAAAAACAAAGCTAATTAATTAATTTAGGCAATTAATACTATTAACTATAGCAATCTAAAGCATTAAAGATACGCCACTTTAGGCTTGACGAGCTTGGTACCTGATGTCAATAAATTCTAATTTCAAAAACATAATATATAGGAAATAAAGCGTACTTCTTAAAAATTAATCTAAAAATCTCATTTAATCAGAAGTGGACAATGTTATTCAAATTATATAATTAAACTACAAGGCTGACCAACCTTCAACTATAGTGTAAGCTGTGTGTATTTCTTTATTACATTTATAATTCCCATTGCATTTTGTATTACCAAGAATAAGCTATATTTATTCACAGATTAATTTTCAACGTACAGCAAAAATGTAAATATAAAATATTCAAACGTGCAGTGTTAATGAAATACAAAGTTACAAAAAAGCAGCACGTTTAAAATACTGTAATATTAATTGTATATTCCATATTTTGTATTTTAGGTTAATTTAGTAACTTTAAATTTTGATAATAAACGTAGCAAACGTTCTTGTATAATGACAAACACCTTGTATAATGACAAACACTGAAGTGTGTAAGCAAATAAAACGAACAAACTAGCTAAGAAAGCTGTATTATACTATTCAAAATCGTTGCCTGAAGGAAAGTTAATATGAAATTACCAGAATATTAATTTAACAGTTTGAATCAAATCCAGTACAAACTATAATGTAGGCTACATTGTACTCAACCTGTACTAGAATCATAACATAACCTCAAGCACGGCTAGTATTCCACATCAGGTCTTCCGAAAATAAATGTTTAAGGAATGGATATGAATAGTATACAAGAAACAAAAATGACTACATATTAACGAAGTACAGATTAGCTGTTATTGGAAAGAATCCGGGATAAAACTATACTATAAACTTCCAACAGAAATAAAATCAATAAACGAATTAAACAGATTTAGAGACAAAAATAAAATTGTTATAGAAAGAACATAATTATTCTATTAATGAGTTCCTTACCGAACAGTAAATAGAGCACAAGACTGCAATGTAAATTATTATTATTATTTTAAATAAGAACCCTACATTCAATAAACATTTATATTTTCACTGTGAGATATAACTTACTGTAAGCTATTCTTTCCACTATAACTGCTTCTAATATATTGTACATTGCTAGATTTAGGTAATTTGTTAACTCTGTTTATAGTAGTGAAACATAGGTACTTTTTAAATATAACTATATTTAAGTTTCTGTAAGCTCAGTATTATCGTAAATGTGGTTTCTAGTATGTAAGTTGTATTACGTTGTCCAATATCAGTCTTGTATTGAACTTACGGACAAAACAAATCTAAATCTGAACTAGCCTAAAGCTATTCTTTCCACTATAACTGCTTCTAATATATTGTACATTGCTAGATTTAGGTAATTTGTTAACTCTGTTTATAGTAGTGAAACATAGGTACTTTTTAAATATAACTATATTTAAGTTTCTGTAAGCTCAGTATTATCGTAAATGTGGTTTCTAGTATGTAAGTTGTATTACGTTGTCCAATATCAGTCTTGTATTGAACTTACGGACAAAACAAATCTAAATCTGAACTAGCCTAAATAAAACAAGGCCAAATGTGGGTTGCTATTGTTAAAAACCAAGACCTAAATCACTTCGCTATATTGAAAAGTTTCCGGTTCCTTTACGGGATGAAAGTTCGTGTATCCAGGATAAAAATACAGTAAATCTAATTTGTACCAAAAACACGAAAGAAACAGAATTTGAGACTCGGAATTCTTAGAAGAACAAAGTACTAAACACTACTGAACAACTTAAGAAGTGTTTATTTGAAGTACCAAGCATAATAGTGATTAAAAATCATAACATCTCAAATATATATCACATACTATAATCAGTAATCACTAATCAGGAATTGCCTTAACTCCAGCTTACTGGCACGGACTCGATCCTCGATGTGCAACCACCAATTCACAACTGACAGAAATGCGCCACTTTAACGGGAAAACGCGCCCAAATTACCGATTGACGTCAACGTGACATCAACAGAAAACAGTTGAGGTGTTTGTAGGTTTTAGTGCATTAGTGTCTCACGAGCCAGCGACATCGTAATCGTCACTTTAACTCGCGTAATCTGATGATAAAATGTAAGGGTGCTAGTGATATCGTAAGTAATCTCAAAGGATCCCAGAATTATTATACGATGTAGATGTAGATGTCTTGTTATGTAGAACTTGTGTTGAGCGAATCTCAAGGATATATAGAACACGTCAGATTATATAAAAGCGTGTTATAATATATAATACTGTAATATGTAGGTTCCGACATGCATTTGCAGTGGATACCGCCAATTGGGGGCACATCAGGTGGAACCCTTGATAACCGCATGACCCATTTTACCTGATAACACGTACAAAAAATGCTAGGTATAGTGTTTGACACTAACTTATTACCCACATTGCACTTCTGGTAGAAAAAAGTACACATTTCATATGTACACGAACATATTTCTACTTCCATATATCTATATATAGACTTTAGGGGAGAGCACGTACCGTAGATCTACGAAATGGACCAACGGTTTACTATCATTATGAAGAACGGTCCAAAAAGCCTTCATCCCGAACATTAATTGTAAACTTAGGTCATCTTAGGTCTTCCTTAAAAAAAAAAATCCAACATAAGTTATAGGTTGGTGGATCAAATGGGGTTGGGACAGGTTTCCTCGGGCGCTTTCTCTGCCACCACCGTTGCTCTAATTCTTCATAATACGACCTTCTGTTGCAATAAATATGTTATTACAAATCGTGCTAATCACTACTATCGAGACAGCTACAAAAAATTATTATATAATAATATCAATAATAACAACAATAATAATTATTTATAGTAACAATTATAAGTAAACTAGCGTGTGCCCGCGGCTTCGCACGCGATAATTATTTCAAAAATTAAAAATTAAGAGCATAATAGTTAAATCATTATATTTATTAACACCAAAATCACGTGGACTACATACCACGATTAGATAGCGTCGCCTGGTAAAAGCGACCTCAGATTCGAGTTCCCTGGCCCAGAAAACCCCTGCATAGTGAGTTTCGTCCAAGTCGAACAATGTTTGACCATATTTAGGCCTAGCCTATATTGAATATCCCTCTTCCGTGTAGGTTGAAAATTTCATACGTTTGTGGGACTTGATATTCTAAACAAATGAATCGTCAAGGATGGACCTACAAAATCAAGCGATCGCCCGCGATAATTATTTCAGAAATTAAAAATTAAGAGCATAATAGTTAAATCATTATATTTATTAACACCTAAATCACGTGAATTACATACCAGGATTAGATAGCGTCGCCTGGTAAAAGCGACCTCAGATTCGAGGTACTTGGCCCAGAAAACCCCTGTATAGTGAGTTTCGTCCAAATCGAACAACGTTGGACCCCATTTAGGCGTCGCGTGGTAAAAGCGACCTCAGATTCGAGGTACTTGGCCCAGAAAACCCCTGTATAGTGAGTTTCGTTCAAATCGAACAACGTTTGACCATATTTGGGCCTATATTGATTATCCCTCTTATAATAATAATAATAATAATAAAATCAGGTAAACTGATATAACAAAGTGCCAGTATGTTTTGTTTAATCAGTTATGATTGCAGTTATGATATGCAGAATATAAAAAAAAGTCAAATTGGCCGGTTTCGGGATTTGAGCCATGGAACTCCAGAATGTGACGCCAAGACGTTACCATCTCAGCCACCTGGGTCAGTTATGGGATAAGCGCATTCAAAGCAATAGTGTTGTCATAGCTAACTGTATTTTAATTGCCAAAGCCTTACAAATCACAGTAAAACAAAAGGTTATGTTGTCAAGATAACTGATTTTCATTTTTTCAAATAAATTCTTTCAAATACGTATATTACCATAAAATAGGCACTAAATTGAGCATAACTCCGAAACAGGTCAACCGATTTTATCCAGTATCAATAGACGTCTTCCCATGGGCATTATAAATGTGTATACCAAGTTTCATAAAAATCCGGTAAAGTGTATTTGAGTTACCGCGTCTTTAAAATAGACACTAAATTGGGTTTTACTACGGTATCGGTCTACCGATTTGGTCCAATATCAGTAGACTTCTTCCCATGTACATTATAAATGGGTATACACAGTTTCAAGAAAATCCAATAAAGCATATTTGAGTTATCGCGACTTCTTATATATTAACATAAAATGCACTAAATTGGGCATTATTCTGGTACTGGCCAACCGATTTGGTCGAATATCAATAGACGTCTTTCCATGGATATTATAAATGCGTGTACGAAGTTTCATAAAAATCCGAAAAAGCGTATTCGAATTATTGCGCCTTTAAAATATACACTAAATTGGGTTTTACTCCGGTACCGGTCAACAGATTAGGTTCAAATTCAATAGGGCACTTTTCATGGGCGTCATAAATGGGTATACCAAGTTTCGTGGCAATCGGATACAGCGTATTTGAGCTATGGCGCTTTTCTAATATAATCTTTTAAAATAGGCACTAAATTGGGCATTACTCCGGTACCGGTGAACCGATTTGGTTCAATATCAATAGGGTTCTTCCCATGGACATTATAAATGTGTTTTCAAAGTTTCATGAAAATCCAAAAAAGCATATTTGAGTTATGGCGCGTACAGACACACGGACAGACGGACAGACAGACGGACAGACATTTTTTCGTCCACCACACAATCTCATAAAGTACCATACTGGCACTTAATAATAATCCTCTTCGGTGTTGGTTGAAAATTTCATATATCTGCGTGCCTTGACATGATAAACAAATGAGTCGACCAGCGTGAGCTACAACATTCAAGCGATCGTAATGGTTTTATGACAAAAATAGCCAAAGCCTACTGTAATTGATTTGACATTGAAATGTGTAGGCCTAACTGAAAATTGATGCTTCGAAAACGCTAAAATACACGTTTTCTGCCCGTTTTTCATTCATAACTCAATAACGAAAGCAAAAACTAAAAATATAATATGCCGAAAACCTTCCCGGGAATGTACTCAACAACTTCCCAAAGTTTCATGGCGATCGGATGAATGGTGTAGTAATGCATAAAGGACACACACACATACATTCATTTTTATATATATAGATTAAACATTTGAAGAATTAGTTTTTAAGTTCTATGTAATAGCAGTATAAAAATTGTATCTAAGTTTAGATGGAAATAAACAGGGCAGCTTGTCAGTTACATATAGCGCCTACTTTTGCTACTTATTCTTATTTCTTGCCCTTCACTATTCCACGTTAGGCAACCTCAGAAAAAACTGGATCTGTTATGAAATAGCTTGCTGCTTTTATGTTTAAAGACTTGCGAACACATAAACGCAACTCTTCCTCCTCCGCATTCTATAATTAACATAGCTTCCGTATTATGCAGGTCTTATTTTCAGTCATCATGGTAACTTAAGAAACAAGGAATTACCAGTTAGTTCTGTGAAACCATCATAACATTGGAACTACGAAACTATATGGCGCATTATATGCATCAAAACAGTGTTATCCTCAACGAGTTAACAACTTGTCTCGATTTCGCATTTTAAAATCACCGGGAGACCTGAAGGGGAAACACCGCTTGTAAGACCTAGATGTAGGTGGGAGGACAATATTAGGATATATTTAAGGGAAGTACGATTTCCGAGGGATGGTTGGAGTTAGCACAGAATAGGGTTGAAAAACGGGCTCACGTAGGCGCAGCAATGAACTTTCGGGTTCCATAAAATAGATAACATTCGTTTAGCTTGCTTAAGAATTGTCTATTGCCATTAAGTAAGTAAGTCGTATTAAATTTTTTTAAATATTATCTTAGTTCCCCGTCGCAAGGGTTACTTATTTTCGTAGTAGTACCAGAAGCTTCCTAGACAATATCAACAAACAATATTTATCCTTGGACTCACAATGTTCCGACTCCCTATCATTTAGGATGATGACTGATGATTGAACCTAAATGAAGCTTACTTTTTAATTGATTAATTGCTGCTCAGTAGAATAATTCTATTTTTAGGGCTATTGACTACCAAAACAGTTTAAATCACTATAAATCTGACAGATGACTCAAGGTAAGCAACTACCATTAAATTTGGAACCAATTCCTTTGTCTGGATATCGCTTTGCGTACTACAGCTGGTGTATGACCTTCACTCAGCTGACAATGATGACCTCGGACTCACAAATATCACGGTTTCCTACTTTCTTCCTTTGGCTGATTAACGTGACGCTTTTAATTGTTTACGTATGACCTAATTTTAAAAATCAGTTCTAAATACAGAAACACTTCCTTGAAAAAATAATGTAATTAGAAAATAAGATGTGCTAATCACAAATACTCGCATGTCATCCGCACCAGACAAACGCATCCTATGTTGGAATTATAATTATTTACTTTGCGTTAGCAAACTTTTTGATTGGAATTCAAGTATACTTATTATATTAAGTAAATATTGATTTCAGCATTCAGTTGTCATCTTTTGTTGCAATGCTGTCCCTGAACATGGCAGAAATTTGTTCGTCTATTTCAATAAATGTAAGTAATAGTAGGGTACCTTATGTCATCCCGTGGGCTCCTTCGTGAAGAAAGCAACACACCTATATTTTCAGTTTCTATGAAGTCTACGGATACCCGAACCACTTGATGCTACTCTGGGGGTCGCGTCTGAGTCGCGTGATGACGTCATCAAAATGGCGGACGTCGCGTTTCACAGAAATGGCCATAACGTGAAACCTATTTGAGATAGAGACTTGCAAAAAACTGCTTTGAAATCACAATAAAATGCTCTACATTATTGTTTCTTACACGTATGGAGCTATGACGGCATATTCTACCGAAAAATTACACTTTTTGTTGGAAAATTGAAAAAAAAATGGTCCTGTAGAATGTGTTCTCTTGAAATTTCAATAGAAGATGATGCCGTGCCATAAATTACATGCAAAAAAATTTTTTGAAGAGTTTAATAATGATACTATTCCCGTTTACCAGAAGTTTCAAATGTCACTCTTTTTAGGATAGCGTATTTGGGAGAAACTACATACATGTGATAGTGTGATATTTCACTTCTATCAAATTAATAGAAGGAGTTGTTTCTAGAAATAGAAATTTTAACTGTGAGTTAGGCACAAGAAAGGCCTCTTTTATGCAATTTTTCAGATTTTTTGAAGGGTATCCATCAGAGATATTTAAGCCCAAAAATAGTCAAAATCTGAAAAACGATAATATTTAAGGCCGGTTTTGAAATAAGGGATGTATTTTTGGGAGCTGATTTTTTCCTCACAGACAAATCACATGCAGGTTTGAACATAAAAAAAATTTGAATGTTTACAATCACTTCCTTCTCATATAAAATTTGGACCAAAAAGTTATTTTTTTTTTAAATTACCCGAATTTCAAAATCATATTTTCATATGAAAAATTTTGTGTTGAAGAAATTACTAAAATATTTCTAAAAGCAAGCTTCAATAGTTATAAAATGACTCATAATTCAAATTTCTATCTCTTATGGTTGTTGAGTTATATGTAGTTTCTTCCAAATACGGTACCCTAAAAGGTGTGATATTTCAGTTCTATCACATTAATAGAAGGAGTTGTTTCTAGAAATAGAAATTTTAGCTATGAGTTAGGCACATAAAAGGCTTCTTTTATACATTTTTTCAGATTTTTTGAAGGGTACCCTTCAGAGATATTTAAGTCCAAAAATAGTCAAAATCTGAAAAACGATAATATTTGAGGCCAGTTTAGAAATAAGGGATGTATTTTTGGAAGCTGATTTTTTCCTCACAGACAAATCACATGCAGGTTTGAACACAAAAAAAATTTGAATGTTTACAATCACTTCCTTCTCACATAAAATTTGACCCAAAAAGTGATTTTTTTGGAAAAATTTACCCCAATTTCAAAGTCATATTTTCATATGAAACATTTTTTGTAAAAGAAAACAATAAAATATTTATAAAAGTACGCTTGAACAGTTACAAAATGGTTCATAATTCAAATTTCTAACTCTTATGGTTGTTGAGTTATGAAAATATATTTTGTAATCAGCTACATTCGCAAAAAATGTGTTACACCAGGATTGAAAAATGGACACCCCTGGAAAACCAAGAACACAATAATTTTTTGGAAACTTGTTTTGACATCTTGAAACATGTATGAACTCATATACAAAAAAATATTTGTTTCTAAAATGGTCATGCAACCATTTTTTAAAAATTTGGATGGTTTCATATGGAATGACCCTTTTACAAAAACTATCACAGAATTAAAACTATTGACATTGGAAACTTCTGGTAAACGGGAGTAGAATCCTTATTAAACTCTTCAAAAAATTTGTTTGCATGTAATTTATGGCACGGCATCATCTTCTATTGAAATTTCAAGAGAACACATTCTACATGACCATTTTTTTCAATTTTCCAACAAAAAGTGTAATTTTTCGGTAGAATATGCCGTCTTAGCTCCATACGTGTAAGAAACAATAATGTAGAGCATTTTATTTTGATTTCAAAACAGTTTTTTGCAAGTCTCTATCTCAAGTAGGTTTCACGTTATGGCCATTTCTGTGAAACGCGACGTCCGCCATTTTGATGACATCACGCGACTCAGACGCGATCCCCAGAGTAGCATCAAGTGGTTCGGGTATCCTTAGACTTCATAGAAACTGAAAATATAGGTGTGTTGCTTTCTTCACGAAGGAGCCCACGGGATGTGATTTTCTTACATAAGGTACCCTACTATAAAGAAAGTTATCTAGAAACCAAGTAAATCACGTTCTGTTTAATAGAACGCATTTCTTCGCACTTTTTTGAGTACGACTACATGTTTTTATGTGACAGGACGACTACTGTATTAACGTTCTTCTTCATAATTCTTTTAGAAGTCTTCGTCAATATTCTATATATTGCCAGCAATATAGTATTTACCGTTTTTAGACAGCACAAAATCCTGCCAGTGACCTTTCATATTTCTTTAAATATATGGTGAGAATATAAACTAATATCTAAATTGGTAGGTTGTACAGTAGGCCTACAGAAAGATTCGGGTGTTAGAATATATAACTTACGGACTGAAGTAATCTGAATTTATTTTAGGCAATAATAATTAATCATATTCTGGTATCATAAAATTAATTAGGTCTAACAATAATAATATTTCAGTTTTAAGGGATGACGATAGACAATAACTTATAACCCATAATTGCAGGATATTTTAAGTTAGAATACAATGGTCACAAATCTCGATTTAGTTTTAAGTTCTTGTTCTTTATCTTTATTAAGGGGCTACTACACTGAAAATAATAAATTCCACATTTTTAAGGGTAGAAACTTCAAATTTTGGGTACACGTTTGATTTTCTAACAGTTTTGATGGTAAAAAATGTTATACTTGTACTGGGTGCAGATTGAGTTTAATTGACTAATTTAAATAACCTATCTATCATTTTATGACCTCCTGCGTGGTCTAGAAATTAGCGTTGCTGATGATGGATCCGCAGGTCTGGGTTCATTCTCCGGTACCTTCTCGCCTTCCTGAGGTAGAGAGATCTCGAATGGGGTGCATTCAGTCTCGCAAAACTAAGTTGAAAACGAAAATAGGTCTTTAAAACATGAAAAATTCTGTAGATAGTTGTCCCCCCCTTAATACGCAACCTCAAAATTTTACGATCGCGTCATAATATAGGCATACGTGTGAATAACTTCTACGGCTTTCACTCCATTTTGAGCGACACAAAAAAAATATAATATTGGTTTATTGGTGTAATGTGTCACATTTTCTAAATAGGCCTACTAATTCACACTCATTCTTATATTATATATTTAATATGCAAAAAGAATATTTTTCACAAAAATGGGAAATGAACACTAAATATTAGTCATGTATATTTTAAGATTTTGTCTACTGAGCCAAAGGTTAAATACATTATCAGGGATTACACTCATTGTTAAACAGTTTTGTAATACTTCTTGTGAATATCTATAAAACATCGTATTTAAATAATCATACACATAGTACTTGAGTGGTTGGGTCTATTATATTTTAATGTAAATCATATTTGACAACCAATCTGTTGTACAATTGTATTAATTTAAATTGTTTGTCAAGTAACTGGTTCTACATTAATGGAAATTAATTTATATGCTCTATCTTATACATTAAGATAGCTTACAGTTCCTTATCTTTTTTAAGTAATAAATATTGGTACTTTACATTCTCAGGCAATCCCGTGTGTGTTGTGTTTGGGTTGCAGACTTTCTATTTTTAAAATACTGTAATATCATCTGGAAGAATAAGGATGACATACTTAACGTACTTATTACAAAAATATTCGCCCCGCATGCAAACTATGAAATTCATCAATACACCAAATACATCTAGGGAGGGCATTAGGGTACGAATTACTCATTCAAAATTAATTATCAGTTCTTTTATAAATCAGTTCTCTTCAAATATTATGTTCATATTTTCCAATAACTGTTTAATAAGAATACATGTGTCCTGGAATATTTGGATTTTGTTTTCGGTACATGGTAGCATGAAACACTTCAGCCAACTGTCATTTTTACTCACTAATACTGTAATAATTAACTTTACGTATTATATAAGTTTGATTTGTTATATA
This sequence comes from Ectobius pallidus, assembly GCA_964059195.1. Taxonomy (NCBI): domain Eukaryota; kingdom Metazoa; phylum Arthropoda; class Insecta; order Blattodea; family Ectobiidae; genus Ectobius; species Ectobius pallidus. Next base: position 101,591,821 of record CAXKWD010000002.1, on the reverse strand, counting down.
TCTCTATATAAAAGGCAATATTCGTATGTGTGCACGTTAGAGACTAAAAAACTATTTACCTATTTATGCGCGGTTTAAAACAATCCGCGTTGCCCGGAGAACGCTTAAAGGTATTGAAATTCTCGACGTGACCAGTAGGAAGAAAGTTAGCGGCGTATTCTGAAAATATTACACTGGATTCAACAAATGCAGTTCAGTTCTCATGATAACAATATTGTTTGCAGTGTTCACATACGGATTTGGAAGTTGACAAGCTAGCGATAGAGATCATTTCCGTAAATCAATAATGGAGAGTGAAATCCACGTAAATAACTTACTCTACCCTGGGTAGGGACAGTAACTTATCACTTGCTCACATCACGTTTTGATTTAGAATAAGATGTCGTATTGCGGGGACAGCGTTTTCAGTTATCTCAGTCTGAGTTTGTGCCAACGATGGGTAGCGAGTATGCTATGTCAGAAGTCGGTAAAAAAAATCCAATCCACTGACACGCTATTCATCGCTGTAGGCTTGTATCTGTTGAGAAATAGGGATGTTAATTGTAAGCCCTAATCATTCAAAAAAAGGGACAAAATAGATAGAACATTTTTAGTCCTATGTGCGCAGTAATTATTGTGTGCCAGACTTTTGGGCAAGAATGTGTGAAAGTGATATTGATTTTCTTTTGATTTTAGCCCTGAAACGGTTATATTGCATCATGAAAGTGGAAAATAAAATATTCCGTAAAGATAGCAAAATGTTATATTACCGGAATTTGTTTCTTCATAATTTAAACCAGCGGCCACCAACTCGTTGCACAATGAGTACAGCAGTATGTGCGAGCTTACCCATTGCACAGTAGAATCATTTAGTGTGCGCACACCGCGTGGTATACTGCCTCTCTTGAGTTCAGTGGCTGCATGCTCATTAGGTTTTTGAAATTCACAAATTATATTGGAATATCAACAGATGATTGTTGTATATGAATGTGTTATTTTATTATTATTTCATTATCGTTTACTTATGTTTTCTATAAAGAACACTCGTGAAATCTTGATGTTTGTAACAATGCAAATAATGTACAAGATATTCCTAGCAAAATAATAAACACAAATTAATTCTATCGTTTTGAACATAGTTGAAAACCCCTGTTTTTATTCAATTTTATAATAATTAAATTGTAATGCCACAAGTTCTGTGAAATGAAAACAATATGTAGACTCATTCCTTTAAATGACATAGGCCTACTTCCACATTTATATTATTGAACACAAATATTAATACTAAAGTTATATTTCAAATAAAATTCAGATAAGCTATAATCTCCATATAATACAGCAGTATTATAGAACAGCTCAAATAAAGCATTTCACTGTACAAAATCACTCAATAGTAGAAGCTAGTTTTCTTGATTTTTGTCTCTTTTGATGCACTAGTTTTTCAACATCTGGAATCAATGTTTGGGCAGCGGCCAATCTAACTAAACATTTTACGTTTTCATATGACAGTTGACTTCTGCTGCGGGTTTTGTGAAAAAAAACTGTTCGCATATGTACGTAGATCCGCACATAGACAAAATACTAGCAGCATGTCTATGCAGTCGGGGAAATACAGTTCAGGGAAACGTCCCTCACACTTCTATATTGGTATGTATTACCATAAATATAGGGGTCGATGGCCTACATATTGGGTTACGTTCTACACCCGACATAATATTAATAAATTTCATAATGCTTGGAAGTTGGCGAAAGAAACGACCCACCCTGTCAACGGAACCCCGTCTCAGACTGACGTAACGTGGTGCACAGAGGTCGCACGGTGCAAGCCTGTTAGCACGCGCACAAAATACAGCGAGTTGGAGACCACTGTTTAAACCCTATCAGGCATACTGTGAAAAAGCAATGAGTTGCAAAATACTAAGTCCTATATGAACGATAAAAGTCATATCTAGCGTTTTCTGAAGGAGTAGTCTTAGGACCGGTATTATAATCATGGTTTAACCTTCAGTTTTAGTTTAAACTTTAGTTTTTCAGATTTTTGCGTATTATAAACGATAACTACAAGTTAATCTTAAGTTTAACCTAACTGGACCTTTTCTACCGTTTAACCTACAGTTTAAGACGTAATAATTATTTTAATGAAAATGGCTATAAAAACAAGATTATAAGACAGTATTATGGATCAATTTTGGATACAACATGCTATGAGAAGATGAGACAAAACTCAAAGTAATTCTATTTGTTTACTTTCCGAAACGGAAAGAAAATAGAAGGTTGTATTGTGAAACAAATGCTAATACAATATCATTTTTATGAGCAATGAATAGCTATTTATTTTAGCTGTGATTGAAATAAACTTACACTGAGCAAAACTGAATTCAATTTTCATTTAACTGTTTCTTTAATAATAAAATTTCTAGCTTCAACTTCTCTTCATACAAGCAAACAAATACAAGCGAATTAGCAGATATTATTTTTCTTTTATTTCCAAGGCCAATTCGTCTTCTTTTTTCAGCCAACACCAACACCATTGCACTACGGTTTAACTTAACCAGAACATTATAAAACGGCACCTGGAGTTAAACTTTAGATTAGGTTTAACTTAATCTAAAGATCAACTTTGTTTATAATTACCGGGCCTCAAGTCGTTCTTCTTCGCTTCAAACTCGAGACATCTATATAAGAATTTACAGCTTGAAAATCAAAAGTCCTCCATAATTCAGTTTTGAATCACACGCAAAATACAAAACCCGGGCGACGCAGGGCCTATTAAGCTTGTATATAATAAATTATTTATACTTACGGTATTTTTTTTGCATCTAGCACCAAATGAACTCTCTGAGCATATGGGCAGAACCTCATGCTGTAGAGCCGCAGTTTCCCTTTGGACAAGGGAGGATTTTTCGAACCTGGAAGTAAAATAAAATAAAAACACAAAAGTCATATCTGTACATACAAAAGCTCAAAACATTTTCGATTATTTTAGAGTTTCTAAAATATTTTGATGGAAAAAGCCCAATGTAAGACTAGATTTTTAAATTCTCGTTTGCTTGTCGTTTGCCCAACACAGTACCATTCAGTAATTCTTAAAATAATTATAGGCTATTTAAACTAATATCCCAACAAATTATTTTTCATAGGAAGGCTATCATGTAGTGATATGCCTTAATTATATATTTTTATTAAATAAATTTTGTTCCATAAGTCCTTACAAAAACTTTCTGACAAGTTTTGTTCTGAAATTTTATAATCATTTGAGATCTGAACAATAATATCAACATATAGATTATCGCAATGTACAAGGTAGAAATATAATAATTTCCGTTGAAAATAAATAAATTCTAATCAGTCCGGACAACTTTTTTCTCTCCCTCTCTTTGTCGTAGTTTTACCTCTCCCTTTTAGGATTTAAGCGACCCAAGCCGCCCGGGCCTTACAGAGCCGCGACCTGTCGGGAGAGGGATTATCTATGGATCACATACATACTGTTTTGGCCATACAAGGACATGGACGGCCTCCCCGGATGAGTGATCAGCCCAATGCCGGGGCCACCTCCGAGACAACACGAACACATAGGACGAGACACACCATTGACACACACACTCTCATTCGAAACAAGGCGAGGATGGGATGAAGATGATAACGACGGCCAGATGATATCCGGGGACCACCAGGGCCTAAAGTTACCCGACATTTGTCTCACAGGTGAGGAAAAACCCCGGAAAAAACCCACCTAGGTGACTTGTCCCGACCAGGATTTGAACTCGGGCCCGCTGCGTGAGAGGAGCGAACGCATCCCCTGAGCGGACCGGACATTTTTTTTTACTAAGAGTATTTTATTTTGCTTTCCATCACATCGAATATACGTAATCAAAATAATACTTCAAATTGATCAGCAAGTGAAAGAGGATCAAGGATCACGATTTGACTTTTACCATAAAGAGGATCTGAAATTAGATAGTGAAAAATTCAGTTGAGTGGCAAATGAAAATAATTTCTAGAGCCTCGGAAGCGTAAGTCATCTGAGTAAACGATCATAATTTTAATTACACAGGACGCAGAGTTGCACACAGCAGCCCACGCACATTTTACAAACTCCTTCTCCAACTTCTAGTTCCAGCTGTGGACTAATGTTTTATAACTTGGCCCAATCAACGTTGTTTTTATGCCGAAGACGAGAAACGTGTAAATAGCGTTTACTTTCTTAAAAACACTACAATTAAGGCCATTGAAAACTGAGACTCCTGGATTTTTAGAAAATTACTCCCACAAATGCTCCTTTTTCTGTTGGAGGCTGAGTTGACCCCAGGATCATAGTGCCACAAGAAGGATAGCCTGAATAATACTAATGACCTCGCCTGGGATAGATTGCGGATACGAGTGACCACCCGGTGATAGTTACGTAGTCAATGCTTATTAAGTGTACACTAAATACTACTTACTACGAGTACTACTTAAATCTAATACTAAGCTTTTACTTTACTACACTTTTTAAATCTAAACATTTACACAATCCTTGTAACATGCTTACAACCTAACCGTCTCTGTCACTGTCACTATACGTCACTTCCGTATCACTTCCTCTGTAACTGTCATTTAAATACTTTTGTGGAACGATTTCAATCTATTTTTAAACGCCTTATCGGTTCTTGGGAAAGCCTCTAGTAAGTTTGGAGGTAATCATTCCAATCCTTGATAGTCAGGGTTAGAAAAGACAATTTTCCTACAGCTGTTCTCCGTTTTCTTTGATTTATTTTATATGAATATTTTTTTTTTAATAAATATTTAGGTGACTGTGTTTTAGGACTTTTTATTTGCTTCCAGGCAGGCTCACCTCTGTATGCTTTGAACAGTGCACACAGCCTAGCGCGTTTTCTCCTTTCCGCAAGTGTGAGATGAGTTATTACTTCGAATGAATTAATTCGTCCATTTTTAAATTTCATTCAATGTCTTAATATTTTTTAGTCTATACGGATCCCAATATGTGGTACCAAACTCCAATATTGGTTGGACGATGACTTGTAAGACTATCTCTGTGGATTTTCTGGTTCCTTTCCTTAGTACCCTCATCACAAAATGTAACGCTCTCCAAGCCTTTCCCGCTGTTGCTTTAGCATATTCCCCCCACCCAGGGTCGCTGCTGACACAGACTCAGAGATATTTGCAATTTTTTACCTCTGGTACGATTTGACCCCTAATTTGTAGGTGTGCGGTTATTTTGTATCTTTACCTTGTAAAATGGACGGATTTGCGCTTTAATGAATTTATTTTCATTTTGCTATGCATAGCCATTACCTGTCCTAGACATGCTGAAAGTAATGCAGTAAATACGAACAGTGTAAGTAGGTAGGCTTAATTACCGTAACTTGTGCTGACTCTCAGCTGTTTGACACATGTTACGATGGTAGCTTCTCTGTAATAATGTAAATATTGTATGGCCTTTCTTTAATTAATAACTGAAGGATACAGTAAACATTAAAATAAGTAAATTACACGTATTAGATAGAATGGTCGTTCGGATAACTGACGTTCTACTTTTATATGAAACTTATAATATTTTCCGTGCTCTAACTACTTTTTACAATAGGCCTACTCTCAAAATTTTCCCTGAAGACTTCATTTAAACTTTCAAAATTTGTTACTATGAAAATCCATTCCAATTTTACGTAAAACTTTTAAATGAATTCCTCAGAACGAAATTTATGATAAATTATGAGCCCAACAAAGTTGGTCCCCTAAATCACCTAGACTTATGCTTAGCGGGGAAAGAAAGGAGGAGATACAGGCAAATAGTGTCTGTAAAATAATTGATGTAATATCACAATAAAGGAAAAACGAGCGATCAGGAATTGTTCTACCTACATGCAAGGCATTGTAGGTATAATAACACAGTCAATTTTTAAGAGGATATGAATAAGTGACCTTAATGTTAACTAAAAAATAAAGCTCCTTTGCCTCTTTTTAGTATCGATTCTATCGAGATTACAAAATTAACAACTGCAGCAGAATGTAGGATGAAGTAGCAGTCATAACGTCACGTATTCATTACTAATCGGCTGCCTCTGATAGGCCTACAGACCATACTACGATGTCCAGCTAAAATTGCAAATTCCTTCGGGTCGCGAGCGATCCCTGGTGATCCCTTAAGGCAGTGCGGCCCAACTGTTTTCAGGAGGACCAGATAATACTTTCAAAATTAATTCATGGGCCTAAATAATATATTAACGTTAAAAATTAAATTACTGTAATTATTAAAAACAGAAAGAAATATGATACTTCAAAATAGATTGACTTAAGAGGCCCAGTTTACTAACTCAAATAATACAGATATAACAACCACATCACTTATTGAGAAAATTGAGTTACATGTTGGTTTAGTGGTTTACTACAGATTCAATATCTACTTCCATGTGAGAAATGACAAGTCGCAGTGACGATTTAGGTAAATCTTGTAACAACTTGTCCCTGTGCCTAGTTTTGGAAATTTCATGACAGAAAGTTAACACTCACATATAAGTAACATCAAACAAGGATTGTATTTTCAAAGTAAAATTTCACAAGTTTGGATACTGATCCTTGTAAAATAGTCTCCAAAATTCGATGTTCTGACAACTTCTCATTAATATAAGAAAACTGTCACTCTATAGGTCACATAGCTCCAAGTATATAGAAGGTATTGCCGCTATCAATGCTACATGACAATGAACAATGTTGAAAATAGAGTGCCTGTCGGTTACACAAAACTGCAAAAGGTTAGAAAAACTTGGGGGCGATTAATTAACGAACGCCAGCTGAATGTGGCTCGCGGGCCACCAGTTGGGCCACACTTCCTTAAGAGGATATTCTCAGCGGATTTGTTTCCGGGGTATGCCAGTCCCCTATCTGACAACCTAAGGATGACACATCTGAACCCGGGAATTCCGGCCGGGAATCGAACCCAGACAGCCGCGAGAGAGGACAGGCGTAGGCCTACTACCGACTCACCCACGGTGGCGGACCGGCTAATTTACCTTATAGTTATTAGTTGATGTTTTGTACTGTTTACAGAGTGCAATTAAAATTTCTAGACTAAAATTAAATAAGGAAAATTAATTTATTCTAACTACGTATATTGACTTTTTCAGTGTGAGCTCATGCGCTTTGAGCAAGATTGTCATATCACCATCCGAGTACTGGAATGTAATAAACCCACTTAAAAAAAAATTAGATAATATATATTTTGAACTCTTAGTTTAAGCACTCAACATATGCATTTAATTTAAGGCGAAATCAAACTTCCATCTTAAAATAACGAAATAATGTAGCCTATTGTTCTATGTTACATTAAATCTTAGTCCACTCAGTATTCATAGCTTTTTTCGTTCGTTTTCTCAAACAAATTAAATTGTTTGAAGATTTAGGGCAAGTATTGGCTAGTCAGGCCATTAGATGAATACAAAAAAATAATAATAAATAAAATAAAATAAAATAAAATAAAAGATTGTGGGTAAGTAAGTCAAGTAGGCCTATAGGCTAAATATCTATAATAGGTATAATACATTGTTGTAACACCAGAAACTGCACGTGCCGCGAATTAATACTACGTTGGCTAGTAGAAGCCCTTATTTCAATAGCGTCAAGACTTCCAGCCTACATTCTGTATGAACCTTGTGTGATGAAGTTTAAGAATTTATTGAAGCAATATTTATAGGGCAAAGCATATTATAATACGAAATAACTTTTTGACAGTGTTGGTTGTTGATTTATGTATGCTGACAACCGCGTCACTTTGTGTGTTTCCAGCGGGATTAAAATACAGATACAGATACAGATACAGATACAGATACAAATACAAACATAAGGTAAACACATATTAATGTTGACCGGAGCTTGTATGTATGAAATACCCCCCCCCCCAATCCTGAAAAAAAAAAAACTGTTTGTAATGCCAGGTGTGTATATTTGTAAAATTTCAAGACAAACAATAAATTACATTTCACTAAGCTACATTACATTCGTTTTCTCAACACTTACCTTCATGAAAATGATTTACTCCAATGCGGTTATTTATTATAACAGCTATAATATATAACCCCCCCGACAAAATATCCATCCATGCATAGGCCTAAAGCATAGTTTCGAATTCCAGTTACTGTTAATCATGTGATAATAGTTTTCTCCTGCCCTCATTCTGAATTATTATAATTATGTAATGTAAATTTCTGTATCTGGTTGAGTGGAAGAAAGGTCTCAACTCTGCCAGATAAAATAAAACCGTTTATTCTGTCAAACATAGCTATAAATGGTGAATGAATGTCAAGATACCAGAGATACAAATTAGTCAACCTATGTTTCAGATTCGTTCATTTACACGTAGCATGTGCAGTAGAAGTTGAATTCCTGACTTCACAGTGTGTTGTTCATTAAATTACACGTAGTTTGTGAAGTCATTTAAAATGCGGTTGCGTGCAATTGATTACGAAAGTTAGCGCTGTGCTCTGATGGATGAATAGCTTGGTCAGTGGAGTCAGAGAGTTCCCAGGTGTGAATACAGTGGTGGAGATTAGGGGAGAAGACCCCCTTTTTTGGAATTAAATTTGTATTCCATTTTGGCAAAGGTAGTTCTACAATTCAAATCTGACAACGTCTACAACCACAATGTATTTCCAAAACTTTTCAAGCTCATAAAATCGGATTGAATTGTCTCTATATCCACTGGTTAGGCAGAACGGTATTTCAGTTATTTGAGAAATTTAATGCCTCATAAACTGTGTGGAAGACTGTATGGAAGCCTACGTCAGCCGGAAATAAAAACAATTAACCTCGTTTTAAAATAAATATTTTATAGTGTAATGGGATATAAACAGACTGGACTTCGGCAAATTATCACTTTTTGCTGTTTATTTTTAACAAGGCATACTTACTTACTTACTCACTCAATGGCAATAGACAATTCCTGAGCAAGTTAAAGGAATACTATTTATTTTATGGAACCCGGAGGTTCATTGCCCGAGTCCGCCATTCAACCCTATTCTGTGCTAACTAACCATCCCTCTCAACCCTTAAATCTATCCTTATATTGTTTTCAGAGCAAATTAAGACTATTTCGGAAAGACCTTGAGACTAAAACATTTGCTCACTTCAAATGTTTGAAGAAAATTACTGAAAGCCTTCCTGACGTTCAGGTGGAAACGTAAGATTATTTGTGTAAAATGTCTGGTCTTGCTAAAGAAATCAATGGCAGATTTGATGATTTGAGAACACTTAAACCTTTATTTTCATTCCTGGAAAATCCTGCCATTGATGTTGTGGGCGATGGCTGCCCTGTTTCATCACCAATTACAAAGGATAAGCTGGAATAGAATTGGAGTAACTGGAACTGCGAAAGGACGAAGGACTAAAAGGACTGAAACGAAGTGGTGTTTTGGCCATAGAATTTTAGAAGAAAGTTCCAGAAGAAATATACCTACTAACAAAACAGTGTGCTAGGAGGCTTATCTAGATATTTGGGACTACTTATGTATTGAAAGCTTAAGTTCATTAAATCTAAATATTGAACAGAAGTATCTGATGAACATTTAAGTGAACTCATGCGAACTGCGCCTATCAATTATATCGGCCAGATTTCAAACAACTAACAGCAAAAATGAACACTCGAAAGATCATTTCTCAAAAGTAAAAGCTTATATCTTGTTGTGTAATTGAACAATAATGTTTATGCGTATGGTAAAAACATTGTGGTTCGTTTTGAAACAGCTTCATGAATTTGCGACTCCCAAGGTTAAGGTTAGTGCCGAGGCCACCCCTGTACTATAATATAATGGGAGCATGTGAGATTACAATAGAAATTTAAGAATATTACTTTTCAGTTATCAACAACAACGATGTTCTCCGAGTATTGAATCATGGCAGTATATTCTAAATACCGGTACATAATATTCATAGATATTCAGATGTAAACAAACTGGCATGACTCACACAACTCCATGCTAGGCATGCTTATCACGAGAGATTTGGCAGACCGGCGATGTTGCAACAGTTCCAGAGTACAAAATAAATTGTACAAATTTGTTCTCATAAAATGAATAGCAAAGTAATGACTCTCAAACCCCTAATCCTATGTGGGCCTACATACTATAATCAGACTCTGATCTCTGTAAAGTGCTCTTTGCTCAGCTATAATTTTCATTGAAATGCGCCAGTTAACCATAAAATATTATTAAAAATTGAGATCCAATTTGGGTCAACAGAAAATGGATTTTTTTTTTTTTTTGTAGATGCCAATTGAAAAAGGAAGTTATAGAAACCTTTACCATGATGACATTATTAATGAGGTAGTGGAAAAAAGTTCACTGTTGAAATCTCTTCTAGTTGATTAATGCAATTACATTCTTTAGTATTCGCTACCTGTGTGTATATTAATATGTTTCTAAGACAATCAACCTCGTTTTAATCATTGCACTGAATGGTTTCACTGTAGATATGTTAGCATAAAAGAACCCTTAGCTTTACTGGTATTTTGCTGAGCATAGTCTAAAATATTAGAAGTCACAGGTACTTAAGAAAGTCTACTATGAATAACAGGCCCTACTCAAGTAACTACAAAAATGTCGCGGATATTTTCTCTTCCAGTTACCTGTTAGTATGGTTGAAAACTTAATCGCCAATAATTTAAAAACACTTATTTCATCATTTTGTGACAAGTAAAAAAAAACATAGGATAGCGGTGATATAAATTACGTAAAATATTAGCTCTATTTTACATATCGGTACCCCAATAATTATTAATCTCAGAATGAAAATAATGTGGTCTTACAAGAAATGGTATTAAATTCAGAATGCAAAATACCAGTTATCAATTGAAAATAATAACACAAATAAATATATTTTATCTTAAGGAAATATTTAATAATTCCTAGCTTTTTTTTTTTGCCTTAGGACAATAAAATTATGTTAATTTCTGAACTTATTATGTAGCTTAATTTAGCTAACAAGAGAACGTCAAGTATTAAAATTACTTAAATTTTAGAGCATACTTCATTTTTCGCAGCATATTTTCATATTTTAGTCTTCTTTTAGAGCACTAACTTCCGTGTTATAATTATCACACAAAATTATACTGAATCTTCACACAATAGAATAAAATAACTACTATACTATTATACCGAACAAAGCAAGTAGGTTTGTTTGTTGATGGGTACATCATAGTCACACCTTAAACAAAGGTAAAAGCATTAAAGCTGTTGAACAAAATTAAATGTTCCCACTATTGGAGCATTTATGAAGACTCATTTCAAGCCCTGCTCACTTTGCCGATGTATCTGCTTGAGGGGTAGTACTGTCACCTTGATCAGCTGTTATGTAAGCGAACTAGTTGTGCGTTCGGCCAGCTTGAGCCGCCTAAGTAAAAATTCAGTATTAGGCCGAATTTTGTATATATTTAGACAAATTAATAATGGCATTTCTATTTCACGATTCCTCTTACGTATGAATCAGGATGTGTAATTAAACAGTCAACTATCTGCCAAATTAAAATGTCATATGCAACGTATGACTTAACGTTTCTGGGGAGGCAGTTGCCCCCTTCAGCCCGCCCCCTCAGCACCCCGTCTGAATACGTCCCTGCTATAACATAATTTAAATATTCAGAGATAAAACTTCCATCCACACAATCCGGACGCCACTTTCAAGGACAGATTAAACAAAGAAGACATGAGGAAAAGCCTAATATAATTTGTGGTTTAATAATGGAAAAACGATAAGAATATGATTTCATGGACGTTTTCCTGGGTGTGTATTGACTGTCATTGTGTCACTCTTATACCGTCATACCTCATACGTCACTTACAAAAATAGATATGACACCAAAACAAAACAAAGCAACGACATTGGTTACCGTCATTACAAGATACGTAACCAGTGTACTGTATGTATTACATGCACTTACCTTTACTTAAATGCTTTTCACTCATCTTCCTCGTATGTCGAATGTCGATTAAAGAAACGTGACCAAGCCTTTTAATAATTGTCTCACCCCACAGTATCAGCTGATACTATTCTCTTGGCAAGCACAGCTGTTGCAACGAGAAACAACACGAGAGTTGAATAACACTTCACAATCGATGCAGAAGTAGCAGCAGCGCCATAAGTGGTGGATACGAGAAATAGGAGAGATTGCTCATATCTCTAGGAATAATGCAAGTCAAATTTCGATAAATATTTTTTTAAACACTATAAGTTGATACAGGAGATAGTTTCATATAAACTACAAGCAAAAAAAATAATTTCAGACTGTTACAAAAATGTATTTGTCTATGAGCCAGCGACATTGGATTAGTAATAGAGGAATCAACCACTAGATGGTTTAACAGTCACGATTTGGACTTGAAGCGGAAATTGCCGCCCACTGTATGAATAGGTAGGTACACGAACACAGGAATCTTCAAAATCAGGGCCGGCTCGTCCATATAGACGAACTAGGCAGCATGAAATTCTTAAAAACATTCAGGGGCGGCAACATTTAAATTAAAAAAAAAATATATATGAAATTTCCAACGCTACATTTAAACTTAGAACTTTTTCAATTTGTTTGAGTTTTTTAGTAGGTCTATATATTTTAAGTTTTTTTTAAATTAATCCCATACCATCTATATAATATGTTATAAAGCCTTCATAAATACGTCTTTCTCAAATAGGAAAATTCAAATAACTTTTAACCACTTATCAGTATCAGGCGTTGAATTCCATCTTTAATAAAACTGTAAAAAAAGAGAATGAGTGAGATGGCAATTTAGGGGAGCGCCGAAATGATTTCTCGCCTAGGGCACCAAAATACCCTGTTCAAAATATTGTTTATGAACGTTTCTCTTAAAAAGCTATAGCAAATATTGCAAGACTGTTCACCATAGGTACCGGTACTACGGTACAGAAAGCGCTGTGTTCGATCCTGAAATCGAGTTTTCAACATCAGTATAAAAATTCAAATTTTAGAAAAGTGGCTGCGTGTCTGTCAATGCTCGAAAAGTTAGAAAACGAAAGATTGATATTAAAATGAAATGTTATATTTTACTCTCGTTGCCAATTTATAGACCTATACCAGTTAGGATTCTTAATTTTCTCAAAATAGTTCTTAACGATTATTAACAATGTTACTACGTTTAAATTTTGCTGTCTCAAGACCGAACACTCTTTTTGAACCAGTCCTTCGTATAAATTTCCTAAACAATAGCAGATTTAAGCTGGCTTTGTCTTCCACTGTCTTAGGTTTCAAGTCCTTGGCGTGTGGCTGAGGCAGCTGAATGTGTACTCCCGCGATGTGATCACTTACATGAAAAGCAAGCAAGTAGCCCTGGAGTGCTTCTCATAAGATTAATCTCAGTTATGACATGGTGTAATTTGGAATGGGAAAGAATAAAGTGTTATCTAATTACTTGTAAGTGTTTATATTATAATTTTTGTTTGATTTTGACACTGCAAAGCGAGTTACTTGAAGTTTGAAGAAATGAATGAAACAAATCCCATAAGCATTAATGATATATAAAATATAATCAAACAATAAAGTTATTATCCTACAACTAGCACTATGAGGGCTCGTAACCCAAAAGACGCAATGAGGGAGAAGAAATTAGACATGACAGCTTAAAGGGTGCTGATTGTTATATCGCAGGCAATCCCTTGGATTTTGCTACTCCACCAGTGACAATTTTAGTTATTTAGCGTGAAAATATTTCCGCCCCCCCTTACTCCAAGAAAAAGTGTGGCATTGCCTTTTTTTCATTGTGGTATCAAATACATCTTATATAACTTAATGGATTTCTCCTTATCAGCACCACTGCTAGAAAAACTAGGTTAGTATAAACATACGTCGGCCGCTGTGGTGTAGAGGTAGCGTGCCCGCCTCTAGATCCGAAAGTAATGGGATCAAACCCTGCCGCGGTCGATGGGTTTTCAGGACATAAAAATCCTGGGCACGGAGTCCTCCGGGAGGGACTATAAGCTGGGGGGCCCGTGTCGTAGATTTACTGCACGTAAAAGAACTTCAAGCCTAAATTAGAGCCTCTGGACAAAATTACTCGGCCCTTTCAAGTCCAAGAAATACCTTAGTTTCCTGAGGGGTGTTGAGAGGCAATGGGCTTACCACCTGTCCCTCTGCCCTCTCTCGAAAAATAAGCGTAACAAAATTCATAAACAGTGTAACAGAAACCTCCACTTGGAAGCCCCTTCGCCACAACATAGGGAGCTATAGGGTTACAGTCAGAGTATAAACATACAGTTCTTAATTATTTTTATAAATTATTTGTACTCTGTTATTGGCATTGACCTCTCCAGATTCAATCTAGAAAAGAAGGTTTGTTTTTAAATCCTCCCTATATTGTATCTTTTAGTCTATTCCTAATATTTTGAGCCACATAGTTGTTTATCTTACCGTCATTCATTATACACGAAATAAAATTTGCAAATCGCGCTACATCCTTTTCAATTTGCAGCCTTAAATTATTATGCTTCATTTTTCTGTTCACAATTAATTATACGAAGTTGTCTGGTCCTATTATTTTTAGTACAACAGAAACCACAAACTTTTATGATTGCACACTCTGTCTTAAAGGGATAAAACACAATGTGTTCCCTTTATTATTATTATTATTATTATTATTATTATTATTATTATTATTATTATTATTATTATTATTATTATTATTATTATTATTATTATTATTCTGTTTATTTATTCTGGCAGAGCTAAAGCCATTTGGCCTTCTCTTCCGCTCTACCAGTAAAATACACGATACATGGTACATGAAGGATTTTTACAGCATGAGTGAAAAATATATTGCTATTTGACAATGTTAAAGATGTCTTGGCTTATTATGAGTGTTTAATCTTATATCGTTTACGAAATACAAGGTATGCTTACCTATTTAGTTGGTGACTGTGACTGCCTAGAAGCCGCCTCCAAATCTGTCACCCTAGCCAGTAGCCTAGTCTGCCTAGGTCTACCGAGTACTCCACCTTCTGGATAAAAAAAATACTTTCAGAACGCGTCTTCTTCATTTATTGAAGATACTGTTACATAAGCGAATAATAGACCACATTGTACTGGCGATAAGGAAGGCTCGTGGCAGTCTCTAAAAACATAAGTGCTTACACAATATGAGTAGTGCAAGTGATTTAAATAAAGTTTAGAGCATTACTTGAATTCTGATAGCCTATTACGAGATCCCCGTTGATCCTTGAATATACCATCGTCTAGGATCCAGTTCATCAAGAAACCCTATTTTTGGGAGTGATCCTCCACTGTACCTTCTTCTGAGACTAGCTGGCCTTTTCCAGTTTATTTTCCATGTAGCCTACCTACGGCACCTCCACCAGTACAACGTACAATAGAAGGGTGAAGGACTTTATTATAATTTCTCATTGTGAGTGTAGCCTGGCTATCTATGTGAGATCTGGTCACTTGCTTCACCTGACACACTGATTTCCTATCAGGGCAATTAACAGGGAATGCCACGTGACCCACTTAAGTAGCTCTTGAGTCATACAGTACTTCTCCCCTACAATGCGTGTGCCATTCATTTGACGGACTCCTGATCTTTACTTATTGCTTGTCACAATTACTCATTTGACTTCTTTCTGACTTCTGTTAGAGGTAATTAATTTCTCGTTAGTATGAGCAGCTAGAACTGTCCTGCAGTGTTGCGTCGAATTTGTTTGAATCTTCCCTCAATGTTGAGCCTTTCGTACCTGAATTTTGATTTAAACTCAATATTAAATATTAAAGAAAAGTATGTGACAGGAGAAACACTTTTTTCGCATATTATTTTATAAATTTCTGGTATTTTGAAGCCCCTCTGTCAACTTTTTAAGATAAGCAAATTATACCCATTGAAATTAGTATTCTGGTAAAAAAAGTTAAAAAACTGAAAATACCTGTTATTATAGGCCTAGTATGATGCAGTAATGTAACACTGAATGCGACAGGGTTAAATATGACATTTTGATTTACCACGTAAAACTACTAAGTAAAAAAAAAAATAATAAATAAATAAATAAATAAATAACAGCGACTAGAAGAGCTTCCTATAAATTGCAATTAATTTTAAATTGCTAAACGACAACTTGTTGGGCTCAGTTAATAAAATTTAAATATAAGCATGTTTAGGTAAACTTATTTTTCATGATTATGTATCTAGGCCTTTCAATATTCATTACGGCATCTTCCAGGCTTATTTTTAGGTGTCTATATTTAAAATTTAGAACCGATTACATTTTGCACAAAAATATAAAACAATCAGAACAAAATTACAATTTTCTTAGCAAAATTATGTTAAAATAACATCTCCCATAATTTATGTTCTCCTAATAATGTTTCATAACAGAGCAATTATCCTCATGTTTACAGTTTACTTCGTGGGCTCGTTTGTGCTGTTCTTATGACGGGAACCAGGGCTCTCGTTTTACATATTTTAATTGCGTATTACCCGTATGTTAATTCCTGTTTTATATTTAAACAATGCATCTGCCATTAGACAGTTTTTTTTACTATTTTCCCTCCGGCTGTTTCTTTGCGCGATGGCAGCTTCTGATGTCAAACTTCTGTTAGTATACTTTTTAAAACATGTAAGACTGCACATAGGCTATTCTGTAGCAGAGTGTAGAGTGGTAAAATTCTTATTGTATTTTGTTGTCCTTTGGGATTCCATTGATTGGGATGTCTACATTTGAGAAGGAATGGTGCATTGTCATTTATGCAGGTCTATGGATCTACGAAGTAATAGCAGAATCCATTGACTTCGAAAGAGTGATAGAACATGAAAACAGATGCATTTTGTGCACAACTCCTAGGGCTCGTTTATGGTCAGTTCAAATGACATTGGTATAAAATTTCTGACTACTGAGAGAGATTTCTGACTACTGAGTCACAACAAGCGAATAGCATAAATTTATTAGACTACATATTTATTGAGCAGGAAACATCATGTGCACCATTAGACCAGCAATAAAAAGAAGCTTAAAATTACAGAAAATAATACTTTCCATTTAACAAGGCAGTGCATTAAATACGAATACGGGTAAAATTTTATACCAAAAGGAAGTTATGATTTTTAGTGTAATCATACTTGCAGGTTTTCAAATATGTATATTTCTAACAGGTCACAAATTACTATTTGAACCCATCAATAATTATAGTAATAGTAATAATAATAAATAGGCCTATACAATATCGGTGTAGTCAGTCTGTAGTCAGTTTGAGTTTAAAATGGATATTAATAATCAGTATTCATCAGACCTCATCGTCATTGAGGATATAATGTAAAAGTTGATAAGGGCTTAAGACTTATTATGTCTAGAACATAGGTTGAGTAACGAGGTAGGAGGAAGAGAGGGGAAGATTTCATAATATGTTATACGAAGTTTGCTGCAAGCAATCTAGGAGGGAATCCATTGAAGAAGAGAAGACGGTACGCTTCACCGCCCATATCAAACAAAGACAAAAGAGAAGCTATGCTGCGAATCCAGATCCTCTAAAGAAGAACTTTTCTCGGCGAGAATGAAGACGTTGCTGACAAAAGGATGTTAATGGGGCGGATTCAACGAACGTCTACTCCCGTTCCCCTTCTCATCCTTCTCCTCTACCGAAGTATAAGTACCAACGGACAAACTTGACAGAGATGGGAGTTAGATTTTCTTTGGCGTCACATAAGTTAGCAAGTCTTGAATAGACGGGGGATTTGAAATTTGTCGGATTTAGTGCGCTCAGTAAGGGACAAATGAGCGATAGCTTTCGGTTTCTGTTTCTTCTTCTTAAGTCTTTATACTTCTACTTCGGAATTTCTAAGATTTCTCATCCTTGATCACACAAAAGAACTGAAACAGACTTTAGGCAGCAATGTGAAAACCTATGGTGAAGTTATTTGTACTGAATCATGTAGATTGCCTGAATTAAGTATTATGACTGCAGAGGCAAGAATATTTTAAAATAATGGACTATGTAATTTCATTAAAAACTTTTCCCTTTACACACACATACATAGAGGACTTTTTCAGAAGGTTCTAACGCTTTTTCACTTGCATAAAGAGAGAGTAAATAACATACTTAGGCATTTGTTAGTTCCTTCTGATGTATGGGCGTCGGCATGGAGAGGAAGGGGACAGGTGCATTATGACCTCGTTAATTTTTTGGTAGGCCTATTCTTTGTCTCTGTTAGCCTGCAGTTGTTGCAGGGAGAGTAAAAAATATAACTATTTTATACCAAGAACATATTTCTGTTCATTTAAAAACTTTGCAGCCTCTCGAATTCAGCTGGCGTTCAAAACTAGGGATCGGTAAACAAAGTGAATATTAATGTATTTCATTATTTGTAATTGATTTTCAATTGATAATACGATACTGACACCTGCCTCATAACTTATCACTTGGATATGGATTAATCTAATTGAGAATTTAACTCACGGTACAGTTGTTTCATTTACTGTCCTTATACAACTACAGTATTATTGATCACAATAGTAAATTAGTTCTTAATATTATAGGCTACTGTATAGTTTATTACAATAAGTAGGAATAGTTCTGTTGGGAATTATGTTGAGTTCCCCCCCCCCCGGCGACACCACTGTTCTGATGTTTCAGTAAGGTTGTATGACGTACGCTTCGTGCTCTTCCTTATGAAAATGTTTCCGTTTGATTCTATACGTATATTTATTCCATTCCACTTCATTCAACGATCTGGCAAAAAGAGGCCATTTCTAGTGAAACTTTTTTTATTATAAGTTATCATATTTCTGACACTGTACAAAATTAAATAAAACTGTATTAATTCCAAAACAGCATACTGATTGAAACTTCTACCTAAATCCATGTTTCCAAATAGACTCCCAGAGCTTGGCTCTCAAATATTTATTCCAGATTTGATAAGAAAAGTACTACCATGTCTGAAATGTAATTAAATCTGTGCTATTATGTTCATATTACTCTTTCAATTTTCCTCCTAAATCTCTCTTAAATGTTAGGCTTTTACCTGCCTAACAAATTGCTGTAGATCGTGTTCAAGCTGAATGTTTAATTTTATTCTGCTGCTCCTCCTATTGTTATTATTAATAATGTCACATAGTTTCAATTCGTGTTCAAAATTAAACTAATAAATAACAATATAAACAACAGTACGAAACACAAAAATAGTATCTTTTTAAAAATGTAGTGCAAAAGTACACAGTACGTGGTATTACATAAATGCAGTTTTTAAAGCGAATTTCAAATCTTCGTGGAAGCAGCCTATAAACAAATAGAAAGGTTACTTTAATGACTAAAATACTGTACTGCAATAACATTTCAATCCTGTCCAAAATAATATGAAGAGTATTGAGTGTGAATTGAAACTATGATGCAGTCTGTAAGTCGCTTCGGAGTTGATTCGGTTGAGTCAGGTACCATTCGGGTTATAAAAGAATTACTTCGGAAATCGGGAGGAGATTTCAATGTACATTTTAAAATTGACCAGGATAGTAAGTTATATTAATATCTACTACAGTAAAAACAGACTAACCAATTCATTAAACTTACTTGACACAGAATAATAGCCTATCTTGTTCCTCCCTTTGCCTTCGAGAAATGTCTGTGATATCATTGCATTCTTTTCGACGAAGCATTTCAAGTTCAATATACAGTTTTTTGGATGATTTTACGGTTATTTAACGACGTGGATGTAGGCCTACCACAACTTAAGCATGTATCCGTCGCCGGCATGCTGAAATTTTGTTCCGTAGGAGTTGTTCTACATGCCTGTAAATTTATCTAGATGGGCATATCATATTTATGCACATGTAAATGTCATCGACTTGGGGCGGGATAGAACCCGCATCCTTGAGCAGAAAAATCCAGCGCCATATTGAGTGTACAATAACGAGAAAAAAAATAAAATTGTCGTTTCTAATGAATGAATGTAGAGATAAACACGGTATTTTGACAGTAATTTGGTGCATATTTCCGTTTTCTGAAATTCATTTACCAAGTGTATCCTATTGGAAGTACTTTCGAGGCCGTCTGCTATGATTTAGCAGCTGTTTATAGTGCTGGATTTTTATGGTTTATGGCGTTTATGCAGTGCACTACAATAAAAGTAAGAGTAAATAGTATCCGTCTCAGGCCCGGATGCACCGACATCGGTTAGGAATTACGGCTGTAAACTTTGGAACCAATGCTGTAACCGTTTATCTCTACATCTGTGTACATTTCAAAAGTTACCGTAAATAGAGTTGGGCCTATCTGATATTTCGTAACGAGGAAAGGTTAGCGCTGGCGAAAGCTTCACATTTAAAAATCTGAAGGGAGAAATAGTTTCTGGGAAAGAAATTGAATCCTAGGAATCCCAGAGAGCAGAGTTCTTGTAAAGATTTTAAAATTATTTACCCAACCATATTTAAATGCAAAATATTTAACATGCGTTAGGGTGACACAAATTTAATGAAATTATTTGTCAATTCAAAGACAGAAATTTGACTGAAAGTACATTAGCCTATACTCGTGGCTTCTTCTGGCCCACTTACTGAAAAAAAAAAACCTGGCGCCTCCATTGTATCCACATAGGAATATATTTATATGTACAACTTACAACGCTTGTGTAAAATTGGCTTTTGTCAGAAAATGTAAATTATTAAAATTCACATGGACGTTGCCATTTGAATTAGCGTAGTAATCACCACTTGTTTTTCTAGAACACTTTCTATAAATTTCTCTGTTAAAGGATGAAAAGATGCATTAGTACAAGACAAGAGGCTTAAAGTAAGAAATCTCGAGACCCATGAGTTGAAAATCTCTCCTTCTTAAAGTCAGAAAGGAATGATGGCGACGAGGTCACGTGACCGGATCTATGACGTGTACTGCTTTTCCTCTACTTCCGGTCGGTAGGAACTAAGAACGACGGCTCACGAAGGAGATTATGAGGCAATAATTGCAGGGGTTGAAACTCTAGACTGAGGGTGGCGAGTGCTAATGTACCGACTGAATATTCATGCGAGGTTCACTCTGAGAAATGATATACAGCTCTTTATAAAACACAGTGGATATGTGTGCGATTACCATAAGCGCTAATTTTGATGATGTAGTCTTGAGCACTGATATAATGTTCAACACTGTGAATATGAAGATTTAAATTATCATTATGGATATGAGGATTAAGGCTACTTTATTAGAAAGTTACAGTAACTGCTCGTCGTTTTAAATGTGGACAAAACCTTGTAAAATTATTGAGTTAATAAATTTTAAAAATAAGTAGACTACGTTGTACGTGGGATATTATTAACCTTTAAACAAATAAACTTCTTCAATATTATTTTATCTTTTGTTGTGATAATCTTGTGAAGATTTAATTTTTAAAATCTTAAATTGTTTCTGTTATAATTTAGTATTATTTTTTAAGTAATCATTATCATTAAAATTGAAGCAACGATCTTTCTTCATATGAAGCAACAGTGAAACAGTGTACTTTTTTAAATTGATTTATTACACCCAGGGTTATTGGGAAAGTGGCCATACCTCTGGTTATACATTTACTTTTACATTAATTTTCGTTAATTAATATGACCCTGTCACTTAGGTTCTTCTTTTAATTTCAGGATTTTGTCTTTCCTTCCGCCTATATCCCCAAAAGAGTTTGACTCGGACATTTATTGGCACTAGTTATTTTACTATGAGTTTCCATTGAAATCATCTCTGATGGTATTCTCCTCGCTGTTTTCTTTCTGAAATTTCGTGAACGTCTTGCAGGGGTCTCTCGGCGTCCCGAAGTGAGTAACAGGGCCCACGGTTCTCCTGCCATTTCATCCCCATCTTTCAAGATCTTCCTCGGCTCTCTCTGTATCTGGCACGAGTGTAGAGTAGGTGGTACATCATCTTCTTCTCACTGTCTTCGCAGCAGCAAATGGAGTCCTCAGCCAGACCGAATCTCACTTCAAAATATCCACGACTGTAAGAAATTGAGACATTGAGTAATCCAGATGGATCCAATAGTAAAAGGGTGTGCAGTAATACAATTGGTTGGGATAATGCTCTTCAAACCAGGAGGTCCCGGGTTCAATCCCCAGCATTTATGAGATTTTTCATTTGGCCTAGTCCTTTTTGTGCATGGGAAAGATCGTCTACGGAACGGTATAATTTGTTCTTGCAACTCAGCATTCTTAACCAAGGCAATCCGATAGTTGTCTCCTTCTAATAGGAATGAAGTTAAAGATTGAAGGTTGAATCACAAAAATTCAAACTTGAAGGAAAATTAGAAAGCTGGATGCCTTTTTATAAGATTTAATCCAGGAGTACATGGTTCATAACCAATTAACTACTGAAAGAAATCTATTGGAGAAGTCATATAAACCATTCTTGCACTTAAGTCTTTTATGGCTACAAGTCAGTGAATGTGTATCTTTAACAACTAAACCACATACAATATTCATAAATATATTCATAGTCCAGTACTTTTAAAAATAATAATACATATAAAAAAGGAAGTTGGTGAAAAGTATAGGAAAAAGCTGAACTCCTGACCCTCTTTCACATTCATTTCTGCAGTGTATACGGATACTGCTATTTTTTGTTCTGTTGCAGTGCTTTTTCAAAAAGCGGAAAAGTGTGAAAGAATTGTTAAACGACAATCACCATAATTTTTTATTCCGCTGCTATGATTCAGAGAAGAGCGGCGCGGAGGCGGGTGAGGGTGGACGGGGGAGGTAGGAGGAGGTTCCATCATCATGTAAGGACTATCTATCACTGCATGTTGCGATGCCGGTCTGACTGCTAGGGACGATATAACTGGATTCACCCATTTCCGCGTGAATCAACTCATGATTGTGTAGCCACTACTACACTCAGGGGTGGTCAAATCAATCCACGGACTCTGTTTCGTTTATTGCTTAATGAAGGAGATAGAGCAAATGACTGTGAAATAATTTGAATACCCCCAATCAGCTGGATGAATCGGACAGTGACGTGTCCATCACTTATGTTAACATCAACTATGTTTTCTCTCCTTCTGACATAACAAATTTCTTGAATGTTAGAACTCTTGTAAGTTAAAGTTTTAGTACACTAGTGATCGAATTATTATCATTATCATTATTATTATTATTATTATTATTATTATTATTATTATTATTATTATTATTATGGTCCACCGCTGTGGCGTAGGGGATGCGTTCGCCACGCAGCGGGCCAGGGTTCGATTCCCGGTCGGGGCAAGTTACCTAGGTGGGGGTTTTCCTGAGGGGTTTCCTCACCTGTGAGACAAATGTCGGGTAACTTTAGGCCCTTGTGGTCCCCAGATATCATCTGGCCGTCATTATCATCTTCATCCCATCCTCGCCTTGTTTGGAGTGTGTATGTGAGTGTAAATGGTGTGTCTCGTCCTATGTGTTCGTGTTGTCTCGGAGGTGGCCCCGGCATTGGGTTGATTACTCATCCGGGGAGAGCCTCCATGTCCTTATCTGGTCAAAAAAGTATGTATGTGATCCGAAGCTAATCCCTCTCCCGACAGGTTGCCGCCCTGTAAGACCCGGGCGGCTTGGGTCGCTTAAATCCTATAAAAAAGGGAGAGTAAAACTAAGATAAAGAAAGAAAGAATTATTATTATCATTATTATTCATTATATATTATTTTATATTATAATGCTCATTGGAAAATTAAAATGGTCAGTATTATTAGTGATGACTGATATTTAAGAGTCCTTAAAAAACAAAATAAATTATTTTTCAAGGAACCAAACCAAATAACGTTAACAAACTCTAAGAGTAGGTAAACTTTAGAAAGTTGTTGAGTTTACATAAGTTAGAATACAAATTATAACAATGAAGAAATTTTATTAAAGTAAACCAGATAAAACACGTCCTTTGCTTGAACAAGAGAATTGATATAAAATTACAAAAATATGCTGGTTTATCACCCGACAAATTACAGGAAGTATACAGTAATTAAACAACCCCCCAGATATCACAAGAAGAAAAGGCCAGACTGTTATCTCAAGGCTTCGAAATGTTCACAAAATTTCAACACTTTTCCATCTTTTGCTGAAAGACGAATCTCCTAAATGCCAAGTATGCAACTCTGAACTATTAATACGAAGAGAAGATAACTTTGTGCTCTATTCTCAGTACTGTGTCTGCTGCTCTAAGAAAAAGTCACCCCAAAATGTACTAAAATTTGTCCAAGTCATCCAAACTGTGTAGGCCTACTAAAATTGGTCGAAATTATCCGAACAATGTAAACATCTAGGATGGCTTTTCAGGTTATCAACCGTGTCAATATTATTAAATTTAACTTTCAGCAATCATCACTTCGTAGCCTTCCTCGGGAATGTAAAAGGTAACGAAATGATGGCCAAAAGCTTGAATTTAATAATACTGATTCGGCTGATAACCCGAGAAGCCATTCTAAATAATAATCAGCGCCGTGAAAGCTTTAAGTCTTATAACAGATAGGCTACATCATTCATAAAATAGAATTCCGATATGACTTCGTGGTTGAAGAGTCTATAAATTTATTTAAAAAGAAGAAAACTGAAGTATTCTATACATTGTTTTAGTGCCTCATGACATTGTATCACTTGACTTACATGATAGAATTGTTTTTCTGTTTTAAGATGGAACCACTGGCTTTTCGCATTTGCATGTTGCCGTTCGTATTTGCATGTTGCAGTACTGGAAGTGAATTGAAGAACTTCGCTGAACAGATCTTACAGATCTATAAAATTAGTTATCAGCATCAATAATTTGGTTTCCAGAATTGATTGCCTGCTTGATGCATTTGTTATGTCGAACTATGTTTCTGAAGTACCTCTTTTTGTGTTTATTCCATTGGATAATTATGATACTGATGGCTGACAAAGGAAATAAAAGTAGAACTCGAGAGACGATAAAGCTAAAGCAAGAACTCCGATAAGTGACAGATATCGAGACATGTAAGAGATTTGAACCGGAACACCCGGATGGTAATAGAGCATCATGCCTTCTGCCCTTAGTTGCAGCAGTTTCATAGAATTTAGTTTACAATATACGTGAACAAAACGAATTAAATCAGAAATGAAAGTGAATACCAGATGGGATGTAATGTTAACCCTCTGCAACTAGAAGGCGCCGACGCACAAAATATTATTTTTTCATTCCTTATATTGTAGCTCATGTTTTAAATTCTTAATTTCAGTTATCAGGAATAATTCACAACTTTGTCTGCATGATATACCTCCCAATAAATGCTTAACCTTCCTACTACTTTGTTATCTTTGTTACAGTGAGTGTCATTAGAGTCATAAAGACCCCTACTAATTTACATGGCATATATTGGTAGAATTGCAAGAATAAAAATATACGTTTTTACTTTGAAAACAGGACAATTAGGCTTATGTATATAATTATTTTTACCCTGAACCGTCCTCCTACCAGATTGTCTTTGCTATATTTGTTACACTGAGTATAGTTATTTACATGGGACATAGGCTATTGATAGCACTGCAATTGTTTTAATGAATTTTGGCATAAACTTACATTTTTGCTTTGAAAGCAGGACAATAATGTAGCCTATATAAATATTTTTAAACATAACGTTACATAAAAAAAAAATAGGGTCATATTGACCCCAATGGTACTCAGTGCAAAAAACAACGAATACGTTTTAATGTGTAAAGTCATAATTTCTGAAAATTCAAATCCAGCGGAGGTATTTATTTCAAAAGTCCTTTTGGAGTCATATTGACCAAAAGGGTGACATCGGGGTGGTATCGATTATTATCGAATACGAAACGATCTTGAGACCTTGAGAGTACCAGCTGAAAACTACGTAATAAGTAGCCTTTATTTGAAATAAAATCAATTTTTTCGTGTTAACTTTAATATCATATTAAAATGAATTCATTTCATGTTGTCAAAATCCGTTGGTTTCAAGAAAATTACCAGAAGGAAGCTTCGATTTGACCAACGTCACGAACTACCATCTCTCGTAGAAGACATGAACTACAACAAACCATCTGATGCGAAGATCATGGCGGGCTCATTGCCGTTTGTTTGAGTGAATCTAAAATTTAAAAATTTAAACATTCAGACTAATTATGGGCAAACAAAAACAGTCATATGCAGCATGCCTATAATGGTAATTAAAACACTCGTTTGAAAATTATGAAACGATCAACGCGAGTTTGATAAACATATTCTTATCCTTAAAAATGCTATTATAGGCTTGTTGCATAATATACTATTTTACATTTTATTAATATATACTACCACATTCTTGTTTAGTTTACTCGCTGCTAAGGAATACATGAACGTGAATGCGAAAATGAAATATCAATGTACAGAAAATCACGTTAAAATTTGTTTCTTTTTGACATATTATCAGTTATGACTGTTTTAGCCTTGGCAATGGCAGGGTGGACAAATTTCAAAGTATCGGAACCATAAATGTAAGTTGCTTTTAGTAGACAATCAACTCTGAATAATTTTCATAAAATAATATCAAGTCATGTCGACACTTAAAAAATAATTAAAATTAAATTGTTTGTTAACGTCGTTTCTTTAGGCGTACTGTTACAAACATTGACGTTTGCCATTGTTATCGGTGTGTCGAAATTTTGACTCGTAGGATTTCTTTCCCTTATTTTATACACCTATGCATTTATTTCATATGTCTGTAAATCTACAGATTTGGAACTGTTGTGTTTACAGGCACATAAACTCCATTTACCTAACAGGAACATGATGGACAAACTGGAGAACACTAGGCAATTTCCTTACCCACTTCCCCATCTAGGCCGCCTTAAATGTAATCAAACATGCCAGCTGAACATGTCCGTAGTTTTCTCTCAAATTTCTCATTTAATTATTCATTTTCACTTAATATTTTTTAGCGTAACGTAAAAGCTCGTTTTTATAGAAATAAACTAAAAAAAAATGAATATAAAATTACGTTTCATAGTCAATAGATACTAATTAGAATGTAGCTAATCGATTTGTCATTGATAGGATTTATATTGACATACTACTGTCCTCGGGTTTAGATAGGCCTAAATAATTCCCTCATCGCTGGAAATATCCAAAACTGACCCTTCAAGTAATAATTCCATACTACCAATAGAAGCTAAAATCATTGTAAATTTTCTTCAAAATGGAATTAAGAACATAGAAAACAGGCTATAATCATAGGATTATTGTTCCTTTCGTAACCTACGAGTTATGGTAAGGTATGTAACTAACTTATTTTCGAAATAAAAGTAAATAACATGGTCATAAAGTTGATTCTATTTATAGATGAATATTGTGGATTAAGATCCATCTAATCCTTCGCATTTATTATAAAAATATTTTACATTCAGCTAGATTTGCTGTGTTTCTTCATAATAGTGGTTTATAATGAAAATACTTAATTCAAAGGAACTCCAAAAGAAAGGGATAACAAAGACTTACAGTTGGCTAAATAGTCGAGATGCATTGTCCCGGTGAAAACTTCAAGAAATGTTTTATAATTCTTACATTTTATATTTGTATCATGCCACTCAGTGCATCTTATTATTAATGTAAATAGTAATATAAAATCGAAATACGAAGGATTAGATGGAAAATTAAAATTTACAAATTTACAACACATAGGCCTGGTATAATTGAGAAAAATCCCTATTTTCCGTCCTGCAGTTGCGAGAAAAACTCAGCCCAAAAAAGCAGAAAATCGTAAAATTCTTGGTTCAATAGTATATTTCACTCTTTGTATCTTGTTAAAGAGTAGTTTATTAACATTTATAATAAATCTAAAGGAAAGGCCTATCGTCGTAAATGCAGTTCAATGTGAATAATATGTTCAGGCTTCTTTTTTATTACTGAAAATTATATTATGGCTTCAAGTTTATACATTAACTTCAATAACTCAGAAAATCAGGTATTTTCAATCAAATCAGGCGTACCATTAAATATGCAATTAATATTAATCATACAATTCTTAAAATCCATAATATTACTTACAGCAAATCTTCTGTTTGCATAGTTCAATGTATAGAACATTAGGAAAATTTCTGCATTATATCACCGACATAGAAACATACTTATTGATAATAAATTAGACATACTGACACGCTACAGTTTCAAAACTGCTAGAGTAGACATGTAGCTAACTTCGGTCCAACGCTATAAAACAATGTCAGTGAAAGATATCTCCATTTTGAAACTAAAAATATTATTAAAATTATGCAGGAAACAAAGATTCTTATAAATATTTAATTGATTTTCGTTTACTTATGTTCAGCTACCTTTTTCCACTCGCGGTGCACATAAATTATCCATGGACCATGACTCAGCACGGCACACCAAAATGTTAATCCTCTAAAAATGCATGAAATGACAAGTAATTAAACTATTACTAGCATTATTATTATTATTATTATTATTATTATTATTATTATTATTATTATTATTATTATTATTATTATTATTATTATTATTAATATTATTATTGTATTATTGTATTATTATTATTATTATTGTATTATTGTATTATTATTATTATTATTATTATTATTATTATTATTATCATCATTTATTATTGTTACTATTATTATCCTCATCTCTATGGAGCTATTATGTTATTATTCTATTATATTGTTGTTATTATGATTATTAAGTGCCACTGTGGTACTTTATGAGATTGTGTGTGGGGACGAAAAATGTCGGTCCGTCTGTCGGTCCGTCCGTGTGTCTGTACGCGCCATAACTCAAATACGCTTTTTCGGATTTTCATGAAACTTGGAAAAGACATTTATAATGTCGATGGGAAGAACCCTATTGATATTGAACCAAATCGGTTCACCGGTACCGGAGTAATGCCCAATTTAGTGCCTATTTTAATAGTTTATGGCGCCTTTCTAATAGAAAGGCACCATAACTCAAATACGCTGTATCGGATTTCCATGAAACTTGGTACACCAATTTATGACGTCGATTTGAAGTGCCCTATTGAATTTGAACCTAATCTGTTGACCGGTACCGGAGTAAAACCCAATTTAGTGTCTATTTTAAAGGCGCAATAACTCAAATAAGCTTTATCGGTTTTTTATAAAACTTCGTATACGCATTTATAATGTCCATGGAAAGACGTCTGTTGATAGTCGACCAAATCGGTTGGCCAGTACCGGGATAATGCCCAATTTAGTGCCTTTTATGTTAATATATAAGAAGTCGCGATAACTCAAATATGCTTTATTGGATTTTCCTGAAACTTTGTATACCCATTTATAATGTACATGGGAAGACGTCTAATGATATTGGACAAAATCGGTAGACCGGTACCGGAGTAAAACTTAATTTAGTGTCAATTTTAAAGACGCGGTAACTCAAATACGCTTTACCGGATTTTTATGAAACTTGGTAGACACATTTATAATGTCCATGGAAAGACGTCTATTGATATTGGATAAAATTGGTTTACCTGTTTCGGAGTAATGCTCAATTTAGTGCCTATTTTATGGTAATATACGTATTCGGAAGAATTTATGAAATGCAAATCAGTTGTGATCTTATAAGGCTTTGGCAATTAAAATACAGTTAGCTATGACAAATAACACTATTGCTTTACATGGGCTTATCCAAGTGACCCAGGTGGCTGAGATGGTAACGTCTTGGCCAAAACATTCTGGAGTTCCATGGTTCAAATCCTGAAACCGGCCAATTTGACTTTTTTTGTATTCTGCATATCATAATTGCAATCATAACTGAGTAAACAAAAACATACTGGCAGTTTGTTATATCAGATTACCTGATTTTATTAGGCCTGTATTAATACTCAAATATAGCGTTTAATAAGTAGGGTAAAAATTATTTAGCAATTAAATTAAATTATAGTTTCAGTGTTGAAAGATAAAACAACACATTTTACAGTTTAAATCAAATTTTGAAATGAAAAATGTAGCGATATTTCGTTAATTTAATTTGTTTAATGGGGTTATTTTAAGCTTAGTTAAATTTTGTTAAGGTAAGCTGCTTTGATGAAGTTCGCTCAAATCATTGTTACCAAAAAATACAGTCCTTATTAACGTGATAGAAAAATGAAATTAATACCAGTCACATTCTCAATAGTCCAGTGGAGAAAGATCACGACACCATACTCTTCAGTTCGACGCCATGATTCTCTCACCTGAACAATTCAGAATAAAAGTGGCACATGAAAACTCAAGAGCGATGCAACTCACCGGTATTGAAGTTATGCGGTGCTTCCCTACTACAGCGTCCCTTTTATCTTTCTCGCCATGGACCCACCTCCGGATATCTTCAGGGTCCATGACCTCGGCGACGCCGTTTCGGTACTGAGGAGCTTCCCTAGTCCAGCGTCGCCTTTTCTTCCTCGCCATGGACCCACCTCCGGAAATCTTCAGGGTCCATGACCTTCTCGTCGACGCTGTTTCGGTACTGACGGATGAAGTCTCTCTCTTCGACTGATAATTGAAACCCATAAAAAGTTAAATTAAAACCAGTTCACAATCTGAATAGTTCACTGGAGAAAGATCACAACACCATACTCTTCAGCATAAGGCCAAGAATTTATCATTTGAACTATTCAGATATAAAAGAAGAACATATGGACTCCAGAGCGATGGAACTCACAAGTATAGAATTATATACGGTGCTTCCCTAATCCAGCGTCTCTTTAACTTCCTCGCCATGGACCCATTTCCGGAAATCTTCAGGGTCCATGGCCTCGGCGACGCCGTTTCGGTACTGAGGAGCTTCCCTAGTCCAGCGTCGCCTTTTCTTCCTCGCCATGGACCCACCTCCGGAAATCTTCAGGGTCCATGACCTTCTCGTCGACGCTGTTTCGGTACTGACGGATGAAGTCTCTCTCTTCGGCTGATAACTGAAACCCATAAAAAGTTCAATTAAAACCAGTTCACAATCTGAATAGTTCACTGGAGAAAGATCACAACACCACACTCTTCAGCATAAGGCCAAGATGTTCTCATTTGAACTACTCAGATATAAAAGAAGAACATTTGGACTCCAGAGCGATGGAACTCACAAGTATAGAATTATATACGGTGCTTCCCTAATCCAGCGTCTCTTTAACTTCCTCGCCATGGACCCATTTCCGGAAATCTTCAGGGTCCATGACCTCGGCGACGCCGTTTCGGTACTGAGGAGCTTCCCTAGTCCAGCGTCGCCTTATCTTCCTCGCCATGGACCCACCTCCGGATATCTTTAGGGTCCATGCCCTTCTCGACGACGCTGTTTCGGTACTGAAGGATGAAGTCTTCCTCTTCGGCTGATAACTGCAACATATAAAAAGTTAAATCAAAACCAGTTCACAATCTGAATAGTTCACTAGAGAAAGATCACGACACCATACTCTTCAGCATAAGGCCATGAATCTCTCGTCCGAACTATTCAGTTACAAATGAGGAACATTAAGACTCCAGAGCGATGCAACTCACCAGTATTTATGTTTATATGGGGCTTCCCTACTGCAGCGCCGCTTTTTCCGCCATGGACCCATCTCCGGGAATCTTCAGGGTCCATGACCTTCGCTAGGACGCTGCTTCGGTACTTTTAGTTGAATCCTTCTTCTTCGGCGGGTAACTGTAACATATATAAAAACGAAAATACAAACAGTTCAAAATCTGAATAGTTCACTGGAGAAAGATAAAGATGCATCTCTTCAGCACAAGGCCATACATTTTTATCTCAGCCAATATGTTAAAGGGAGGAACATAAACATCCCAGAGTGATGTAACTCACCAGTATTCAAGTTATACTGGGCTTCCCTACTAAAGCGTCGCTTTCTCCGCCATGGACCCATCTCCGGAAATCCTTAGGGTCCATGACTTTCGCCGGGACGCTGTTTCGGTACTGACATTGATGAAATCTTCGTCTTCGTCTGAATATCTGCAACATCAATTAAAATGTAAATTAAAACTAGTTCACATTGTGAATAGTTCAGTGACTCCATACTCTTAAGCTCAGAGCCGTGAATATTTCTTATGAATTATCCAGTTATAAAAGCAGAACTTCAAGACTGCACAGCAAGCAAGCTCACCAGTATTGGAGTTTATACATGACTTTATAGGGCATCCGTTACATAAATTTGCCTTCCCTTGAGTCCTATGACTTTCGCCAAAACTGTTTCTATGGTTTTTATAAAAATCTTAATGTTGTATTTTTTCATTAATTATTAAGTGCCAGTATGGTACTTTATGAGATTGTGTGGGGACGGAAAAATTCCGTCCGTCTGTCCGTCTGTCTGTCTGTCTGTCTGCCTATCTGTCCGTCTGTCTATCTATCTGTCCGTCTGTCTGTCTGTCTGTCTGTCCTTGTGTCTGTACGCGCCATAACTCAAATACGCTTTTTCGGATTTTCATGAAACTTGGGAAACACATTTATAATGTCCATGGGAAGAACCTTATTGATATTGAACCAAATCGGTTCACCGGTACCGGAGTAATGCCCAATTTAGTGCCTATTTTAATAGATTATATTAGAAAGGCGCCATAACTCAAATACGGATTTCCATGAAACTTGGCATATGCATTTATGACGTTCAAGAGAAGTACCCTATTGAATTTGAACCTAATCTGTTGACCGGTACCGGAGTAAAACCCAATTTAGTGTCTATTTTAAAGGCGCAATAACTCAAATACGCTTTACCGGATGTTTATGAAACTTGGTATACGCATTTGTAATGTCATGGGAAGACTTCTATTGATACTCGACCAAATCGGTTGACCTGTTTCGGAGTAATGCTCAATTTAGTGCCTATTTTATGGTAATATACGTATTCGAAAGATTTATGAAATGCAAATCAGTTATGACGACAACATAGCCTATTATTTTACTGTGATCTTATAAGGCTTTGGAAATTAAAATACAGTTAGCTATGACAAATAACACTATTGCTTTGCACGCGCTTATCCAACTAGACCTTTGACTAGCCCAAATGGCCGAGATGGTAGCGTTTTGGCCTCACATTCTGGAGTTCCATGGTTCAAATCCCGAAACCGGCCAATTTGACTTTTTTTTTGTATTCTGCATATCATAATTGCAATTATAACTGATTAAACAAAAACATACTGGCACTTTGTTACATCAGTTTACCTGATTTTATTATTATTATTATTATTATTATTATTATTATTATTATTATTATTAAATTAACTGGTACACAATCTGTGAACACATCTCACAGTTGCCATTAACTAATTCTTTTCGTTGAACCATACTATAATACACTTATTACAAGCGACGTAACGGAATGATAATGAAACTGATTTTTATTATAACATGCTTTCTAGTAGGTAAAATATTGCACGAAATAAATAAAATCAGGTAAACTGATATAACGAATTGCAAGATGGAGTTATTATGACATATTTCATAAACTATCGAGTTTCTAGCTTGAGAAACTAGCCCATGGTTCCTTGACAAAGTTTGATAAGAATATGTGAAAGAATGTGTGGGATAACAGAATAAATTTACAGAAAATTCCATACGTCAACAATAGGCCTATTCCTTTCTTTTTGTCAAAACATCCGTAGCCGGTACAAATATGCAGTAAAAAATAAATAAAAAATGTCAAAGTTTATTTTGTAGGGGAGAAATTAAAAAATATATATTTTTTTAAATTACCCATCGGTTATATACCAAAAGACAAATTTCAAGTTTCTAGCTTATCTGGGAGCGAGTAAACACCAATGTTAATAAGTGGATGATTAGAATGTCGTAAGCGTGAATGACTGGCTATCCAGCCAGTTTTCCCCTATTTATGGGGAAGCTAGAATCGCCAAATTTTGCACGATTATGGGTGTTGTATGTGCCAATATTCCTGCAAATGTTACGACTTTTTTGTCTTATGTGAGTAAAAAAATTACATAATATGAGGAATATACAAAATTTACTTCAAATAAAAAATCTAATTCAGTCTAATCTATAACCGATGGAATACGACAACAAGCCATAGGGCTAAACTTGTAGATCTCTCAAAATCCGTTATTGCTGCAATCGGTTTTTAGCTACTATAAGTCCCCAAGAAGGTCAACACAGATCTTAAAATTGCAAACACGAAAACTAGATGTGAAACAAAAACAACAGTGACATTTGTGAAACCAGGAGACCTTATTCGATTAAAATGAGATATTAGATACTTTTCCGCAAAAATCATGCGGGGTAGTGTTATTTGTCCAAGTCCAGTCTATTGCAACTTCCAAAGCCCTTTATGAATACTACAAACAATATTGCTGCCATGATAACTAAATTGCACTTGATTAATTCAGTGTAATATTATCAGAAATTAGTCTCCTAATTGGGCGTTACTCCGGTACTAGTCAACCGGCCAATAGGCTTCGTCCCATTGACGTTATAAGTGCGTATACCAAGTTTCATGGAAATCTGATAAAGCGAACAGACATACGGACAGACAGACAGACGGACAGACATTTTCCCCTTCCACCATACAATTTTAGAAAGTACCATTCTGGCACTTAATAATAGTCTTTTCTCCAAATAGATCCAGATTAATGACAAAAAGAGTGATTAAATAATTCAATCATTCATTTAAATCATCCAATTAGCCACCTAGCTCTTAAGACATAATGAAACAAATCATTCAGTCAAATAATCAATATGATAGTCGGCAGTGGCGGATGCAGAATTTTTTTTGGGGGGGGGGATTTGAATAGGTAGAAAGAATATTAAAAAAATTAATTAACTTTCATATATAATTAGTTTATAAAACTGGCCACTTAGAGTGCATATATAGCCGTTTTTTCCAAGATATATCCCCCCTATCCCCCCTGCGTCCGCCACTGATAGTAGGTGATGATACCTAGCATATCAGTTTGTTACAAAACTATAAAGGTACACAGCTAGTCAAATAGCGAGAAGTGTAGAAGACCAGTCTAATTGCCAGTCTAAAAAGATCGGTCTTATAAGTTTGCATTTAAAGTAATGCCACTCGCTGAGATTGGCCAAGCTCGGCGCATCTCATGGAGTGTCCACCACTGTTACAGAAACAGCGACTACATCAAACGACCTCTCGCTTTGGTATCGATCTTTGCCGATACATCACCGTTCCGGGTTTTGCCACTGTCCACTACTGCTCCAACCCTTTTCCCCACACCCTTTCGATCCCTGATTTCGATGGGCATCATCACTTATTGTTTGGAGCTGTCCGTATTTCAGTCACATCCTGAAACTGCATCAGGATATACATCCCGTCATGTTGCCAACAATGGAAATACGTATCTCGCTTAAACAAAACACATAGACGCAACAATATATAGACAAGATAGATAGCGTAATCGGTGTCAAGATCGCTTAAATGACAAGCCATAATTTTTGTGTTTTACGGTTTACGGGGTTGGAAGTGGTAGAATAATGTGCCAATGTAATAAGCCCCACCCCTCACTCGGAACTCTTGTTGTAATGCAGAGGCGGGGGAAATCGCACACGCTTCGAGAACT
Organism: Ectobius pallidus; assembly: GCA_964059195.1. Lineage (NCBI taxonomy): Eukaryota > Metazoa > Arthropoda > Insecta > Blattodea > Ectobiidae > Ectobius > Ectobius pallidus. Next base: position 101,556,410 of record CAXKWD010000002.1, on the reverse strand, counting down.
TTGTTCTTTCTGCGTGAAGTGCTTTTTAAAATAAAAAAAACAACAAAATGATGCTTCTACTTCCCCGGGGACACTTTTTATACAACTCGTTCTGTATTTTCTATTTCCCTTTGAATCTCGAATATCAAACGTTTTTGTATTTTTCGAAATGTTTATGAAAAAAGGGAGAGGAAATGAAATGGAGTTTTGATCGACTTTTGTCGTCAAAATATTTGCGATAAGGCCACGATATCATAGCTGATAAGCATATGGTCGACACATGCTGTGATAACACTTTAATTTGAATGCTGACAAAGCGTATCGGGGTTTGCCATCTCGTTTGTTTCCCATCGCAGGCATAAACCCCGGCACAGTCAAAGAGCAGCTCAAATAGTAGTTACTTTGCAAAATAGTGGAATTAACTTGCTTGTATGTTGTCCATTGCTGAAAAATAGCGGTGGAAATTCCGCCTGACAGAACAGTCCGGAGTAAAAATGGATTTAGGGCAAGTATTGAACTCAATTTTCGTTGTAGCCAGGGGCGGATCCAAGGGGGGGGGAATGGGGGAAATTCCCCCCCCCCCAAATTTGTAACATTAAGCAAAAATTATTAAAAATTTATTAGATCATAACCCAAATACTTAAATTAAAGCAACGACATTCATTATTTTGAAATACCTTTCTGAGAAAATGCTGAAATGTTCATTTTGTTTTCAATTGTGTACTGGGAATAATTAATTTTTATGAGTAAAAACTTCCCTCTCTACTTTGGTTCCCCCCTCCCCCAAATGTCTCGCTGGATCCGCCCCTGGTTGTAGCTGTAAAAAATGTAAAGAAATTGAAAAGTATCCACGTTTCACAAAGTGCTTAATTCATTTTGTGTGTACCTAAGTTTTTTATTATTATGTAAGTTAACAAATATCAGATATGTGAGTTTTCAAGATAAGAAAATTCAGTTTTGTCTACAAAAATGGATGTGATTGTAAGTAGATTGCTCAAGGAAGGTTCTGCAGATGTCATGTGAACAGTCTAACAAGAAGGTGAAAATATAAAACGCCTACAATGCTGTTTAGACTGCACGCACTACACTAAGCAAGTTTCGGATTACAGTAAAATCTCGATAAAACTATTTTGCATGGACTAGGAAAAAATTGTTGTAGATAATGTTATTGTTATATCGAAAATTAACAAAAGTGTTCTAATTTTGGTGGTATATAGGGAGCCAATTAACGAATGTGATTTTAGCATATGAGGTACACTTAAATTAATACACTATGCTGCTATGCACTATACGCACTCACTTTTCTCATTTTCAGTGAATATATTTTATATTGCAGTAACAGTCAAGGAACAAATGGGATGCATTTAATTTTTGCTACCTTGAAAAAGTCGGATATGACAGTCTGTTTCACTTTTTTTCCATGAAGAAGGAAACACACAAAGACATTATTGCGTCAAGGGTCTCTAAGTGAACTTATGGAAAACTCGGAACAATACTATTGATAGAAACTTCTGTCGACCTTCGTAAGTGGCAGTGATTTCTAATGTCGTTAAGGTTGATAGATTCACACTTTGTTCTGTCTTCTCTTCTTTGCCTTCTTCTTCCTCCTGTTTGTACCGATTTACACTTTCGCAACCTATTTTATCGTTGTACCAGAGAAAAATTATTTTACAGGGATTCTGATCGTAATAGAGAGGTTTATCGGTACTAAGACTACCGTAAAATAGAGGGTAATTTTGCATTAGTTTAATGGAATAAATGCCGACACTAATATTTTAACGTTATATATGGTATTATCCTTATATCGGTAATCGTTGTACGGATATTTCTGGAAAGTGTTTTCTCGACTGTATTATTTACCAACTTTAGGTTCTACTGTTTTTCTACAAGTTTTCGATTCATGCTCTGTGACATTCTCTTTTCAAGGAAAGAGTTGAGGGGGTGAGCGCAACAGTGGTATAAGCCACTCTTTTAAAGATTAGAGAAAGTTCTAGACTAGTGTTTCTTCATACAGTTGAAAAATACGGTTCTATTGGTAGAGGGGTGTTCTATGGTGTATGGTCAACTTGACTACAATGTTACATAGTCTATTGTTCAGTTTTCAAAGCTAGACCTCTTATCACTTTTATGAGACCCTGCAACAGTGCTTTCTTGGTTAGACCACTATTTCACTGACATTAATTTCTACTTGACAGAGGAAAAAATCAACAAATGTTAGAGTTTTACATGTAATGAAACATTATTTTAAGATGATGAACGAACGGTCCTTATTTGAGAAAATCGTTAGTAGATTTTAGTTTCTTTGGATATATTATATGCCAGAATGGTACTTTCTAAGATTATTTGGTGAACGTGTGTCTGCACGCGTGATAACTCGAATACGCTTTATCAGATTTTCATGAAACTTAACATACACGTTTAAGAAGTTCATGGGAAAACCGCTGTTGATTTTGGATCAAATCGGTTGACCGTCGCCGGAGTAACGACTAAATAACGGTCATATGCTTTTTATATAACAAATTTATTTATTGCATCAATCAGTAGAACTGAATATGCCGCTGGGAACTTAAGACAACTGACTGCGTATTTGTACACTTCAGATTTTTTGGCAAAAAAAGGGACATTGTTGACGTGAGGAATTTGTTGTAAATTCGTTCTGTTAATATTCTAGTTATCCCACTTAATCTTTCACTTATGCTGATCAAATTTCTGAAGAAACCGTGGTCTAAAACTCAACAGTTTCTTAAAGTGGCTTTTTAACTTCATCTTGCAATTTTTTATCTGATTTTATTTATCTCGGTTTTCAAAATGTTGGTTTCCCTTATACAAGAGGAATTATGTTTCAGGGAACAGATAACTGACTTCAAAACTACCTAAACCAGAAGTAATCGGTACAACGTCAAAATAATAATAAAATCAGATAAACTGATAGCCTATAACAAAGTGCCAGAATGTTTTTTTAATCAGTTAAAATTGCAATCATGATAGCCCCATGCAGAAAATAAGTTATTTTTGTAATATATCTCCGAGTTAAACTCCAGATCGATTCATTAAGCAGGGCATAAGGAAGAACTGAGGTCTAAAGTTTGATTCTTAACCGTAATTCATATTGGTATACACTGATATAATAAATTCTTAAAATATGTCAATATTTTACAAAATGCACTGACAATAATATTAATGATGTAATAGGCCTACGATTAGCTGACATGTCTGTTTCAAATTTAAAGTAGCCGTATAGGTTATGAATGAATTAAAGTCAATCTGAAATCAAACTGTCAGGAATTACATTAGGTATTGCTCCACAGGAGCGAATAAGAAAAATACATTAAAACATAATGCAGATATCAGTAGCCATACATATCGATATAAGAACAATATTTTATCAATATTCAACGGCTAGTTGTTTTTTTTAATCTTTTATTTACACTGACATCGTCATGAAGAAATGAATCAATCACAGCGGGCTAACAATAACAATATCAATAAACGATTGGCAATTTGTTACGTTATGTTTATTGTGGGTCATGCAATAATATTGTAGCGTCTTATATCAATTACAAAATTAATACTTATATTAAATTGGAAATGAAAGCATGTTCTTGAATAAGTAATTTCGCCTATTATTTCTATTAACAGAATTGTTTACATTAGGACATTAGTTATGGGAGCTCGGCCGCTGATTGGTTGGCCGCGAGCCAATCAAAATGCTTCGAATTGTCAGAAAACGAAGATTATATTATAATAGATGTGACTGTTAATTACTTTTTATTTCGGTACCGGTCAACGGATTTAGTCCAAATTCAATAGGCATTTTTCCATGGACGTCATAAATCTGTATACCAAGTTTGATGAAAATCCGATAAAGCATATTTGAGTTATCGCGCCTTTCTGATATATTACCATTAAAATAGGCACTGAATTGGGCATTACTCCGGTACCGGTCAACCGATTTGGTCCAATATTAATAGGGATCTTCCTATGGACGTTATAAATGCGTATACCAAGTTTCATAAAAATCCGGTGAAGCGTATTTGAGTTATCGCACGTACAGACACACTGGCAGACAGACGGACGTCCCCCACACAATCTTATACTGGCACTTAATAAAGCTCACCCCTAAGTCATGTAAATAGCATCACCATCTAATTTTCCATGTTGGAGGGGTTAGACCACTGTTGTACTGATCCCTCAATTCCTTTCTGGGTTTCCGGTCCTAGGAAAGGAGATATTTTAGCGCAAACGACATTGGGAAATTAATTTCGAGATTCAGTTGAGAGAATCCATATTTTAACTTATGATACATGTGGGCTTAGTCTATAGAAGACAACCGAACAATAATTCAACTATATTTCATATAGGAAATGAATCTGACTATCCTGTCATTTAAAGGAATTAATTTATTCCCTATACTTACATTCTTCTATTCTTACTAATATTCTTTATATTCCTCTCCAGAATGTTTAGAATTTCCTGCCAAGATAGTAGGCCTATGTTGATTTCCACCGCACATGGATCCTGCCCGTAAAAAAATTACACAGCAAAGAATATTATATTGTTTTAGGTTTTACTTCACATAAAATTATACATTATTTTGATATCTCTTTGCGCTCACATGCAGCTTATACATGCTCAATCGTTGGGATCACTGGTTAAGCTATGAAGATGTTTCAATGTTTAGTCCACATGAATTTAGGCTACTTAGAGCAAGTGAATGTAAGTGTGACAACATGAAAATGATAAATGGAAACGATAAAAGATGAAGACAGACACTTGCGATTGGTGAAATTCCACAAATTTTTATACTAGATTTGTCACTGATTCATGAGTTAAATAGTAATTTCAAAAGTTATATTATGTCAGGAATTCCTTCAACATAAAAAAAGATGCTTATTTCGATATCTTGAAGTACAATAGAAATAATACTATGTACTGTAAGTGTTCAATGGGAGCAAATGTTCTGTTTCCTGCAACATTTTACTCGAAGTGGGCAGATTATAACCAAAAGAAGGAGATCTTGACCTAAACGTGATACGGAAATGTATTCGCTACTATTCATGCGAAAAGCCAGGAAACCACTGGAAAACACCAGGAGGAAACAAACACATATCACAACGCAAAATATAAACACAGATTTTAACAATAGTGTTAGCCAGAAGCTGTTATGTCGCAAGTACAAGACTTAATTTCGTGTAGAAGATAGCTCTTGACAACATTTTTCTCTGTGAAAACCAGGCTAGCGGGGCATGCGGGCAACACATGTTAGAGAACAGCTATAGTGAAATTTGGAGAGTTCCGGTCACGGGTGCGCGCCACACCAATTTCCTCTTCCTGAGGGCGACGTCGTGCGCCGGAAACCCAACCGGACCCCTCAGCAAGGTCCGACTTTCCCACTCACTCACATCTCAAGGCTCGCCACCGCCGCAATACATGTTCTCTGTCTTCACCAACACTCTAGCTTAGTATAATAATAATAATAATAATAATAATAATAATAATAATAATAATAATAATAATAATAATAATAATAATAATAATAATCTCATGATAATAATGAAAACAATAATAGTAACAATAAATAACAATTATTAATAATTATTATTGTGATTCAAATAACAAAAACAATAACAATAATTAACGAGCCAGATGGCGAAGATGGTAGCGTCTTAAACCCTCATTCGAGAGGTCCCTAGTTCAAACTCCATGGCCGGCATGGGTTTTTATTTAACAAAGTATGCATCCATTAACTTAAAAAATACTTGAGAATTTAAACTGAATAAAATCTTGTGATTTAAATAAAAGAAGTGACTAATGAAGTTCAAACTTGTATAGTTACAAACACAATAGGCCCACTAGTATATTTCAATCATTTTTAAAATTATTATTTACATTGCACCTAATAATAATAATAACAACAACAATAATAACAACAACAATAGGTAAAAATCCAAGGAGAAGTAAGAAAAGTAACGTAAGGTCAAGGGTTAATTGTAATTTTAACTTTTTCCTTTCAGTTCAACCTAACAAGAAATAAGCTTGCAGATTTTAAAATTATTCTTCAATACTTACTGGGAGATTTATCATGACTAATCCTTTAGAAGTTCTAAACTTTTTATTACAGATTTGAAGATTATCTCGAAACCCGGTAGTTGAATATTGCTCATCTAATTTACAATTCAAAAATGGCCATAGCTTCAACATTCAACTGCTGTTCTTGAAAGAAATCTCTGCTACTTTAAAGCGACAATGCTTTCAGGTGATGGTAAAGCCATAAAGCAGTATCTCTGCATTGAATCGTAGTGCAGTGGTAACGGCAGGACAGCCAGTAAGAAAATGTCCCGTGCAGTGCAGAGCTTGCATGTCCTGCCCTCGATCACGATGAATGTCTCGATGGTCGCCGATAGCAAGCCATGACTACCCTTTCTGACGTCACGCGATCCTTTGATTTCCATTACAGATAATCACACACACTCACCTATTCTTTAAGTACACTCTTACTGGTCTATTCAATTATCGTCCCGAAGAGACCTTATCCGGCCCGCCGAGCAGTCTTCAAAATAAGCAGTAGCTTTAGACTACGTGAAATTAATACAAAATAATATTTTCTCGAACTATTTAAAAAAACTCATGAAAGTGCATAATTAGCCATACAGGGTTCAAATGTTTTTTTCCAAAACTGAAAATAGGTTACATTTTACATATCAGAATGGCGAAAAATTTTACATTTTTCTCGCTACAGAAATATTTTAATAGGTAGGCATTTGAACTTAAGGCAATAAAAAAAAGCATTTTATGCGCCTAAAAAGAATAAAAAGCAAAAAATGGACAACGGACGGAATTAAAATTATATTCCGCAAAAAATTCGGAATATATGCAAAATAGCTCTCATAATACAATTTATTGCACTCGGAAGAATAAATTATAGCTACTTATTAATAATTATTTATAATCACAGCTAAATTAACCATTCTCTTCCATATTTTTTTTTTCATTTAGAAGTTGGCAAATAAAATGTTAACATGAAATACCATCAAGCAAAAAGGGCATCGGTTGAAAAATTAAGATTTATGAAAAAGGCTTTTAAAGAATTCATAATTATAATTTTCTTCAAGATTACGCAACATTGTATAGTTCTTAAAATTTTTAATGTTATAGAATGTTCAGCTGATTAATATGAAATAATGTTTGTTTTGAAATTGGGTCTCCTGGATCCCTCTTTTTAAACCAAGCACGTAAATTCAATAAGAACTCAACATTTAGGGTGTAGTAAATAATGAGGTAGCCTATTATACTATATTAAGTTATGGATTAATATAAAAGAAATTTAATGCCAATTCCTAGTTTAAAAGTAAGGTATTTTTCAATACTGTTACAAGTAGGCCTACTAAAATATTTATAAAGACCAGAAAATCACATATAAAAAAAGCACAAATGGCTAAAAAGGAAAAAAAGGGCAAGATAAAACTTCACCAGAAGGCTTTATTTGTCATAATACAGATACATCTACTACCAGCGTATTAATATAAACAGTAAAACAAAAGATATAATTCCCTAAACTCTCGATGCATTTATGTAACTAAGAGTGAAAGTTATATTTTATGGTACAAGTAGGCCTAAATTGTGTAAATAGCCTATTTCACTACTAAGGATAAGTTAAAGAGAATCAAGCTCTTCTGCCGTTATACGTTACAATTTTTTTCAACAATTTCGAATGGTAGATTGTAACTTATGCGAAAACATTACTTTTAAGTCACTTATTTTTCCAACTCATACGTAGATATTTCGTAGATATAGATGTCGAGCACAGTTAATCTGCTAATTATAATGTAATACAATAATATATTAAAATTTACATTAATAATTTAAGTTCCCGGTATGACTAAGAAGATGTAAAAGGACTTTCCAATATAAGATTTTCCTTAAATAGCTCAATAGGTTCTTGTAAATGAAGATGATGATGATGATGATGATGATGATAATAATAATAATAAAATCAGGTAAACTGATGTAACAAAGTGCCAGTATGTTTTTGTTTAATCAGTTATGACTGCAATTATGATATACAGAATATGTTTTCTTTTAATTGATTTCCAAGTTAAGCTCCAGATTTATTCATTAAGCAGGGCTTACGGAAGAAGAAAGGTCTACCATCTCGGCCACCTGGGTCATTTTAACGGTCTAGTTGGATAAGCGCATGTAAATCAATAGTGTTGTTTTGTCAAAGCTACCTGTATTTTAATTTCCAAGGCCTTATAAGATCACAGTAAAACAATAGGCTATGTTGTCAAGATAACCGATTTTCATTTTTTTTATAAATTCTTTCGAATACGTATATTACCATAAAATAGGCACTAAATTGAGCATTACTTCCAAACAGGTCAACCGATTTAATCCATTATGAATAGACGTCTTCCCATGGACATTATAAATGTGTATACCAAGTTTCATAAAAATCCGGTAAAGCGTATTTGAGTTACCGCGTCCTTAAAATATACACTAAATTGGGTTTTACTCCGGTACCGGTCTACCGATTTGGTCCAATATCAGTAGACGTCTTTCCACGTACATTATAAATGGGTATACAAAATTTCAGGAAAATCCAATAAAGCATATTTGAGTTATCGCGACTTCTTATATATTAACATAAAAACACTAAATTGGGCATTATTCCGGTACTGGCCAACCGATTTGGTCCAATATCAATAAACGTCTTCCCATGGACTATAAATGCGTATACGAAGTTTCATAAATATCCGATAAAGCGTATTTGAGTTATTGCGCCTTTAATTGGGTTTTACTCCGGTACCGGTCAACAGATTAGGTTCAAATTCAATAGGGCACTTCTCATGGACGTCATAAATGGGTATACCAAGTTTCATAGAAATCCGATACAATCTATTAAAATAGGCACTAAATTGGGCATTACTCCGGTACCGGTGAACCGATTTGGTTCAATATCAATAGGGTTCTTCCCATTCACATTATAAATGTGTTTTCCAAGTTTCATGAAAATCCGAAAAAGCGTATTTGAGTTATGGCGCGTACAGACACACGGACGGACAGACAGACGGACAGACATTTTTCGTCCCCACACACAATCTCATAAAGTGCCATACTGACACTTAATAATGGCAATAAAAATAAAATTGGCATATACCAAAACCAGGAAATTGTTGCAAATAGGGTATATAAGGCAGTTTAATAAAAGCATTTTGTAACTAACAAACACAGAAATTATTTTTTTTATCTAGGCCTATTTTGATCCATGAAAATGTAATGAAATCTTTTGCAATCAACTCAGAGATACGTATGGAACTCCGTTCTGTGATCATTGCTCGCACTTTCAGTTTTTGTAGCCTACATTTATTCTACTCCAGATTGAATTTCAACTAGACAGTATTATTTAAGTCGATCTCCTTACGCACTTCTTAGAAGAAAAAACAGGCATAAGATCACCTTTTCTTTCTTCCAATATTATAGTAGCCAAGACGCCTTTACTGTGAGATTGTGCAATTCATGGGTGGTCTCTAAAGAAACCTTTAATTCGATGACGGTTGAGAATGCAGTCACGGTCCGCTATAATAATTCCTTGATGAGCCTTCAGCACATTTGCAATATCTATAAACCTGCCCATGCATTTTCTTTCTGGAGGGTTTTATCAGCAAATCTGCGTCGTACTTTCTTTCTCAATGGAGATTAATTAATTAGCTCAGAAAAATAATGGGGAATGCAAAACCGATAACGTTATAAAAAATGGCGCGTACATAACGTTTATATTTTTAAACTCTTTGCTATTTTCCATATTACTGATCATTTAAATCTATCTTCCTGATAATTATTTTTAATTTTCGCGAAATTAACGAGGTTATCAGGCAGCAATAAATAGCTCAAAATAATATTTTGTGGGTATTTTCTTAGAAAGAGACAAACGATGAAAATAATCATATGCCTAAACTTTTCAGTTATATTAGTGGTTAAGTTATTTAAATTTGTGGCCAATAAGCTATGTTTCTCGTAAGTATGAATGTAAATATAAGTGATTAGAAGTTAGTGAGGGAAAAAAAGCTTTAAAACTATACAAATAAATTGATACTTAGCCTATTTTAACCGACGAGGTTAACTAAAATTATTTTCGGTATCTGCAATAGTGATCGAGTCACACCGGTAATACAAATGGAAACAAATCTCGTGTACCTCGGTTTGAAGTATATTTTAAACCTATCGTCCAGTATTTATTTGAATAATAGTAATCTACTATCGTTATAGATAGTTCAGACATAGATAAGAAAACTTAATATTCCTACATATACAGTATAACTTAGGCTACTAGAGGTGGGCAAATCGTGAAAAAGTTGTACATAATGAGAAAATCATGATTCACTTAAAGAAAGGAATCGATTCATTTGTGAATCAATTATAATTCGGTTCAAGAAATGAATGGAACCACTGTGAATCGAAAGTCCTATCGTTTGTCTTCTCAGTCCACAAACGTGCTTATTCAGTGATACATTTTGTCTTCTCAGTATTCTGAATCACAATTCCTTCTTTCTTCATAGCAATTTAATTTTTTGCTACTACACCACAGGTGCTGAGGGGAGGGGGTGTAATAGCATACCGGTACGGATTGAATACTGACTGAATTTATTTTACTATTCCTTTTACTTCTACTTATTAATAATCCCTAAAATAATAAGAATGAACAATGGCTTTTCTTTCACCCGCCTTCTGCTTGTCTTCTTTCCCATCTCCAGCAGTTGAATGAAAGGAAGTCGTAATATAGCCAGTATTTTTTTATTAATTTCTATTACGGCGTTTCAATTATCCGCAACATGCTGCCCTAATCGAACATTTAACCTGCAGGAGCAGTAACGTAAAAAACGAAACTAATCTTACAGTCAAATAAATCAAATACATCAAATTCAAATCGTTGTGATGAATCAGTTCAATTGAGTAGTTTCTTCAATTAAAAGTGAACGTTTTACTGTAACCTACATCTTTTTTACATTTTAATTCTTGTAGCGAACACTGTGGCGGCGAAAGATAATTTTTAAATCAATGAAGAAGTTATTCCTCAGGTTCGCGAGCGACCCCTGGTGATTCCGTAAGGGGATATTCTCAGCGGATTTGTTACCGGGGTGCGCCAGTCCCCTGCCTACTTAAACCTAAGGACACACACACATACCCAGTCCTGAACCCGGGAAAGACATTTTTCACTACTGAAAAATCCCCAACCCGGCCGGGAATCGAACCCGGGCCGCCCAACCGCCGCTACCAACTCACCCACGGCGGCAGACGAACATTTCTGTAAAAACGTAACACAAGGATAAAGATCTGCGATATTAACAAATGTATTTCTATAAAATTATATTTTATAATAATTGTCGACTCAATGTGGGTAGTAGTAGTAGTGGGTCCGTAGATCGCGAACGATCTCTGGAGATCCCCTAGGATAAGCACAGCAGTTTAGGGTGCCAGCCTAACATTGTCTCTTGTTATGCATTTCGTAACCTGTTGAACAGCATCTCTCCATTCAGATCTAGATTCTGCAAGCCTAATGATCTGTGCCCATTCCATCTTAAGGGTGTCCTTAATCCCGTCTGCTCATCTAATTCTGGGTCTGCCTTGTTTCCTGCTGCCTTGTGTGATGCCTATCATTAGGTCTTTCTCCAACGAATTATTTCTTCTAAGCAGATGACCGAAATATGTCAGTTTGTTTTTAATGGCAATTGCAGTTAGGGAATTTCCAGGATTGACTTCTTCCAAAATTGATACATTTATTCTTTTTTCTTTCCAGGATACACGCAGCATTTTCATCCACGCCCATAGCTCGAATCGGTCTAGTCTCTTTTTGTCCTCTTTATGAAGAGTCCAACTTTCACTACCGTACAGCACGATTGGGAATACCATGGTCTTTACAATGAACATTTTCGTATACTTTCTTTAATTTAGTTAATTTAACCATTGTCACCTTACTCAGACCTATTCTTCTTTTAATTTTGTGCTTGATATAACCATATTTATTGATCAGTGAGCCAAGGAAATTAAATTCTGTAACCTCGTGTATGGTCTGACCTTTCACTCTAATATTGATATCATCACCGATGCACATTACTTTAGTTTTGGATAGATTTAGGTGAAGTCTATACCTTTCACTAATATTCATAAAGCTTGTGATCATGTCTTGTAGTTCTTTTGCATTATCCGCTAGGAGGGTGGTGTCATCCGCATATCTAAGTAGGCCTATGTTCACTTTCCGTCCGCCAACTCTTATACCAGCTGATAGCTGGTCCAGATTAGCTTGCGATATAATAAGTTCACATTGAACAGAGCTGGAGAAATTATACAGCCCTGTCTAACTCCTTTGCAAATTTTAGTCCAGTCTGATCTTTGCTCGATCTTTGCTTTTGTTGTTTGGTTCGTGCACAAGTTTTTAACAATTGATACTAGATGTTCAGGAATACCAATGTGACGCATTGCTTCTAGCATCCTGTAATGATCTACGAAATCGAAATCTTTTGTATCTATATTAATAAAAATGAATTTCCAAAATGTATGACGGAACATCACTTGAGAACGGCTCGACCGATTTGGCTGATTTTTTGTTGTTGTGTCCGTAATTGCCAGGTCAAGGTTTGTATGAAAGAAAATTTTTGGAAAATCCACGGGAAAAATCGGAAATTTAAAATGAGACACAGTTAGAGAGTTCTGTTGTCAATTGTTTACATCAAAAAGATTAAAAAATTGAAGTGTGACAAAAGAAGTGTGACATATTCACAGTTTGAGAGTTCCGCTTTCACATGTTTTCATATAAAAAAAAAGTGTGAGTCTTGCAACCAAGCCAAATCAAAAGTGTGTATGTATGTATGTGGATAGATTTAGATTTGTTCCCTATACAAATCTACATTTCTTGACCAATTTGAACGAAATTTTGCACACATACCCAGTTAAGCCCGGGCCGTAACGCGGTGAACACTAAAATTCAAACAAACCACTCCTTTTCTTGAAAATTTATATAATTTCTGAAAATATTGTACTGAAAAATGAAATGCAATTCAGTTATCATGACAACAATGTATTGTTTCAATGTATTGTTTGCAGTGTTCACATAGGGCTTTGGGAACTACATAATACTGGGCTTTAATAAATTCTGATGCTATCGATGTAATTAATACATTTGTGAAAATAATTATTGAAGAATGAAATCCAAGAAAATAAAGCACAATGTGAAGCAGTCACATAACTTTCTCTACCCTCGACATGGAAAATATCATTTTCTCACTTCACATTTTGATGTAGAATAAGCGGTCGTATTGCAGGGACAGCTTAAGTGTGTGCCAGTGAGTATGCTATATCAGAAGTCTGTAAAAAAATCCTATCTACTGATACGTCACTCATAGCTATAGGATGTTTATCATAGGCCCTAAACATCTACAAGAAGACAAAATAGGGTGGAACATTTTCAGTCCTATGCCCGCAGTATATTATGTCCCAGGTTTTGGGGAGGAAAGTATGAAAGTGATATTGATTTTTTTTTTTTAATTTCAGCTCCGAAACGGTTGAATGGTAACATAAGAGTGAGAAATAAAATTTTCCATAAAGACAATACAATCTTATGTAATCGGAATTTATGTTTCTTCTTATTTCAACCCCTCCCAGGCATGGTGTGTAGAAGCAACAGAATGCAACATTCGACATCCTCTGTGAGCCATAAAAAGCTATAACTAGCGTTTTCTGTGGGAATAGTTTGAATGTGATAAGTAATTCTTCCTCATTTCAAGTTCTACGTACATATTATGCAAGGCCCTAGAGTTTGAAAATCGAAAGTCCTTCATCAAGTTAATTTCAAATTACAAAATAAAAATCCGGGCGAGGCCGGGCCTTTTTAGCTAGTTCTTCTATAAATTAAAATATCAAAGTGGTTTTGGTGCCATTTTGAAGCTTGAAATGTTCTCTAGTGCTTGACATTGAGGCTTTTTTTTTTAAATATATGAATATTCTACTCTGTTCTAGACTTTTGTTTATAATGATGTGAACAAAAAAAATGTTTTCAGTTTATATAAATCTATGTAACAATACAAAATCTTACGTGAACAAAAAACTAAATATCAGGCACAAGAGAATTATTCTATCTACGAATTAGTGAAAATTTTGTGTTTCTATCTTTCATAGTTTTGAAGTAATCATGTTTCAAGTTTATAGTCTAAATTTTCAAAAATGAAAATCAATTTTTATAAAAAAATTATAAACAATTAGAAAACATTTTCTTGTGAAATGTTTTAATATACAGCTATATATAACATATAAATAAACTGAGAGTCCTAATGCATAAAATTAAAATGTTCATACCTAAAGGTATATCAATAAAATACAGATTTTCATTAAAACACAGTTATGGTAAAGACATAATGAATAGAGGAGAAAGTGTGATGACTGAGGTAGTTCACTGGTTCCGCCGCTAGGTAGCAGTTACTCTGCTTGAGATTCGCGGGAGCAAGATTACTACGGGCGGTATAGGAAAAATTGCAAACATTATTAAACAAAATAATACATTAATCTATTTCAAAATGACTTACCTTATCTAAATTGAATTGTTAGATACTTTTGACAATTTTCGGGCTGCTTTACACGTCTTGGAAGATCTCATCTCCATAAATAAACATGGCCGTGTGTAACAGTAATTTCTCAGATTGCAAGAAGCTTGACCGTAACATTTCGTTCCACATCTTTCCAAAAATAGAAAATGTTCACAAGCAATGAACAATTATACAATATAGGTATGAAACAGCTAAGGGATGATTTGATCCAATATTTTGTTGCCTAGAAAATAGGGTAGAGGGTATGTTAGTATAATTTGATGAGAATTTGTTAAAGAATGTACATTTGTATAGAAATAACAACGTATAATTAGGGTAGAAAACAGCTAAGGGATATTTTATAAATTAATATTAATATTGCATTGTATAGAATATTACTGAGTATTAATTTGTATTAATATTGTATTAATCGTAATATTATTTATATTAATATTAATTTTCTCCTGGCTGTTTGGGATGAGTTATGTTGGTGAAACACGGTCAAAAGTGTAGATCTGTGTACAAATTATGTGAACAGAGATAATATAAACTAAGGGATGGTTTGTGAATTGCAGGGCACGGAAAATTTCATAAGCAGCACTACAAAAATAGGGCGCGTGATCTTCAAAATTGGCGTTTCAACATCCGATAAAGACGCACATACGCAAAAATTGTGATGCAACGCATTCTACATATATCACACAATATTTCAAAGCATTTTCCCTGATTTTTTCATAAAAAATTAAATCCTCTTGCCTTAACTACAGCCCGCTATTTGCTCAAACCCTCGACCATTCGCCGTTCGCTGTAACTGATGTACGTCTTATGTTGTTAAATTATATTATTAAAAAAAGGAACAAGATATTAAACTAATAAGACATTTGCTATGATAATTATACATAAAAATTACTAACATAAGTGAACAGAAAATATGATAAATAAATAATCCAATAAATGCATAAATAAAAGTAGTGCAGACTTACTAAGTTAGAAAAAAGCTTAATTCACTCCTTTTCCTCAGCGGGTCAATCTTGCAGTATGGGTACAAGTAGTCAGTTAATATAGTATTATTATTGAGACCACGAATAAATTATGTAAATTTTGTTACGTTATTGCTGGTATTTTATGGAAAAGATGCCTGCTAATACCTCAATACCATTCTGATAGCTTTAGTTTTAGAGTAATTACTATTACTCGTTAACCATTATAGATATATAGGTGGTACTCAATTTATAATAAGATCCAAATATTTCACTAAACCTTACACCCTTAATCTCTTTCTGGACACAAAAATAAAATAATAAATGTCGCATAGTCAAATTTGCTTCACCCTCAACATTTCACGATCGTCCCACATCATTCAGAGAGATGAGCGCCCGGAATAATTACCACTCAATTACTCGTAAACCATTGAAGATATAAAGGTGGTACTGAATTTAAAATAAAGTTGAAATATCTCCCTAAAACTTTCTCGCTTGAAGTTTTTACGGGACACAAAAATGAAAAAAATTGTCGCATAGTCAAATTCCGTTTCACCCTCCATGAATTTTGTGTAATTGGTGATGCTTATATAGTGAAATAAAAACATTTATGTCCGCATTTTTAAGTCTCTGTTTTAACCATTAGAAGGACTGTGTTGTGCAGATTATTTCTGCACAAATTTCACAGAAATAGGACCAAGGGTTAATTAAAGATTGCTAGTTTAATCATAAGATGCCAAACTATCATGACGCAGCATTGAGAAGTTGAAACGCAAACGAAGGTGCTGCCAGTGTTTCGGTGGACCGCCGCTCTCCCTATACCCACCATTGTATTAGCGGCGAAGTCATCACACTTTCTCATTCTATTCATTATGGTAAAGATTAAAATCAATAACTTGAAACCTTGTAAGCAGCAAAAGAAACTGCGTAATAAACAACCAGTGTTTAAAATAAAATCAATTATGTTCGTGTTAATTTTAATATTATACTAAATTGAGTTCATTTCGTCTGTTTGAATAAGCGATGTTTCATGTTAAAACTTCAAGAGTGAATGCCTTGCAGTCAGCCATCTATCGGAAAAGACAAGAACTACTAACAGCTGATAGCCAAGAGTCGTTTGCTTCATTAGTTACGAGGTATTCTAAAAACTCAAAACTTAAACATTTAATTATGATCGAACGAATACAGTCGTTTACAGCCTATAATGGTAATTAAGACACTCGTATGAACATTATCATAAACATGTTCGTATCCTAATAAATGACGTAATAGGTTCATTGCATAATGTACTAATTTAAACGTGAAAAGCGATTACTTGTAAGAATTCTCAGGTTGTTCGCCTGTCGGTCCCGATAGGCAATACGCAATACACCCGTGCTGAAGAAATGGTCGTCCCTGCACGGGGCACATGCTATGTGTGGGCCTATTATGCATTGTTATACAAGGAGTGGAATCCAACATATTTTACCAGTACCAGTGTTTATTACAAAATTATCTATTTGAATTATTGAAAGATGATAAACTGTCGAATATGTTAAGGTAGGCCTATTTTTTTTTATACAATTTGTGCTTCATTACATTACACCACTGAAACAAGAAATGGCTGTGGAACAATGTTCGCCATAGCTGTTGGATAGGATGTGCTCCTTCTAAGCTTCTCACTTTATATTCTACGGGGTTATAAAGACGTATAAGACAAGAACCAATCTGAAATCATCAGAAGCTACCCGACAAGTGTGAAATAAGACGTAATAAAAAGCTTTAAAATTACATTTCTAAAGCCACGGACCTGAGTTTAGATCTTCCAAACCTTAAGAAACCGCTCGACCTCTTATTATTTATTTATTTATTTATTATTATTATTATTATTATTATTATTATTATTATTATTATTATTATTATTATTATTATTATTATTATTATTATTATTATTATTATTAAATCTCTCTTACTTCTCCTTAGGTGGTTTACTTTAGCACACGTATTGATCTATGCAAGAGTGAAATAATTCCATTAACATTAATACGATAATTCATATAAAAATTATAGCAACTTCGGACGATTTAGAAATTCCATAATACAAGTTTAGTGACGTGTTTTTAAGCTTAACGGTCTGTAGATTGTCAAAATACGAGAAGAAACAAAATGCAGGGCAATTATATGATGTAAATTGTCATTCGAAAATTTAAAATGTTCTTATTGCTGAGAACATTGATTTTATACAATATAGCAGGAGTGACCACAACGAGGCCCGCGAGTCGCATGCGGCTCTTAAACCAAGCTAAGAGTAAATATGATACAGATATTAAAAAGTATATCTATAGTAATAAAAATTAATTACCAAATGTATGTTGCCGCAACACTTGAGAACAGCTCGACCGATTTGGCTGATTTTGTTGTTGTTGTGTTCGTAAAGGTTTGTATGAAAGAAAATTTTTGGAAAATCCACGGGAAAAGTCGGAAATGTGAAATTAGGCACAGTTAGAGAGTTCTGCTGTCATATGTTTACATAAAAAAGATATAAAAAATTGAAGTGTGACAAAAGAAGTGTGATATATTCACAGTTTGATAGTTCCGCTGTTAAATGTTTTCATAACAGAAAAACAAAACAAAACAAAACAAGAAAAATATGTGTCAGTCTTGCAACCAAGCCAAGTCGAAAGTGTGTATGTATATGTGTATGTATATGTATGTTCCGTATACAAAGCTACATTTCTTGACCAATTTGCACGAAATTTTGCACGCATACCCATTAAGCCCGGAAAGTAACGCGGTGAACACTAAAATTCAAACAAACCACTCCTTCCCTTGAAAATTTATATAATTTCAGAAAATATTATATTGAAAAGTGAAATGCAATTCAGTTATCATGACATCACCGTATTGTTTACAATGTTCACATAGGGCTTTGGGAACTACATAATACTGGACTTTAACAGATTCTGATGCTATCGATGTAATTAATACATTTGTGAAAATAATTCTTGAAGAATGAAATCCACGAAAATAAAGCACAATCAGATGCAGTCAAATAACTTTCTCTACGCTCGACATGGAAAATATCATTTTCTCACTTCACATTTTGATGTAGAATAAGCGGTCGTATTGCAGGGACAGCTTAAGGATTTGCCAGTGAGTATGCTATATCAGAAGTCGGTAAAAAAAATCCTATCCACTGATACGTTATTCATAACTGTAGAATTTCTTTTAGTTGAGAAATAGGGATGTTTATCAGAGGCCCTAAGCATCTAAAAGAAGACAAAATGGGATGGAACATTTTCAGTCCTACGCGCCCAGTGTATTATGTCCCAGGTTTTTGGGAAGGATAGTATGAACGTGATATTGTATTTATTTTTTATTTCAGCCCCAAAACTGTTTCATGGAAAAATGAGAATGAGAAATAAAATTTTCTGTCAAGACAATACAATCTTATGTAACCGGAATTTCTCTTTCTTCTTATTTCAACCCCTCCCAGGCATGGTGTATAGGAGCAACGGAATGCAACATTCGACATCGTCTATGAGCCATAAAAAGCTATTATCTAGTGTTTTCTGAGGGAATAGTTTGGAATAGTTTGAGTGTGATATGTCGTTCTTCCTCATATCAAATTCTACATACATATAAAAGGACCTGGAGTTTCAAAATAGCTAGTCCTCCATAAGTTAATTTCAAATTACAAAATACAAAACCTTTTTAGCTTTTAAGCTAGTAGCCAATAAAACACAAAAATACTTTCTTCTGGAATTCATGTGCAGACTCAATTTGGCTATATGATTACGTGTGCCTCTATTCCTTCAAAATCCTGCTTGATCTAACACCGTAGCTTGTTCAATGTAAGGCTCCATTCATTTCTGTAAGATTTTTAGCATGATCTTATTGCAGTGCGAATTAAAGCAATTGTCCTATTGCCCTTGTATAGCCCTTTTTAGGAAATACTATGAAAACTGATTTCTTCCATTGTTCTGGCCAGACTTCTGTTATCCAAATTGTATTTAAGAGATCCCTTAATATGGGAATTAGTTCTTCTGTAGCTCCTTGGATCATTTCTATTGGAATATTGTCACTACCAACTGCTTTGTTGTTAGGAATGTGCTTAATAGCCCATCTAATTTCATCTTCCATGTGGGTACATTTAAGCAAAATTTTCCTCGCGGTCACAGCCACAGCAATTAAAAAAGGTAAGGTTAAGTAAAAAATAATTCAATGAACAGTTCACAACAATGAAACAAAAGATAAATGCTAGCGATTATGATCAACTTTGAAGGTAAATTAATATTAAACCTACACTATAAGCCTACTCCAATGTGAGTAGTTTATATTTAATTTTAAACATGCCTTATTTATGTGCCAATGTTAATATATTCGCTGACGGACTGATTACAGCTTAAAGGTGGTTTCACTGTGTTGTCTTATTATAACCTGTACGTCCGTACTAAAACTTCGGTGTAACCTACCTGTTTAGTGAATCATATACAAACATCATTAATTGTTAGTGCATTCTGTCAAGTCGACATATAATATGGTTTTTCTGGCTTTTGTCAAAGCAGGGGAAATGCGAAGGTTTCGCGTGGGTTTACTAGTGTTAACTCATATTCGAAACCTAAATAAATGCAATGCTGTTCAGGAGGAAGAATGTGTGGTTGAGGGAATACCATCTTCTCTTACCTTACCACAATGTCTCACGGAATGACTGAAGTCCGATTCACGGTCCTGGAAATAAAGCCAATAAGTCATCAAGTCAGATCAATATCACGAGCAAACCGAAGAGGTCAGTCTTTGAATACAAGCTGTGCACTGATAAAATCCATTTGCAGGGCAAATAATTCTCTACGGAACCATCTAATTGAACGAATGCCCTCCGCAGGAAAGTACTCAACAGGAGAGGCGCTTCAGATTAAACAAAAAAGCGGGCGTCCGAAATCGATCTGGTTGTTGAGGGCTCGCCTGGGGTTGGGGCGAGTTGGGATCGATCTTGTAAGACTCCGGTGTGATGGCTTATCACCGCCTAGCGCGACCACTGCCGGCCAATGTGGGAGTTTCCGGTGAGAGAGGGGTGTGTCTCTCCTGGGGGAGATTTTGTAATCTCCAAAGTCTCTGATCTGTTTCCTTGCCTTGTTCCCAGATTCTTAAAAGAAATTCATAATCTTTTAGACATATTCCTGAGGGATTAGAGAGTCCTCCTTTTGCTATAAGACAGTTCTACGACCCGAACTTCAGTGCTACCACCTGTGGGAAATCGTGAATCGAATCTCCATAAACAGACAAAAAGCTTATAAGCATCGGAAAATGTAAAACGCAGAAAAAATTTAGCCCACACGTTCATTGGATGGTAATAAAAAACACCCAATTTCCCTTCCGGAAGCTGGGTTGGATATTAGAGGGTTCGTATGAGAGGTGGAACTGTACTTTGTTTTTATAAAGTATTTAGACCTCCAGTGATAGGAAAACAAATATCAAAACAAATAACTGGTTACATAAAATCAGGTAAACTGATATAACAAAGTGCCAAAATGCTTTTTTAATCATTGATAATTACAATAAATTATGGTGGAATCATACAGAAAAGAGGTTAATTTTGTAACAGATCTTCGGGTTAAACTCCAGATCGAATCATTAAGCAGGGCTTGCGGATGAACAAAGGTCTGAGGTTTGATTCCTAACCTTAATTCATATTCGTATACACTGATATAAGAAAGTTTTAAAATATGTGAACATTAAAAAAAATGCACTGGCAATAATATTAATGGTGTACGCATAGGCCTACGATTCGCTGACATGTTTGTTTCAGGTTTAAAGCAGCCGTAGAGGTTATGAATTAATTAAAGTTAATCTGAAATTAATCTGTCAGGAATTACTGTTTTACTATTCCTTGCACAGGAGCTAATAATAAAAATAATAAAAATATAATGTAGATATCAGTAGTCACACATATCGTTAGAATGCACAATATTATAGGCTATCAATATTTAACGGCTAGTTGTGTTTTAAATCTTTTACTTAGGCCTACACTTATTTACACTGACATCGTTATGAAGAAATGAATCAATAAAGGCGGGTTAACAAAATAAATAAACGATTGGCAATTTGTACGTTATGTTTAATATAAAATGGGCCATGAAATAATATTTTAGCGTCTTATATCCGTTAGAAAATTAATATTTACATTAAATTGGAAATGAAAGCATACTCTTTAATAAGTGACTTCGCCTATTATTTCTATTTAGAGAATCTGACACATCTGAACGTGTCTTGTTTACATTAGTTACGGGAGCTCGGCCGCTGATTGGCTGTCCGCGAGCCAGTCGAGATGGGGAACGAATATTATATTATAATAGGTGTGACAGTTAATTACTCGTTATTTCGGGACTGGTCATCCGATTTGGTCCAAATTCAATAGGCCTCTTCCCATGAATGTTATAAATGCGTATACAAAGTTTCATGAAAATCCGATAAACCGTATTTGAGTTATCGCGCCTTTCTAATATATTGCCATTAAATTAGGCAATAAATTGGGCATTATTCCGGTACCGGTCAACCGATTAGGTCCAATATCAATAGGCCTCTTCCCATGAATATTATAAATGGTTATACCAAGTTTCATGAAAATCCGGTAACGCTTATTTGAGTTATCGCGCGTATCGCATGGACAGACTGACGGACAGACAGACTGACAGACATACATTTCCCGTCCCCCACACAATCTTATAAAATACCATATTGGCACTTAATAAATAGATAAATTAATATTTATAGTTTAGTTAGTACACAGTTTGATCTGCTAGTTTAAATGATGGAATTTATTACCGAAAGATACCGGGAATAGGCAAGACTATTCTTCCCATTAACTAGTCTTGACGAAACCTTCCCCCATGTTTTTTGTGAAAAAATGTTTATTTTTGACAGATTAGTAGGCTGTTCCTTTAAGGAAATACCTGACAAAGGACAGCCCTCCTTCAGTTTATTTTCGCTAGTAAATTTTTGTTCAAGGCATGTTTGTATTGTAGCTAACAATCAAAGAATAACAAGAATAAACAAAAGCAAAGCAGATAACAAGCTTGCATGTAAAAATAAAGACAGGTAAACTGATATAACAAAGTGCCAGAATGCTTTTGTTTAATCAGTTATAATAGCAATTATGATATGCAAAAAATAAGTTTAAAAAATAGATTTCCAAGTTAAGCTCCAGATTAATTAATTAAACAGGGCTTGCGGAAGAACAAAGGTCTAGTAAAAAAAAAATCAGATTAAAATCGTCCAGGATCAGCAGAACTATAGTCTACAGATTTGAGATATGACCATCGCACACTCACATAAAAATACAACAACAAAAGTGTCAAATTGGTCGGCTTCGGGTTTGAACCAAGGACCTCCAGAATGCGAGTCCAAGACGCTACCATCTCGGGCACCTCGATCAGTTTAACGGTCTAATTTGATAAGCGTTTGTAAAGGAATAGTGTTATTTGTCAACTGTATTGCAACTTCCAAAGCCGTATAGACTATGGGGATTCTAAAACAATATGTTGTCATGATAACTGATTTGCATTTGATAAATTCTTTCTAATACATTACCATAAAATATGCACTAAATTGGGTATTACTCCGGTACCGGGCAACCGATTTGGTCCAAAATGAATAGGCTTCTTGCCATGGACGTTAAAAATGTTTATACCATGTTTCATGAAAATCCGATAAAGCGTAGGCCTATTTGAGTTGTCGCGCCTTTTGTTATATATTACCACAAAAAGGCACTAAATTGGGCAATATTCCGGTACCGGCCAACCGATTTTCCCATGGACATTATAAATGCGTATACCGAGTCTCATAAAAATCCGATAAAGCCTGTTTGAGTTATCGCGCCTTTAAAATAGACACTAAATTGGGTTTTACTCCGGTCAACCGATTTGGTCCAATATCAATAGGGTTCTTCGTATGGACGTTATAAATGCGTATATCAAGTTTCATGAAAATCCGATAAAGCGTATTTGAGTTATCGCGCGTACAGACACGCGGACAGACAGACAGACAGACGGGCAGACATTTTCCCGTCCCCATACAATCTCATAAAGTACCATTCTGGCACTTAACTATTATACTGTAAGACTTCCAAATTTGAGTTAAGTAACAAACATAAAAAAAATACATCCCTGTTTGGATTAGACAGCCTTTGCTGTGCACTAGTAGTTTTATTGGTCCTTATATTGCTACTGAATATTGTACATTATTGTCGTGTAAATATCAAATAGTGGCATACTTGGATTTACACGGCAGAGTCTGTCTAATCTACTGTGAGCGGAAAATATCCTTATTGCTGGGAGGAAAGAGTAAGAAGTTAAAATAGCGTACGAAAAAGCCGCTCAATTCTTTCTCTTGAAATTGGAACGGTAAAATATCAGTGATCAACCTTGTGCGTGTCATATCACTGGAAGTAACACGAAGTAGAATTATTTCGTCACACTGCAGCGTTCCCTATTGGCTAACGTCATAGGCAAGAAGATTTCTTCCGGCAATGGTGTAATTTTTTCTAATCATAATACAGGTCTTTATTACGTCCTAAGCTGGATGTAAAGGCAACGACTATATTTTAGGTATGTTGCGTTGTTGCAGCAATCGACTATGTCACCAACATTTCATGTATTCACGTAACGTAGGCTACTAGTATTCTATGATAAAATAAGGGTCAAACTTTAAATTTAACGTTCCTCAACTTTTTTAAAATTTTCAATTAGGCCGTTCGATGGCAGCTTGAGTGTTGAGTTTAGACTTTCAGAAGTATTATAACATCGAAATATAGGTACAAATATTAGAAATGTCGAGCAATACAGGCACTGGGAATTATGGGTATTTCAGTCACAATAATTTTGAGGAAGATTAGGTCAATGGTTAATGATTACTTCATTTAACTGAAATGGTTAAACACGTAAAGATTATCAGAATATTATACGAGAAAAATTCCTCTGACACTGGGATTCGAACTCATTTACCTTCAACTATCCGTGCTGCTGCTGTACCAGTTGGTAAAGACTACGTTTTAATTTACTATCAAATACTTCTAGAGAAGGATGCTAACTCAAGAAATTGAACGATAAAGTAGATAATTAGTATAGAGCTGATAAATGTTTAGAAGACTGCTTGTTCGGATAGGGGAGTGGTTATAAGTTTTGAGAAGTGAGGCAAGGGGAGCAACATCCCTCTACAGAAGCCCGCTGGACCGTCAAGCATATGTTGTGAATAAAGTGTCAAACGCTGTCAGTGGATTCAATGCATGAGGGAGTTGTGTATTAGCCATACTCCAAGAAACAAGGCGATAAAACTGCAACCCCTCCTTGTGATACGGGCTTTACAATACATTCATCATGGACAACTTATGTGTTCCAGATCCTAGTCATAAAATGCATTATTGTTCTGTGCGAAAGAACATGAAGATATAAATGAACGAGTAAGGTGACAAGAAGAAAATTGCAATTACTCTAATTTTATCCTCCAGGACTGCAATGTTATCATAACTTTCTATACTCGTACTTAAAGTAGCCTACCATAATGAAAATGATAATGATGATGACGATAGTAGCAGTAGTAGTAGTAGTAGTAGTAGTGGTAGTAATAATAATAATAATAATAATGATAATAATAATAGTCTAATAATATTAGTGTAATAATTTTTATTTATTTATTTATTTATTTAGAGCAGCTACAGACAATTTTTACAAATTTTAAACAGTAGGCTTCTTAGGTAATAAAATTAGAATGATTTATGATAAGGAATGGTATTGATGATGATGATGTACAATAATAATAGATGACATTTACAAACAGGAATTACATAATAATACATAATTAGACATCAGACTTGTGAGTATGTCAAGTCTACAGTGTTAACCTCATTGATCAGTTAGGTATATTGTTTGGTCAGCACAATAAACCTAAGTTGAAACATCTGACATATCTGATTGACTTGTATGTTAAGTCAGCTATGTCAATAGCATGAACATTGTGAGGTCAGCACATTCCTGAGTTGTTAATTCATTGCAGACACAAAGTGTAGTTTTTTTTTGTATTTGAGGAAAGCAGGTCACATTCTTTAATTAAAAGATTTTGTCATTAATACATTTCTTGTTAGCTGCAATCGCGTTGGGTAAACTGATAGAGCATATGGCTGTTTTTCCAAAAATAATGAATGATTCCTTGTCAGTCTTGTGTGTATATAATAATAATAATAATAATAATAATAATAATAATAATAATAATAATAATAATAATAATAAATGTAAATTGTAATTGAATAGTATATTGCGATACAAGTGCCGTAAGCGGTGCATACGGATCGAGGAAAGAGTTTGAAAAAAGGGGCACTTGCGCCGAGTTTTTTCAATTTCCGAGATCTGTTATGCGCTTACGGCACGAGTATTGCATGCTATTTTTTGCACGATGATTATTTTTATCAATTTATTTATATTAATTGAGATATTAGCTGAAAATATTATGTTTATACACTATTGAAGATGGATGTTATATTTCAGAAAGTGATTCGCATATGATGGTTGTTATGGGGACCGAATATTTGTTCTGTTAAAGTCGCCACAATCTGGGGGCCTTGGTTCCGGTCTTCCATAAAGGCTTGTATTATGATGGTTTTACTTAAGGCACTTGTGCTTTTTGTAATTTTTACGGCACGGAGATTTCTTTTGTTTTCATAGCAACCAGATTGCGTGCGGGAATGTCAAGTTACGATCCACGGCAACAATATTCGTAAGTACCACTAATTAGTTACGTCGTGCAAAATAAAATACAGGGAAACACCTGATGAAAAAGAAATAATTATATATCTGAAACTATTGCATTATTTTATTGACGTGATGTTTTCACGGTTACAAAGAGAAACACGATGAGTTTTAATAAGCCTCTATGTGAGCACCATTTGTGGCCCGATACTCAATTTCGTGCCACACACGCGAAAGCATCACGGTGTGACTAGTGCTATTGCATCGTAGATTCGGCCACGCAAACCTGCATTATCGGTCACAGGCGTGCGATACACTTTGTCATTCACAAAACCCCAGAGAAAGAAATCCAGTGGGGTCATGTCAGGTGACCTTGGTGGCCATGGTGTAGGTCCTTCTCTCCCATGGACTGTGGATTTGGGCATTTTCAGTTGTCTTGGCGCCTCACGAATGGATTTCCTCGGGCTTCTTACAAAAGCAGCCCGTAGGCCTACCCTTTCAATGTTATTGTCGTTTATGCGCGATTCCTTTGCCTTACTCTGCTGTGACTCAACATTACCTATCTCCAGAAATTGCTTGTGCCAATGAAGGATGCTGTTTCGGGAGGGAGGATTTCGGCCTTTGTCTGTTTGGAAATGACGTTGTATCCTACGCACAACTTGCATTCCCAGTTCTCAGAATAAGAACAAGCTGCGCAGAACAAGCTTTTTCTCATTTCTCCTCGTGCAACAACAATGTGCATGCTCATGCGCATTACGGGATGCTACAAAACAAAACTTTTTGAGTTTGTCTTTCTAACTGTGAAAATACTGAGGTAGTAACTGTAATAGTTTCTTACATATAATTATTCTTTTCCGTCAGTTCCTTCCCGGACACGGTGTATTTGCAGTCATTAACCTTTTCATGCTAGTGACGTGTATTAGCGTCACCTCATAAGATTGTATAAAAGAAGAGATATATTAAGTTTAACGGCATATTGTTTTACTTGAAATACGCGGATTTTTATTCACGTATTAGAATTGTCATTAATAAAAACCATCTAATTTGCTAAAATTTTCTTAATCGACTTCAAACTTAAAGCCTGCTGATGATTTCACTTGATGATTGTTTATATTAATATTTAAATTCAGCTCTATCAATATTTAAATTCAGCTCTGAATAAACGATTTACGTTGTTTCTTTCTCTCTTGGTGTTTTCAAGTATATTACTGATATAATTATTGTGATTATATCCAGGAAAACAAAAAAATAATAAAAAAGAAAAATAAGTTGGAATAAGTAATGTACTGTATTCAACTCTGAAATTGAAAGAGGAGTTAAGAACCCTTTAAAACGGTATGGGTGTGAGCGTGAACAACATATGGTAGTTCGAACACGAAAAACATATCAAAAGGACATGAGTTAGACTACTTTTGTGGATATTACACATCAACATTAAGATTACTTTCTCATATGCTCGCTACCATATTTGATATTACGTAAAAAGGACTTTTATGCAAATTTCTCTAAAATATTTCCTACGATTTTGTACGATAATTATTACTGAAAGGCGTTATAAGCTTGCTGTTTTCCTTACCTGGCTTTCAGAGTTGTGTAAGAAACGGCTAGCTTTACAACACATGTGCCTTGAGTTATTTTCGCTCTCTTGCTTTGTTTTATGTAACCGATAACATGTTCCAAGTTGCTGCCTTATCGGATATATACGTTCTAACTATGAAAAATTTGTTTTTATACTTATACCTAGCTCGAGTCAATATTTTTTCCTTCTGTCTCTAGCACCGCATGTTTATAACCCTAGGTGTGAAACTTAATTTAGAAAGAATGACTAGAACTAATAATTTTGAACAACATGTACGAGTATTATTAAAAATAGACTTTCCTGGTTAGAAAACAATATGTATTTCTTGTTGATATCTTGAAAACCTAGAGTTTTACGAAAACCTACACTAATGTAATAGAATATTGTGTTAAAATAATTTTAGACTTGAACTTACACTTTTAGGTTAAGTTATATTCCTACCGCATTTCTAGTATTTATTAAATTTAATTCTTGTTTGTTGGAACAGAACCTTTAATTTGAATGAAAAAAGGGAAACTTGTGCGATTAGTGCAAGAGAATAATACATTTTTCAATATTTAAAGAAAATGGAGGTTCAAAGCGTTTTCGGTAGATTTCCTAAGATCTGCCGAAGTTCTATCAACTGAGCTAGGCAAAGTCGATTCACAACGCCTAATGGAATCTCTCTCCTGTGCTGTGGTTTCATGAAAACATATCTCTTTCGATATACTATCTGACATGTACATATTTTGGGTTTGGTTTTTTCAAACGAGTAAGCCTATATTTAAAAATAATTAGGCCTATGAACAAGATCTCTGAGTTTTGCTCGACAAGAGCCAACTTATATGCACGAAACTGAAGAAATGTGATGTTTTATGGAAAAGTTGTAATAGAAGTTATAAGAATTGGCAAAGATGCAAATTTAATATGATACAGAACTACATGATGTTCAATCTGTTAAATTCTGAAAGTTAACTTTATGAGTTAAGAACAATGACGTGGGTCATGGTCTTGATTCACTTACAGCTCTGCATTAAGTTATATGAGACGAAGGATTCATTAAAATGCGTGTGGTGTAGTAGCGGAGACAAAATTAGTGAGTGGGTTCAATCAATATCCGCAAAGTGGCTGGCGTTAAAGAAAAAAGTAGTGCTTCGTGAAGAGTGTGTTAAAACCCAGTAAGATTTGTTGCAAGATTGTACTAAGTCTCTATTCTTATCCAGAAAATACATGATAGAATTGCCAGAAACGTGGATTGCCTGAAGTTAACTAGCTACGTTACAAGGTTTATAATTATTTGATTATTCAAGATGGGAGATTGTTTGATTTTTTTATCTTATAGGTGTAATAGTATCGATAAGTACCAGATTTGGATTTATTGCTATCGGTTTCAAATAGGCTATATGAAGTTTAGACGGAATACGTAAAGAGAAGAAAGGGAAATATGCAATCCAGCTATTTCGCATTAACTTACCTTTAGAAGTGTTAGCTAAGAACCTAGAGTTAATAACACTCCCATCAGAGTAAAAGGTGCAAATCTAGCCTTCAAGAGAAACAACTCAAATACATTTGTCAAATCTGGATCGTTTTCGTAGCTCTGAAGGTATATAAGAGATACTAAATCACTTTAGAGTTCTTGAGGTCCTTAGGGTCCCTGGAAGTTGAGGCTTCCAGAGTTTAAGACAATCGGGCCATGAAGGTTATCAGCCTTAAGCGCTTGCCGCCTTAACTCCCTGGAATGCTCCTGGCATTCATTTCTGTTAAAGCCTGAGTCGACCCCAGGCTCATAGTGCCATCAAAAGGATTAGGATAATGGGAAAAAGTCCCAACGATCTCATCGGGGATTGAACCTTCGACCTTCCGGTTTGCAGCGCTGAGCCTCAACCGACTGGGCCATGGCCTAATATTTTCAAATTCCTTGTTTGCAAAAATCACTCTCCAGTAATAGTTCTTTGCAAGAAATGCAGCGTGCGTTAAAATGAAGTCGAAGTGGACTAGTTTGCAATTTGTAATCAGTTAGAACTTATAAATCATTTATGAAAGTACTGTTAAGCTTCAGCTTACATATTACTTGCTATCTATGGTAAATTAAAATGAAGGAATAGCAACAAATTGAAACATATTACAGAGCGCGCCCACTCTAGGGTTAAAACGTCCTGTACTTTTCAAAATGAGAATTTATTGAGAAAATATAACGTTTTTAAAGATCCTGTTCCTTAACCTAATTCAGTTTACATAAAAGAAAACAATAAAGGAGCATGGGGTCGACTCAGGCCAAAATGAAATGAAATGAATGCCAGGAGCATTTCTGGGAGTTAAGGCAACAGGCGCTTAAGGCTGATAACCTTCATGCGCCGATTGTCTTGAACTCTGGGAGCCTCAAGTTCCAGGGACCCTAAGGATCTCAAGCACACTAAAGTGATTATTTTACTTTTTATATAATTTCTACTTCTTATCCTTTTGATGAGAAGTACTCAAATCAGTGCACTTATATGTTTTTTATTAAATAGATAAATACAATAATAATTTTAAATAATCTTATTCTTTTGACCACCATCAGAATTAATTTATATTTTCGGAAGAAAATGTATCTGATGAAAAAAAAAGGATGCACTATATTTATTATTATTGATAGTCTGATACTGATAGCATCAAAACTACAAAAGCCTTAAAATTTTGAAGAAAAAAACGCTAAAATTACAACAAAGAAAAACGCAAGTTAAATATTTCTGTGTAAATAAAAGCTGATTTTACAATTTTTAGAATGATGTCATTTTTGGAAGTCAAAAGCACCACATCGCTTCTTAAAAATGAATTATCTAAAATAGGAAATTGTTAACATCTTTCTCCCCTTACTGTCCTTCCCTAAGTACGATGCTGTAACAATTGAAATAAATGCCATTTTAGGTACGTACAGTATGTAAAAAAGGTGAAAAAATGTTCCTCAATAATATAACTCTGTAAATGTACTTAAGTACTTACCCTTAATGTAAGCTATGTGGTTTCATCTTAGTATCTGAAATGAACGTTATGGTTCGTTTTTCTTGTTGTATTAGGTGTATAACTAACTCATATAACGTTTTTAGGTACTTTATGAGACAGGATAATGGTCGAAACCTTTCTTGGGATGTGTATACGACAAGGTATATAGGTAGATTGCATTGTTATTTTTCATTTGTTTAAATTTTTAAGTAAAATAAATTAGGCCTATTATTTTTTTTTTTTTTTTTACAAATTAATCAGTCACCAAATGAGATTTTGTGTTCGGGTTCAATTCAACACATAAATGATTCTTCACAAAATTACAACTAATACTACACCAAATCATAAAAGGAGGCAACGATGCAGATCCAAAAGAAAAGATCAATTAACCAGTCAAAATAATAGTAATTTATTGAGAGGAAATATAGCCTATGCTACTTTGTTTTTTCATAATGATATTCGCTATTCTGGATACGATCTTATTCCAGGATTATAAAGTGTTTTGCCTTAACACAGTAATTTTTATGTGTGAAGTCAGCAGAGAAATAGTATTTAGGGTCGAGTAAAGGTGAAGTAGGCCTATTATTCCGTGAGTTGTTATTACCATGTGGATAAGGTATGTTCATGTGTTTGTAAAATGTTTTAGAAGTGTAAATTTTTTAACCTATTCAGTAATCAAGAATCATGACATAATTCAGATAATGTAAATACTGCTCAAATGTAAATAGGTCTTTAACGCAAATTTCTAATTTTATTTTTATTAGAAATAAAAGGTAGATTAACAAAAAATTGTTGAATATTTTCCTTAATTTGGTGTTAATTTAACAGTTCATCATCATCCTTTCAAGTATTAGGCCTAATGGCCTGTTACGGTCTCCTTCCATCGCCGGAATGGTCTGCCCTCAGATCTTTTTTCAAATGGAATATATTGAAGCATTGGTTTGGGCATTCTGGAATGGTTCATACGGTGAATATGGTATAGCCAGTTACGCCTGTATTCACTCAAGAATTGAAAAATAGGTGTAATATTGAGTTATTAAGCTATTATTTCATTTCTTTGGTGGTCTAGAAGACTATAACCAGCCGTTCTACGTAAAAATTTCATCTCAGTAGCTGTGATACGACGTTCATCCTGAGTTCGAATGGTCCATGCTTCACTGCCATAACAGAGAGTGGGTCTAGCGAGAATTGTATATACTTTTGTTCTTGTGCGTCTCTGTACCTTGGATGGTTTGAAAACTTGGTTGATAATTCTTAAAGCTTGGTTATATTTATGAATTTTAAAAGATATATCACAGTCTTCATTATAGGTTAAATGATACTCTAAATAATTAAATGAATTGACTTGTTCTAATATTGAGTTTTGAATACAGATTTTGCTTAATACAGATAATTTAATAGTTATTATTTATAATGACTTCATAGTGGCAGAATATAAGGTCAATGAGCGAATTATATTCTCATAGTTGTCCACAAATGATAGACATAGACCGATGATGCAGAGAAATGTGTGTAGGTACTCAAGAGACAGTGCAACAAATCTGCAGTCTGGCCATTGAGATATCCTACGTGCCGTGCAAGCCAACATACTTCACAGTGTTTTGGGTTGCGGTTTCCTTCCTTGGGAATACAGAACACAGCTCTATAGCAACAACGTGTCGATTGGGCTCTGATTGTTCAATTATTGTCGTCATGGATGAAGGGATAGAGGGGGCGCCACTTATAAGAACAAGAGACGCCATTGTATCTCGATTCCTTTCATCTTCTGTCTGGAGTCTTTGTATTTTAGCCTCTTTCAATCGCAGCACGCCTTCTAGCAAGCTGGCAAATAAACTTCACTTTAGAGAATTGTGAACAATGTGTACATCAACAAGAACTATATAAAAAATTTAATTTCAAATTATATAAACGACTTAATCTTTCTGGTGGCCCTATGGCCCTGGGGTCGATTCAGCCTCTAACAGAAATAAGTACCAGGGGCAATCGTGGGGGTAAAGGTGGCCGGTGCGTTGGGCTGACAACCTTACCACCTTCATGTGCCGACTGTCTAAAAATATGGGAGCCTCAACCTCCTGGAACCCTCTGGGCCTCCATGGCCTGTAATAGGGAACACTTTACTTTATAAACACTTTGCCGATCCCAGGTTTTATTCTTAACACGGTAATTAATAGTGACAAAACGCTGCCTATTTATGATGAAATATTATTAGTGGTGATGCATTGTAAACATATCCTACTTTTTGCTTCCCAATTTAGTTTAAGAAACACCCCTTTCAAAGCAGAGTATAGTACCACCGTATATAATGTAAGAAATTTTGTCACAAAAACAGAACTGCATTAATATATGTAATGCCTAGTTGACTAGTCAGACGCATTTATTCTCAAGTGTTAATTATTAATTGTACCTGAGAAAGTCATTAAATTAAAACTGAACCGAACTTCTCCAGTACCATAGTGTGTATGTGTTAGCGAAAACATCAAGCATTTCTCATTGTTGTATGTACTGTATGATGATTCATGCCACAATAAAAGTCCTAATATTGTAGGCATAACTTAGATACTATCAAGAGACAAGTGATATGCACATAAACAATACGAATAAAACAACATAAGGAGAGTATTATAGATTTAATCGTTTTATTTCTTTTCCCAAAGCTTATTTTCATTTGATGAGTCACTTAGCCAGAAACACATCACAGATTTATGGACTTGGGATAGTATTCGACGTAATGCTTTTCGGAAGCCAACCCATATAAGGGGATTTTAGATTAGCAATTATACGATGGAGCCTGAGAAATGATAACACGACAGGAAAAACCGTGGAAAACCTCCTCGGAATCATTTCTTTATCTTTCACATATTTCACTTTGGATGTACTGGGGATCGAATTCGCGTCTCCATAAATTCATCGTTGAATGTTCGAGCTTATTTTTTTTAGCTGTGGCGAAAACTTTAAAAGCAATATAAATAAGCGGAGAAGGATAAAAAAGGATTCTTATTCAACATTTTATAATAATACTATAAACTTTCAGAGAATTATATCTATACTGCCAAAGGTAATGTCACAGGTGAACTTGGAAGTCACGAGTTACGTCTATATTTCATGACTATTTAACAATGGAATTTAATAAATGATTAATAAAATGCATTTTTGCACTCCTTAGCTAGTAAGTGGTACTTACGAACGTTGTTTACATGGCTCGTAAGTTGACATTCCCACACAGTCTTGTTGCTAAGGACGGTTGCGATGAGGTTAAATTACTTACGGTCCAAGCGCTACGTCATAATTCATTACGATACACTTCATAATACAAGCCTTTATGGGCACGGCCCCCAGGACAAATATTCGGTTCCCATAACAACAAACACATGCGAATCACTTTCTGAAATAAACATCTATTTTCAAGAATGTATTTACATAATATTTTCAGGTAATATCACAATTAATATAATTAAATTGATATAAATAATCATCGTGCAAAAAATAGCATGCAACACACGGGCCGTAAAGGCATTTACGGGTCTCGAAAACTTAAAAACCCTCGGCTGCGCCTCGGGTTTTCAATCTGTTTCCTCGACCCGTAAACGTGCCTTACGGCACTTGTATCGCAATATACTATTATCAGTGAGTATATTGTAACTGAATTATATGAAAACCTTTACCACTTTAGTCTGAGAATCTTATATTAAAAGGCATTCTTGACATATTATAATCAATGTGGCTGTTTGTCTGCGAACAAAACACGATCGCAAATATTGCTTGCTGAAAAATGGAAGATATCTTGTGTAAAAAATAATTATAACGTTGAATCGTGAACAGATATAGCTTCACCACTGCATGGGTGACTTGACAGGAGTTATTTTGGCCAATTCGTGTATTGATATTATTTCATATGACACATATTATTTTGTTGCCTACATATTTTCAATAGGAGTAGTATTTGCTATAATAGCAGGATTTGTACAACGATATCCAAACAGAATTATCATTAAATTAAAATTCACTACCGTATATCTATATAATAAATCTTAAGAGAACCATTTAGGCCTATAACGTATTATTGTTATAGTTTCTATCGATGCTTAGGCTATTGGAAAGTTCCAGTTCCCAAAATATATTTTCGAAAGAAGTACAGAAATGTATTTAACTAGGAGGTGCCCGTGGCTTCGCCACGATAATTCTTTTAAAAACTAAAAATTAAGAGTATAATAATTATTAAAGCATTGTATTTATTAACACTTGCACGCGAATCATTCATAAACTAAGCCATTAATAATTAATGAAACAGCTAAAATTCCTGCTTTAGAGTACATTCCACGACATGAAAGCGCCCCCTGGGAAAACTATATCAGAATCGATTATGCAGTTCCAAAGAACCTGTGAACACATAATACGTAATGTTTCTCAGCTGTTTATTGACATGAATATGATGTGAATTTTATTTTATCAATTCAGTGTAATTTTCAGTAATTATATAATGTTTCACGGGAAGGAATGGTTTGTTTGGATTATTATTATCAGCGATATTTCAAGAGATAAAACCATAAATATTTTACAGCTGTTGCCCCCGGCTTCGCCCGCCATTATTCACTGACTCCAGGATTTTTAAGAAAATTACACTGGTAGATTATTAAAAATGTTTGTGGTTCAGAGCTATGAAAATTATAAGTAAAAATAAAATTAGAATATTTGTTCATTGTGTTCATTTCACTTAGGCCTTATATAATAAAGAAACGGTTTTCCTTCCTAATTTTGTAGTCGTCATGAAAGTTTAGACTGCGAGAGACGAACTTCGCCGAGTATACCCGATGTCTCACGAAGCGGGCGAGCAAGCACGCTATTTAGGGCCGTTGAATTGTATGAGAGTAGATTCAGTGCACTACCAGTGCAACTGATTTTCGTTCTCTTACAAAACACCTTGACCAATTCAATCAGCAATATCACACTTTTCGGTCACCTGATGCATCTAAGTTATCTGCTGTAATTAGGAATGTTCCATATTCGCTAACCAATGAAGAGATTTATAATGAGCTTGTCAATCTCAAATACCCGTTGTACAAGCGAACAGACTATATAAGAAGGATAAAACTCCTATGCCTCTATGTGCTATAGAAGTAACCAATTCTGATGAGGGACAGAAGATTCTGAATCTAAACAGATTATTACATTCTGTCGTTAAAGTGGAGAAACGGCGTCCTACAACCACAATACCTCAATGTACTAGATGTCAAAACTATGGGCACACAAAAAACTATTGTAGACGAAATCCAAGATGTGTTCGCTGCGACGGAGACCATCATTATAAACAATGTAAGATTGCTCGTACAGTCCCTGCTAAGTGTGTAAATTGTGGAGGTGATCATCCAGCAAATTATAAAGGCTGCACCTACTACCAAAACATGGTATCTAAAAATAAGAGACCAGGCAATCAGTCTAATAATAGGCTAACAGCTCAAGGTCCTTCACATCCATCTATGGGTCCTCAACACTTCCCTCCTTTAACTAGAGTTTCATCTAATAATCAGTCAAACAATGGATCTGATTCAAATAGACCTCTGTTCTCACATGTGACAAGTTCCTTAAATACGACTTCTCCCACGACTTCCTCTGAATCTTCTTCTTTATCATCTGCTATATTAACAATATTTAATGAATTTCGTCCTCTCATCACTCCATATATTCCGAAAATCATATCTTTCTTCACATCTTTCTTAAGTCAATTCCTTCATAATGGCCAGCAGCCGTAGACCATTTTCTCAACTAAGATTACTAAATTGGAATGCCAATGGATTGCGAGAGAAAAAGTCTACATTTACTGTCTTCTTAAACAGACACGGGATTGATATTGCATGTGTCAGTGAAACCCATTTACGGAATACTGAGAAATTCAAGATCCCCAATTTCAGAATATACAGACAAGACAGAAACACTCATTTTGCTTCTGGAGGTGTTGCAATTTTCATTAAAAGAAATTTAAATCATCACTCGATTCTTCTTCCACCCATACCAGACATAGAAGCTGTATGCATACAACTTTTACAACAGAATAATAAGGTAATTAAAATAATATCTGCTTATAAACAACCTTGCAAGAGATTGAGTCCATTATCAATACAAAGATTGTTTGAAGATATTAAACCAACGATTCTCCTGGGAGATCTAAATTGTAAACATGAATCATGGGGTTGCCATACCACTACACCAAACGGGCGAAGACTTCTTCAAGCTTCAATAGATTATGGCATTCAAGTCATTGCTCCTCAGGAACCCACGTATTATTCTTTCAATCCTACAGTAAAGCCCGATATTTTAGATATCGCATTAATTAAAAATTTTACT
This sequence comes from Ectobius pallidus, assembly GCA_964059195.1. Lineage (NCBI taxonomy): Eukaryota > Metazoa > Arthropoda > Insecta > Blattodea > Ectobiidae > Ectobius > Ectobius pallidus. Next base: position 101,519,281 of record CAXKWD010000002.1, on the reverse strand, counting down.
GCTCCCTTATATATGCAACCTCTACCAGAGCTAGATTCGGATCATTGTCCTGTTATTACAACATTTTTTTATCACTGTGCCACAGTACTCCAGACAAATTGATTACGGGCCCAGTGAATTGGAATGCATTTAAGGAAATACTAGACTCTACGCTACAAATACGTCGGCCCTTAAAACAATCACAGGACATTGATGAAGCTACAGAACACATCACTTATGCAATCCAGACATCTATCAAGGCTTCACTAATTAAAAAGCATCCTTCGTCTCCTCTTTCACACCAAATAAAATTACCGAAGGATATTCTCGAACTCATAAAAAAGAAACATCAAGCACGCCACCAGTGGCAACGCTGGCGTCAACCATGGCAACGTAAACAGCTAAATCTGCTCATTAGACAAGTAAAGAGTAAATTGGATGAGTATCGATATCGAAGTTATCAACAATGTATATCTAATGTGTCAACTTATGACAATTCACTGTGGAGGGCTACTAAGCAAATCCTTTGTGAGCCTACTATTATTCCACCTCTACGAGACCATGACAAGGTGCACAATAGTGACATAGAAAAATGCCAAGCACTTGCAGATTATTTCGAATCAACATTTGTACCAAACTTGACTTGAGATCTATTGCTCACTTCATATGTTGAAGAAACTTCACTAGCTGAAAAATCATCAGTAGAAAAGCCCATTAATTTTGTTACAGTCAATGAAATTAACAACATTATTAAAAGGTAACCAAATAAGAAAGCTCCAGGATATGATAAAATTCCAAACACAGTGCTAAAGCAGCTAACTAGGAAATCCCTGGCATATATCGCTTCTCTATTCAATGCAGTTCTTCGCACTGGCTACTTTCCTGCGGCATGGAAACATGCTGAAATTGTGGCCATTCATAAACCAAAGAAATCAATATCTTCTCCAAGCAGCTACAGGCCAATAAGTCTCCTATCGACCTTGTCGAAATTATTGGAAAAAATTATTCTTAACCGCATCCAGAAATATACATCTGATGCTTCTATTATTCCTCCACACCAGTTTGGATTTAAAAGACATCACTCCACCAATCATCAATTGCTGCGACTAACAGAACACATATATCACGGTTGCGAACAGCATGAACATACTGTAGCAGCGTTCTTAGATGTCACACAAGCATTCGATAGAGTATGGCCTGAAGGTTTACTTTATAAGTTACGCGAAGTTGGTCTTCCAATGTACTTACAAGACCTAATAGCCAGTTTTTTGAAGAACAGAACTTTTTCCGTCTGCATTGGAAACCATAAATCTACAAAGAGGCCAATTCTTGCTGGAGTTCCACAAGGAAGCATTTTGTCTCCTACTCTTTTCAGTATTTATATTGCCGATATACCAAATTTGCCTTTTGTGCATACAGCTCTATTTGCGGATGACACAGTGATATATACTTCTCATCACAATATATTTACAGCTACTACACAATTACAGTCTTCATTAGATCTATTCTTACACTGGTTATCAAAATGGCGCATTCAGTTAAACCCCCAGAAAAGTCAACTGAAAATATTTACACTGAGAAGGCCTGAAGTTCCCCCTGACATCAAGATGTATGATTCATCAGTAACCTGGCTTTCTTCAGACAAATCTGTTAAGTACCTGGGACTACATTTAGATCGACGACTGACTTGGCACGCCCATATAAACACAAAACTAAATGAAGCTTATGCCCGACTGATGAAGTTATACCCAATTATGAATAGGAAATCGTCTCTCAGAATGGATTATACTCTTTTGCTTTATAAAAGCATACTCCGGCCTCTGCTGCTATATGCATGTCCAATATGGTGTAGTGCATCAAAAACAAAGATCCAGCGTCTCCAAATATTCCAGAACAAGGTTCTAAGAATGTCAGTGAACTCTCCTTGGTTTATTCGAAACAACCAATTACACAGTGAACTCGGTGTACAGTATATTCATGAACACATCTCTAATTTGACTAAACATTTTCTTAATAATCTAGAACATGTTTCAGGGGCACAGTATTATGGCCTCGGACAAAAGTCCCACAATGCACGGCGACTTAAACCTCGTTTGCCTCAAGATATAGTTCTTTGATTAAGTTCAAGCCTGTGACCATAATTATGTCAGATAACTTTAAAGCGTAATTTTGAGTGAGGGGTCAAACATTGACTCACCTCTATAGCGAGAATACTAATAGGCCTACTGTTACAAATCTCCAATGGTTATCACCAATCTGACATAGCAATGTAATGCTGAACAATTAAAATTAAATTTAAAAAAAAAAAGTGCCATTGAGGTCGTATTTATCATGTTTATAGGAGGTAGTAACAGATTTTTGATAAAGAATGAGTGAAACAGGTCTGTGATTGTCTGGTTCCAGTCTCGTTTTTATAAATGTTACTGGTCAAAATCGAAATAATGAGTCGCTATTATTAGACGAACATACTGTGAGAGGAATTAGGATTTTAACAGCGAGGAATTATCGCGTACAATCTTTGAAAAAGTGAATGAAAGAATGAATGAAGTGATTTTATTGTTAACAAGACTATACTAGTTTTTTACATTATTCGTTGCATGAGCCGTTAAGTCTGTCCAAGAATTAACTCTGCACAAGCAAAAATTTGAAGGAAAATGTCAGACAATTGAAACAGAGAATTTAGATCATTTCGAGCAGTTGCTGTGAACAAGACAAGTGGTTTTTTTTTAATCTTAGTGCAATGTGTGCAAATTTTTATGGTTTGTGGTGACAACTTGAAATGCTCGACTGACTTATCGTACAAATCCCAGTGGGCGCTGAGGCTACAGCCGAACATTTGGTCGCTGGGTCGCAGCAGATAGATACAAGATTACCATATTTTTAATAAGTTTAAGCCTTATGTACTTAGTTAAATTATGCTCAATTCTCATGAGAATTGTTGTGACATTATAAGTGATAGACTACTATACATTACAAAAGAACTGAAGATACTAATTTTTATTCCAAATTGTAGGGTTTAAAGACTTAGAACCCCTTTTGAGAATATGAAGTCATAGATAACACGTTGGGGTAGAACGCAAGCTGGAGTTGCATGTAAGTCGACATGCAAAGGAGACATTTACTGGTGTTACTCATTACAGTGGTCTGTCCACAATCACCTTCTTCCTGCTTTCTTATCTTTAACACTTCTTCCACCCTATATAACCAAATCCTAGTAAATCGGGAATTCATACTACTGACATAGTTTGTTCAATATTTTTGTTATATTACATGTAGGCTACTTTTATATTACATAATTGAGGACCGCTTGGACAAAACTCAACATCTCCATTTTTTGACGAAGTCATTTTTTAATGGTTTTAGGTGCTTTGAAATGAGATCATTAAGATGGTGAAAAAAGAACATAAGAAAAGTCAACATAACCAATATATTTTGAAGCCTCAATATGCAAGGTTTCTATCTTCTATATGTTAAAAAAAACTAAAGAAACCTTCTCCTGAAAAAATTATGTTTTGGCACATGCTGAGTTTTGTCGAAACGGTCCTCAGTTGGGAATCGTATTTTTCGGTAAAATAAAATAGCTGATTTTGGTGTTAACCTCCTTCTATTTCGGTGGGTGTTTCGTGTAGTAAAATATTGGGGGTATATACACAAAAATACCCCTTTTGTCGTCTAGTATATAAAATTCCTCATTTTTGTATTCTTCTGTTCTCTTATGAATCGAAATTTTCGAGTTCGGTATGATTTATGTACACATATAAGCACATATAATATATAATAAAAATTACTGTTAAACAACTTCAGATATCCATTTGGAAACAGAAGTGCCAGCAACTGTGGATAAAATACGAAATCTGTTGAGTCTTAGCCGCATTTGATCATAGATTCATAGGCATCCTAAACTCGGCACAGAGATAGCAGAAAAGAGGAGAATATTGTGAACTCTGAATAGCGTACGGTCCTCAGTCTTTGCTATAATCGGTCACAATTTGTATCGCTAGCTTAAGAAATTATTGTTAAAATCAAACTAAAACAAATAATAATAATAATATTATAATAATAAATTACGATTTTTAATTAAACTTCTGTGCAAATTTCTCAGTTTACGTATAGAAGGGGCGTATTTCGCGCTTATTTAGAAATTTTGTACAGTAGAACAAATTTAGCGGATTCAATTTGCTTAATATTTGCATGTACAAAGCTTTATTATGGCTAAGGAAAATTTGTATTGTAAATTTCATGTTTATCACGGTAACCGAAAAATACAGTCCCCATCTAGGCCTAAAGTTAATATTTCTCAAGAAATGTATGTTTTTCAATTCGTCAGTTGTGTAATTTAATCTATTCTCTTCGCTATCCTCTGAGAAAATTCCTGTCACCTGAGAGAAATTCACACAATCTTTCTGTAAACTTAATATTTTAATGAACTGAATAGTTAAAGATTTTCAGTTTATTCAGAAACTGATGGAAAAAAATTCGGCGTGTTCACGCAGAAAAATGGACTCCGACCACGAGGCTTCGAGTCTCGAATGCCCCTCGAAGGTTTGCGGAAAAGAGGTAGAATAGACTATGAGTCATAACGTCCCACAAATAAAGGTATGGCAGATTAATTTTGACCGGTTTCGGACGATTACTGATGAACTTTGGAACTAAACATACTCCAAGGGAATTTATTTGTTTTGTAATGCAGGAACCCTATGACGCGGTTTGCCATAAATCCGCATAAAAACGAGATTTTAATGTGCGCAGGATTTTAAAATATAATGCTTCAAGAAAACGTAATGTCACGAAAATTTTTGTAATGCTACTGTATAACTTAAGTTGGGATTTTTGTACTTTCGTTATATGAGACGCATTTACATTTTTAAGGCCTATTTTAGGGTAAAAAGAGCATCTTATACATAGAAAATAAGATGTTTACTTGTCTTGGCATTTCGGGTATCAGGGTTTTAAGAATTAAGAAAATTATGTACCATCTTTTCATAAAAGTTCACCACTTGTCAAGATGCGTGATGTCTTCGTTCCTTATCACACCCAAAATATTCCAGGAGAAACTCTGCTGGTAGCCCTACAATGTTTAATCGAACTCTGTCTTTGATGCATTTTATTTTTCACCGAGAAAGAAAAATAAGGAGGAAAACAACGGTTATATCGAAGACAATTTTCAGGTGACGGGGTTAAAATTGGAAAGAAATTATGGATCCAATTACTTTATTGTAATATTTGTTGCAATGAAAATTCCATTTTGAACACTACGGGCAGCTTGTGAACTTCCGAATTCTTCATTTTATCGTAAGCAATGTATTGTTGTCTGTGAGATGTCTACGGGATCGACATATATTCATGTGTTTTATTGACTTGAGGTATATAATATATTCATATGAGTATGGGAACTGTAAAATTGTTAGGTTTATGTCTAGACCCTCAATTTAATTAGCATGCTCAAGTAGTGTTGTCTGTAGAAGATTAGATAGAGTTGTGCACCTGTTAAGAAATATATACTTCAAAGTTCCAAAGCACTGCCTAAAATAAATATATTTTGCTTTATTTGAAAATGTTTACAGATACGGACTATTACTTTATGAACATAGCACTAAGACTAATGAAATTTTACTTTTGCAAGAAAGAAGGCTATTAGAATTTTGACTAATGTTTCTTATAGGACGCTTTGTAAGCCGGTTTTTATACAAAAAGGTATTTTGACCGTTTTTAATTGTTACATTTTATAACTTCTATTGTATGTAACTTACATAAGAATATAAAATCAGGTAAACTGATATAACAAACTGCCAGAATGCTTTCTTTAATCAGTGATAACTGCAATTATGATATGCAGAAAATAACACTATTTTGTAATGAGATATGAGATACAGCCGAACGAACTCTACCCAAATCACATACATCAACAGTTTGTGGTGCCCTCAGATATGTTGTGTATTTTGCGGGACCCTAACCATTTATTTTTAGTACACGCCCTCTAAAACATTTGCTTTGTCTTACTGTTAACTCGCCGTAAAATATGAGCTTTCATTTCAGAATTAACTTACCTCACTTTCACAATGTCTTACGGAGTTTTCTTTCTTTTAGTTATTCTTCACCACTTACAGACAACACATCACATTCCATTCCAACTACCAAAGGGAACTTAACAAGTAGCCTACATGTGAGAAAGCCTATGCGAGGTGTTTTGCACAATTAATTAATTAATTTATTATCGTTTATGTTAAAGTATCATTCAACTATGAAACGAACAAAGAATTTTTTTTTTTTTCCCCCCCCATTCTGAACACGGTCGTCGCGATTTGGAGCCTCCCCCGTGGTCTACAGTCCGCCTCTACGCTTTTCCTACCCTTCTTCCGGAACAGAGTTCCCTACGTGTAGAGATTTCATTAATCACTGAGAAGAAGACGAAGAAGAGTGGTTTATTAGAAACAAAGACCCTTGTCTCTTTCAGTACTGGCCTTCAAGTTAATGGTGTTTAAAGAGACATTTATGAGCGCCCCTTTAGCAATGTAGACATCATCCCCCCCCTTTATCCAGACTTCTTTCTTCATTTCGAATAAGTTACTCTTACATATTCATAACTTTTTTAACGACGCCTTGGAACATAAATATTAACACAGCTCATTAATGGTTTTCATCTCATACGCTTATTGCACTTCTTTGCTACAGTTTGTATTGTGATGATTCGCACCCCCTGTCCCTTCATGAAACTCGGCGCCATTTTTTGCTTCTTTTAAACATTTCATAAATATGACTCAACATGTACATTAAGTCAACATTAAGTCAGCGGTAATATTTACTCAGAAGTAGAGATGGGATTTCTATGTAATTACACATTTTACTCTTAATCTTTGTAATGTGGGAAACTATATCTATCCATGTTATGGCGATTATTTTAATGAAGACATTTGCCATAATAGGTGAATTATGATGACTGACGACTCTCTGGATGATCACAAGAGTTGAAGAATCCTCTTAAATGGGGGTTTCCGAAGATTCCAATGAACTGTACTGTAAGTCATCATAGAACTGTAATACAGTATTCTCATACACCATTGAGCAATGGTGGCTTAAGTTTAGGCCAGGTTTTAGTAAATCTTGTTTACTTTATAGACTAATACTAAATATAAGTAAATACTGTAACTTTTACAAGTGGTAGAAGGGTGATGGAGGTTATGAAAATATGTTCAACATTTCGCAGAGTATGTAAAATCCTAAATGGAGACGTTATTGATCCTCTTGAGGGGATTTTTTGAGAAAAGATTCCTTGCCTAAAATTTGCGCTCGTTACATTCTGTAACGTTAAATGGTATTTTTTTTCTGTGTATAAGATATCAATCAATAACCCCAGAGAACTTAGAAAAATATGTAATGTTCAGTATGCTGAAAACCTAAAGCATGATTGTATCTTAAACATAATAATAATAATAATAATAATAATAATAATAATAATATTAGTATGCGTTTTTCATACTTTGACGAATTTGAATATTTTCCAACATACTTACAATTTTCATATATATAGCCTATATATACGTACAGTCAGCTAAATGGATAGCTGGAAATTGTCAACAAAACGAAACCGGTCAGACGCTTTAACAACCCCTTACAAGTACATGATCGGTTACCCCACCCACGTGGAAAACGTAAACAGTTGCGCTCAGATACTTCCTCGTGGCGGAATGGCTCCAATTATTTCGCAAATAAATAGAGGTCACATTGTGGGTATGTGGCAGGTTAAAATGGCACCTCAAGCTTTTATGTTAATATTAGTGTGTAATGGTAGGCGGTACATCCTATGGCGTAAAACCTCTGTAACGCCAAGGGTGTTAATATTACGACACAAGAATAAACTATATCATATCATATATCATATCATATCATATGGCACCTCAAGAGATTGCAATACCATGCAAGCTGGACACAGAGTGAAAGTGGATAGATGCGTGGGAAGAAGGAGTTGAACACGCTCTGAGAGACCATCGGAAAGACAACAGGGGAGAGAAAAAAAAAACACGCCCGGAGGAGGATGCCGCCATTGTTACTGCCACAGATGCAGATCCCTTCTGGTCTCTTAAGAATGTAGGCTAATGGCGGAATTAGACCTACCAATTACCGATCGCACAGCGTCCTTCTTCCCACGCAGAAGCTAAAATCCACTTCCACACTGTGTCCAGCTTGCATGATATCGTTGTTGCAATCTCTTGAGGTGCCATATTAGCCTGCCATATACCCACAATGTGACCTCTATTTATTTGCGAAATAATTGGAGCCATTCCGCCACGAGGAAGTACCTGAGCGCAACTGTTTACGTTTTCCAGCTTACAGAGGTGGGTGGGGTACTTGTAGGGGGATGTTAAAGCGTCTGACCGGTTTCGTTTTGTTGACAATTTCCAGCTATCCATTTCGCTAACTGTACATATTTTCAAAATTAAAGCACATAAAAATCCTAGCTCTTCGACGTGTTATGTTTATTTGCCTTGCAGCAAAATGATTTTTTAATACTCACAGATTAACATTTTGAAAATTGTGGGCTGCTTTGTTTTGAAAAAAAAAATCGACTATTCTATTGGAGTATGCACGCAACAGATAGAGGGTTTATGCTATAGCACGGGCGACGAGATTATGGTTCTCAATTGTGATGTTTCACAATATCAGATAGACGACTAGTCAGTAGTTTACTACATCTCAGCATATTTGAGTTCAGTCTACAATCCCTCCAAGTTTATCGGTTGAATTCTGAAACACTCTGTACCATTGGCGAAGCGTCAGTTGAAAGCAAAGGCAAGTACAAAAGGGTACATTAAAGTTAGTGTTATTATTAGAATTATTATATTATTGCGATAATAATAATTATTACCAACATATCTAACTATTGACATATAATTTCCATTATTCTTTTAATGTCCGTATAAAAGCATTGCAGCATTTGTTCTTATTTTATTTGTATTATCAGCTCTGTAAGAAATACAGGTAGATAAAAAGCTAGGCCTGTATGAGAAGAGTCCTTGTATTTAGTCTGTCATAGATTTTCTGTTTAGCCACAGTAAACCACAAAAAAATCTGCACCAACTTAAAAGATTCTGTAGCACCCCACCCCCCCAAGAAAAAACAGAAATTTGAATTTTTCCGCCGGTTACAGGCTGAAAGCTAAAAGTTTGCCAAATTACCACCTCAATTGGAAAGTGAGTGATGCTACAGATTTCCAGTCAGTTTTTCCATAATTACGCCTATATGGGAACTAGAATAATAACATTTGGCACTCTTATGGCACTGGATGCGTCAATATCCCAGCCAAATTTGATGATTCTAGCTGTCCTATACTGTGTGTTAAAAAATTAAAAAATATATAAATATTGTACCCATCATAAAAAAGTGGCTCTATCTAATATATAACCCATGGAGATACGACAAAAAGTCATATCAAATTTGTACATTTCTCAAAATTCGTTACTGCTGGAGAAATTCGTTTTTGGTAGGCTACTACTTACCGTTTAGCTGCAATAAACCTCCAGGAAAAAAAAAAAAAAAACTGCACAAGGCTTTAAAACTGCGTTCGTCAATATTATTAGAGAGGTTTTGCCATTGTTGGATACGGTACACACTAATGTCACGTGATCGAATACGGTAAATGGAATAACGTATTGTGCTACGATGGAGTTTTTTGCCAGCTTAAATTGATACGGTACGGTAAAGGTAACAGAAAGATATGGAGGAACTGCTTCAGGTTGCTGCACTTGGAGGTTTTAACAATGCCTTATTGCAAGATATGATACCAAATTTTTCCCCGAATGTGATGGTTCTATGTTCAAACTTAATTGTCCATTGTTTCTATCATAAGCCTACAGATATATGATTTCCATAGCACCTCATAACAGGATATAAATATTAACATAACTCAAAATAGGAGTTGAATCATAAAAATATGTTAACATGTAAAAATTTATCAACACTGCTACGTAAGTTTATTGAAATGTTTCTGGGTATTATACATGCATTAAATTATCTGCAGTGGTGTATTATACTAGAAATAATAATTGAGTCTATAAATACACATCATTGAACCAATAACCTTACGCAAGAGAATTAGCCTAAGTGATAACGCAACAGTAAGTTTATGTTAACCTTTACAATGCTGAATTTATACAATAATAAAAGCCATCATTAACTGAAATCATCAGTGGAAAGTAAATTTAAAATCAATAGAGAAAATTACAGTAGAATAACTGGTTACTATGGATTACAGTCGAATGCAACGATAAAAATTCCCATAATTTTACATGTAACTTTACTCTATAAATATTATATTTCTGCTTTCATGTAGCTTTTTAACGAACGAATTTATGCGTCAATAGCAGCAAAAAGGTTAAAGCGAGGTCTTTCCCGGTTTTCGGTATTCATGTCTATTACCGTAAAGCTTCGCGCTAATCATTCCGAAATAACATGTCACCTTATCAGATATAGCGTCACGGCAAACCGGCGCATGCGCAGAGCATCAATCACGTGACTAGCGTTTACGGTAAATCAACGTAAGCTGGGCAAAAACTCTCTATTTTTCCATCGGCTAAAGGCTAAAAACTACAAGTTTGTCGAATTTTAAATTTCTAGCTAATCTGGAAGTGGGTAAACATTAATTAATTCTGTTAATGAGCAAGAAGTGTATTAGCCTATAGTGATTACAACCTTCTCCTTTGGACAGATGCTCTACCGCTGAGCTATAGCTTACTAGGGATCTTTCGTCCAGATTTTCATAAAAATGTTATATTTTAAACGAGTCTGAAAGTTTGTAGTATGTTTCACGTCTTACTGCTCGATAAGGATTGAACTTGGTACATCAGATTGTCTGCCTATAGCATTATTATCTAATAATGGGCTATCCAGGTTTGTATGTGAATGTCAAAATGTGACAGGAGTTGCAACTAGTTTGTAACTGGAATTAGATTAACAAAGAAGTGGAGTGAGTTTATAGCAGAGATGGAAAGAGGGGGGGGGGGGCTAGTCACGCGCATGTCACGTGTCTTCATCTGCACGATACCTTAATGAGACTCCACCTATCATAATGGCGCCTCCTTCTCAATGCTTGTGAATTTATGCGAATGTTTACCGGCATTACCTCCTATAAATCAAATCATGATAGTTTGTGTGTTGATTACTTGACTCTGTTTGAAAGTTTATTAAATAATAAATTATGTAATTCGGAATGACCATGATTGGTGTGACTTACAGCTGTGTCTGTGATGGGTCTGTGTGTGCGATTGTGAGTGGGCGCCCAAGCAGGGTCGGACTGGTCATATGGGCATTTGGGCTTATGCCCGGTGCGCAGCCTAGATTTTCATTGAAAGGTACTGGTAGACCAACGATAATTATAATTTATTTGTACGTTGAAAAATGGTAAGAGGGGAGAAAGTTGTGCTCATAGGTTGAGATGTAATCTGGGTTAACAGAATCTGGAATCGTTTATGCTATTGTCCATTGAAAAGGAAGTTCTAGAAAACTTAACCAAGATGACCTTATTAATGACGTAGCGAAAAAAGTGCACTGTCGAAATCTTTTCTGGTTGTTATACACTTTAGTATTCACTACCTGTTTATCTATTTTATTGTACAATATCCCTAAAACAATAAACCTGGTATTTTAATCATTACACTATATGGTCTAACTATAGTTGTGTTGGCATTAAAAAAAGCTCCCAGGTTTATTGGCAATTGCTCATCATAGACTAAGAAAATTAGAAGTCACAGTTACTAAAGAAATTCTACTATGAATAGTACTAAAATAAGTAAAAAAATAATCAGATTTTTTCTTGCAGTTACCTCTTCTGGATGCCAGAACAAAATTTTATTCCCAGTCCGACCCTGGCCCGCGGCATGATTGTTTACGCATGTGTATGTGTGTGTGTGTGTGCACGAGCATATCATATTGTCAGCCACGTCAAAATGTTGTATTTAATCTAACAGCATGTCAAAACCCATAGTACTTACTGATTGTCTTTGTAAGCGGAGTCACTATTTCTTTATCAAGTACTCCTCAGCGGTTTTCTTAAGACTGATTGCACCTCATTCCAATCCTCCATACCTCTGAAAAATCCGGACTAGTTAAGTGCCAAATTTTGAAGATAAAATATTCTGATGATGCCAATTTCTCCTGATTTGTGCGACTAAACTTCTAAATACTTCATAAGGTAACTATAAACGAGTTTGTTATAAGTTTATCTATTGTCACTTTGCTACTTTCTTGGCAAATCTTTGATTACTTTCAAGGCCTATACTAGAAGTGTGTTCGCTTTAAGGAATTTAGCACTAAGATCATCCTACGTCCATCCCCTATGAGATTGTCTGAGCATTGGACATCGACATGAAATAAATAATCAAAATCTAAAAATCGTCAATACGATCAAATTACTATAGCCTAGTTAGGAGAATAATGATTGAGTACAACTTACCATTGCTTGAAGCAGACTTTCTTCCGAACTGCTCTTAATGCCACCAATTCCAATGATGAGCCTATAATCTATCTTCTGGATGATTCACTTTTCAGTAGATGGCTAGGTTTGATGTACGGAATAGGAATGTCCTTTGAGATATTTATATTTCATGCATGCTTCCTATTTGACCATCTTAGAGTAAACATCTTTGTTATACCAAGCTGCAAATACAGAACGTAACATGACAGAATATTGTACTTTTTTCTTACAAAACTTCAGAAGAAGGGATTCTCAATTAGATTGCTGGAATACTGGTAACAGGTACCGGTACCACAAGATTTAGGAGATAGGAAAAAATCAAAAGAAAAAGTTTTACGTTTCATTAATCTCTTATATTGCAAGCAGCTTTCCAACCTCTATCTCATCCATTCCCAAACAACCACTTAAAATATCTGACTGGCAGGTCTTGAAATGGCTGAGTAGAAGAGCTAGATTTTAGAGGAACTTGTATATAGGCTGTTCCCGAATTATATTAAAGTTCGATTTTGCAAGAAAATATTGGATCTTGTTTTGACTTAGACGGATAGAGATGTACTTCAGTCTAGAGTTTCCCTCCTGAACTTTTTTGTGCAAGATAAACCTTCTCCGTTATAAAGTAACAAATATTTATCATCAAGTGGTATAGATGTTGTTCTGTCAACTAGCCTATTAGGCTGCACAAAAACTACCATGCTTAAATTTTACACACAAATATCACACTAATATAACCAAATGTTTTCTTATTGTAGATTCAATTATTATTAATGATTAATTAATTGTGTTATCATTCTTCAGTAGTCATAAGTTATAATTCGTGAGTATTGTTAATTTTTATTGATTTTCAAAAGTAGGAAATATGCTATCTTGTAACGTATTTATTCTACGAATTGTTATTTATTCTGAAATAATATTATCTTATTTGTAATTTAAATGGACTAGGATCTTGTACCTTTCCTGGCTGTAATTCAGATTGTGTCAATTGCATTTTAGCTTTGTCAATTGAATTTTACAGAACATCAAAATATACGAGTATACTTCAGATTTGTTCAATGCACAAACCTAGGTTGATTTTAAGGTTTATCGATGTTATTTCAGAATACGCGAAATGTTTCAGAAATCAACATCTGTATTTCAGAAATATAGTCGGCATGTTTCTTGTACCGTTAACTTTTCCATTTCAACACATGAATTCCACACTGAAATTCAGTTGGGATGTTCTGAAATACAATTTATAAAATCAATGTGAAATACAACTGATGTTTTATAAAATATAAATGATTCATTATTAGATGAAGCAAATTTTTCTTAACTATAATAATATGGTTTACAAGATCAATATTTTATTTAAATTATTATAACTAATAATTAATTTAATTTAAATTGTTTGTGATTTTTGGGATTCCTCTACAACTAAGTCCACACCAATCTAGAAAGTTAAGAAGCCATAATCCCGGGTTAGTTAAATAATTGATATGAAATTAGTAATGCATGCACTATAACACTACAAGGAAGTATGATGGGATTACGGGTTAACTAATTTAAAATTAGTCACATTATTACAATTTTATTACAAAACCAAACATTATTGGTTTATAATTTCTTCTATGCCAATGTCTTTGGTAAATAACATATAATAACATTTATACATTAAAATCCACAAATATGTTAGCGTACATGGGACATCGTGCCCTTAGCTGATTCTTTTTACATTGGGTGACTATAATACATTAGACAGATTTTCTCTTGGAACATAATGGATAAATACTGGAATGGGATTTAGGGCTTCATTGTGCTGCTAAAATCAGGAAACAAAATTAGTTTACACTGAGGCTTTACACCAAAGCACCTTATACAAAAGCGTTATTACACAGATGTATATGTAAAGCATGTGAAACAGTATTAAGTGTTAGGTTTCGGTCGTATGTAGGGCAGTATTAACTTTCAAACTAAAATTTTACAATTCTGCGTACTTTTTAAAAAACATTCATACAAGGTGATTTTTTTCTTGTAATACGGAAATTTATTTGATTACATTTTACAAATGGGATCCAACTTTCTTACATACCGGTAATTAAATTATTCAGATTTCTTTAAAATAGGAAGCATATAAAAGGTCGCACCAGTTTTAACCCATTTTTTAAACGTAGGGTAGAATAAATGGAATGAGTGTTCCCTAAACTAGCTTTGAAAGCCTTTTGAGTTCCAGGAGGTTGAGGCTCCCAAAGTTTTAGACATTGGGAACGTATAAGTGGTAAGGTTGTCAGACTTACGCATCGGCTGCCTTTAACCCCAGGATTGTTCCTAGTCTCACTTCTCATTTCTGAGTCGACCCAGGACCATAGTGCCACAAGATAGATTAGGGAAATTGAAAAATCGTAACGACCTCAACGGGAATCGAGCCAGCAGCCTTCCGGTACATAAGGCATGAAATTAAAATTTTTAGACTTTATTAGGAGAATAATGACTACACGAATGAATTATAATTTTTCGTATAATCAATTTTGATTTCGAAATCTAATGGTGTAGGGTCAAGCATCACTTTAGTTTGATAAAGAATTTCCATTTATTCACAAAACAAAACGTAAAGATAATATTATTAATATAAGTATTCTTTAATTAAAATCATAATTGAGTTATATGATTGAACTCAATGAGGGAAATTCTAGTAGAAAGCTGCTTTCGATAATAAATAACTCTAACATCGGGATAATAATATAAGTAATCTTTAATTAAAATCATAATTGAGTTATATGATTGAACTCAACGAGGAAAATTTTAGTAGAAAGCTGGCTTCGATAATAAATAACTCTAACATCGGGATAATAATTTTCAAATATTAACATAAAACATTACATTATTAATCTTATATTTCTGTTCTAACACAATTTTTTGTTTCTTTTAAGTCTTCAGTCTCAACTTTATCCTTTTCATACATTATACATTTTTTTCACTTTGCTCATTGTCTCTTTTTAGAAGTTTGTATGCAATTTATAATAGCCTACATTAGTTATTTCTAAGGTAACGTTATTCTGTATTTTTCTTTTAATTGCATTTGTTTATTTGATTTAATTTTATTTGTTTATTTATTTTTAACTTCTTCATAAATGACACAAATTTTCTTTTCTTTTCTTCGCTCTGCTTGTGAAACTGCACCCGAGCACGAGCAGTCTGGTTCATTAGGGTGTATTCACATTACTATAGTTTGGCCTATTATCTTGTACCGGCAGTATAATATGTATTAAATATTTTTGTGTATCTGAAATTGTAAGCTTGTAAGTATTGTAAAAGTAAACTTGTGTGTGTTAAATAATGACCCAAATAAAAAATATAAAAAAACGAAACCTGTTATAGAGGGAGCACCCAGAATAAAGAAACAGCTCATAATAAAAGAAAAATAAATAGCTTGAGCCAATCGATAACCTACTCAACTCTAAATTATGCACGGAAATACTTCAATAATAATAATAATATTAATAATAATAATAATAATATTTTATATATAATATTTTATGTCTACAACAAAAGAAAAAAAAGTCATCGAAAAATAGGTTTATGCCATTAATATAAGGCTAACAAGATAAGTTAATTAGAATGGCTATCAGCTTTCTTTTAACAATATACTGTATCTGTACTTTGGTGTAAATTCACAACATTGGCTAGTTTTTGTTTTTCGCGCCAACTTGCATGAAGTCTCAGAAGTCTCAGCAACACGATGGCCTATTTGGGAGTTAAGGGAAAACTTGCAGGAACGCGCTCTGTACTGCAATATTTGAAACTAAATACGAACTATTTTGTCTGTTTTTGTTGAAAAAGGATTAGATCATATAATTTATTAGATGATAATTTTTGTTTATAAAGTTATATTTCATTAAACAAACATTAACGGATGATTTTCTTGGACGTCATTTAATATAATCCCTTAAATGAGATCAAATAAAGCAATTTAAAGTTAAATTAATCCGCGACACACATGAAAGGTGAAGGAAAACAATAGGGAAAGAAAATTTGAACCGAAGTTATTAATTAAAACATTTTAGGTAGTAGGTTATTACTGTTCTTCAAAGCAATGAACTTCCCTGTGCGGCATGCGAAGAATGCGACCTTTACCCATGCAAGAGTCATCTAGCGACCTGTGATGGTACCCCTCACCTCCTCCACCATCGAAGTAATATAGAGTAGGATTACCTCCACAACGTCTCTGGGTTTTTACGTATATACCTTAGGAGCGAGTCTCGCCGCTCGTAGAGTTCCTGGCTAGGGGAGGTAGCTGCACCCTGATTGGCTCAGCTCTCCTATCCCACTCCACGTGTTGTCTGTCTCTCTCGCAGCGGCATTATCCCTCACTCAACTATTATAGTATTTTCTAAGACCAGCGACATGCTGCATGATGTTCACTCTCTGCCCAGCGGTAGCTTACTGATCTTACGCGCACCGAATTCGCGCATCTTGGTAACGAGACGTAACGAGAAGCTCGCTGGCTGGGTTTGTCTTCAACGCCAGAGACTTTGTGGGAATAATCCAACTCTACCTCCTCTCACCCCTCTAAACAGCAGTACACCCTGTGAGGAAGCTCTTTGATTTGCACAACAGTATTATATCGTACAAATATTGTGCACGTTTCAAAAAATATTTTTGTTAATAATTCTTTGAATTTAATTGTAAATTTATTGAACCAAATTACGCATTAATTATAAGATTTTGATGAAGATGGACTGCCATTCAAATACTGAAGCGTTCCAAAAATGAAATATAACTTAGAATGATTCACAAGCAATGAAAATACTGCACTTCTTATTTCAAATAAATTATATCGTAATAAAACTGGATTATAAAGATCGGCGAACCTGCAATTTTTGGTTATCTGCAAGAGGAAAACATTTTGTCTGGTACAGAAAAGGACTCTAAGAGTGAGACAGCACAACCCTTCAAGTACATTTAACTTACATTACTAAATACTTATGTGTATGTACATTAATAACAATCTAAAATGATAAAGAGATCAAAACATCACATGAGGGGAAAGGTTTGACTTAGACGATTATTTTATTCTAATATTTTGCGGTAGCACAAAACAATTCACAACGCTATGCGAAATCACGCAAAGCGAAAAAAAAATCTCCCCTCACTGAGTCAATGAGATCATGACCAACAATGATTATTATTATTATTATTATTACAATAAACAAGGAACTCAAGACAACATTCACCGTAACAACTTTACCATTCTTCTCTGTACTTGAGAAAACTGTTCATTAGTCACTATTGACGTGTCTATTTTACGAACCTTCGAGGCACATTTTCATTTAATGTCTGACACGGAAGATTCTTTATTTTTTTTTGTTTTGATGATATTGGTGAACATCCGTTCCCACTCAGTTCAATGACTAGATAGCATGACACAGGGGCACTGACTAGACTTCTTCTCACCATCTTCTCCAACTTGAATATTGAAGTATCAATCTACAACCTTCATAATTATTGTGTCATCCAAATCATATTATGTACCTATTTATCACACTTGTTAGTCTGGAAATTTACAAAATCACCGGGAACATATATCTATCGGTCCACTTGCATATTTTTCACTTAAAAGTTTGACAAAACTGGAAAACCTTTAATAAGTTAGTTAAAGTTCTTGGCTATGTAACATTTGTATTACCATACTAGTTATTTCAGGTAGGAATTTTATTTGTGACAACATTGAAGAACCGCAGAAAATCATACAAAATAAATATGTTTATTCTATTTGCCTCATACGTTGGTTGGGCATCCGACATATCGGAACACGTCATGATTCCTATACAGTCCAGTTCTGATAATTGTAGCCGTTTTGGTGAAGCGGAAGCTTAGTGGGGGAGGGGACAACTCTGAGTCTGTAAAATTACTATTGACACTGAACCAGTTTACCGTGCCTCCCTCATCCAGCGACACACGATAGACACCTCAGAAACGGCTACAGCGGTTAGAACTGAATTGTAAGCTCACACAGTTACTATGCAACAATAAGAAAATAAGCTGCTGCTAATGCCAGCCTTTAATAATGTCTTTGAAGCAGTATCGGTAAGAAATTAAAATAATCCTGAGGAATTAATGCGAAAATTAATTCCCAAACTACAAGAATTTTAATTGCAAACGGTATTTGCAAAGAGACCTCAAAACAGATTTTATGTAAAAAATACTTATTACTAACACAAAGTAGATAAGTGTAATTCTATTGTGATAATATCAGTGTTAAAGTATAAATTGCGAATGTTACACTCACTGTGGTAAACTATGTACCAAAAATTACTTTCTGCGTATAAGGTGGATTATCTTTTTTCAATAATGCATAATCCTAAAGTTCTCGCTGGCTAAGCGAAGTAGAAATGAGTGGCTTTTACCCAATTTCGAAGTCACATTTTTTTACAGAAAGAAACGAAAGCATAGTTTTATTTTATTTTGCAGAGCGAGGGCGTGTAGCTCTATGGAGAATAATTTAGTTTCTTACGATGGTACACAACCAATGTATGACAATGTGGTGTAAAATTTCTGAGTATCCCCTTTGATTATGACACGATTAAAATTCCGATACCTATAAATTAACTCTATACTCCCAAATCCCTCAATACTGATAGTATGAAAATTCTCGATCCGAACGTGATTGTTTTCATTAAGAGAATTGCATATATTCATCTGACTGAAGTATATTCGGTTATAAATGGAGTTTAATTATAATATCACTAATTTAACTTTGTGTGGAGCTGGAACTGTAAACTGTCAGACTATTTTTTACAAACTAATAAAAGACTCCTATCCGGGAAGAACAATCTTTTTTTATTTTTCAACGAGTTAATCTTGCTTTCCAGTAAAACATTAAGCAACAAAATTATTAATTAAAAATAAAAGGGAAAAATTTAAGAGATTATAATAAGTAACAAAGATTGAGTAAGATTGCTGAAACTTATTAAGTACAACGGCAATTACAAAAGCATGATGTAAGCTAAACATGTATTTGACTTCGTGTTAGTGCAAGATAATGAATGGTCTATGGTTAAAAAAATTCTATGAATGATAAATCTCCCTATAGTGCTATAATGAATTACCTGGTTTCATTATTTCCCTTATATTATTAATTTACATATTGTGTGTCAACCAAGATGGCCTATAAAGGCAAAATAACTTTAGTAAACGCTGTGCCTTAGACATAAATTACATGGTAGAACACTTATCACATAGAACTCCAATGTAAAATAACTGCAGAGTCATTATACTTGACGAGAAATGCATAGACCTAAAGACTGATTTATTGTTATGGCTTGGAGATAAAAACTATCTTAAAATAATAGTTTACTTTACAATTCTGTAGCATTCACATTACCCATAATGCAACATTAACATTCTCTCCTCACAAAATAGCTTCAAAATAATAATAACTTCCGATACACTCACACTGTAATTAAAGCAACCAATACATGACCTTTGTAAATCCGAAATACATAACTTTCATCAAAATGTGCGTATTTATTATATCTATGTGAACATATTCCTCTTTAACAAAATTTTCTACGGAAAGTATATCCACATAATCATTATCGTAAAACAAAATTTGGCTTCAGGTAGACTAGAATGAGTTTAAATTTTTTTTTAAATTAAATAGATAACAAAAATAAAAATATACATATGTTATAAATCAATTTTATAATGGAATGATTTTGGTTGATGTAAACTGCATTCTTGATGGAATGTATTGAATATATAAGTCTTGTCTTTTTTTTTTTTTTTTTAAATTTAGAGGGAGTGATACGGTAAGCAATATCACATATTCGTTGGCTAATCACCAGCTGATTTCCGTCATTCAATTTGTTTAACACCCTTATTTTCCTCTGTATTATTTATAGGTAGAAAAATTTTGTTATAAATAATTATATAAAACTACCGGAAAATATAATTTTCGTCGACGTAACAATAATTATATGAATAGTTAGGTATAAATGAAAGAATATAGTAAGTCAGGGATTAAATGCATTTTCAAAAATGTAAAATATCCTGTTCTTACAATTTCCAGTTACTAATTTATTCAGAGGGGGTTTCAAGGAAGCGTAAAGCATTTGTCGTAAAACATTTCTCTGTACCTGTAGCTGTAAAAACGTTAAATTGTCGTGAACTGTTCCTTCAATATTTTCCTAAAATAAGAAGGAAACATAACTCAACCGTCACTGAGGAGTATTATAAAAAATTGCAACATACTTGGAAATCGTAACGAGAAATGAACACTACAAAAATTTGATACAGGAGCGATACTGAAAACAAAGAGGTGTACAGATCACAGAACCTTCATTTAAGCCTCCGTTCATACGCAATATATATAGACCGACTACAATTTAAATTTAGAGAGATCGATAATTTAAATTTCTCACAAGATGCGGGCAAGTTTCAAAATGACAGTGTAGAAATCAACTGGTGACTGATAGCTGATAAGCTATTCCTATAAATGCATACAATCCTTTCATTTAAACTCTCCAATCTATTTGACACGGTTCATAATAAATGTATGCTTTAAAACAGATATAAAAGGTCCACAATCAGAAAGCTTTCACCATATAATTGTAATACGGCATATAAATTACTGTAAAATTCAGCCTTGTTATTTTACAAGGCTCTAATGGTTCAGAAGACAGAATTAGCTTTACAACGTAACTATTCTTTGTAGTCAATTGTATTAATATATGTGCATAAACACAAATTGTTGATAAGTATTTGTTTCAATTCAGCATCTGTAGCTTTGTGGTTCACAATGTAAGAATTGTGTTTTACGATATATTAGTTTGAGGTCAATAAATGAAGAAATCATTAAATTATACAATATTGTAAAAAATATTGAAAGAGTAAATACAAATTATGGTAATTTGCAAGGAAAAATTGTGCTAATCACGAGGTATTAAAAGTATTTCTGTTAAGAACCATGAACTAACGGACTTGCTGAAATACTCTTAAAAAATCGTAAACACTGCATATTAATTCTTTACAACTTCTCTCCACATAAAGAACTCGGCATGACATTTTCATGAGAAGTTTCCAATCACTTCCATTTATGTTCCTAGACACTTTTGGATTTGTTTAATGTTCTGGTTAAGCACATAGCTAGAACCTTTCCTCATGTCCTTGAATTTAAAATTAACATCAATATGCCAATCCAGCTTCAAGAACATCCATGACTGAGCATTGATAATGATTCATGTTTTCAGTTTACTTCGTTCTCGTCCAGAATCGGGTGTTAAACCACTTAGGCCTACTGTTATAAAACCAATACTTACAACGTTATAACTTTTACCGGCACAATAGCTTTACATCGCTAGTCGGCGGTAGTCCCTGGTCCACCCTGGATCTGGTCATGCATAGTGAGGGTATGAGCCTAAGTGTGACGTCACGTGGCTCGGGTGATGGGTCATGGAGTGACTGGAAGCCGCCGCAATGTTGGAGTACAGGTTCGCGCTGGGGTTTGTCCAGTATGAAGTCGGCGACGGGAAGATGCTCGCTGCAATAAAAGAAACATCATTCAAACATTTATTTTTGTGTTATATATACTGACTTTTGATGTGACTATAGTAATGAGTAGAGCAAGGCATTTGATGATTTTGCGTATTTTTTATATGAAATTTAAAAGATAGCTCGAATATATATAAATGTGTATCACGAAGTAAATGATTAAATAAGAGCAATTTGATTTGCATTTTTTTTTTTTGCTTTATTTTGCATTTTTCGTCATTTTTAAGAGATATGTCATTTTTCGGCAATTTTTAGGTCATTTTCTGCATTTTTAGGTCATTTTAGGCGATTTCTCCTTTTCGGCATTTTCGGTTATGTTTCAGTAGAGGTAGAGAATCGTTACTATCAGACAACAGACAATTTTTTTTTTTAGGATCTTCGCCAAGTGTTCATAGTTCATTTTTAATTCAGGTTTATTGTAAACATCACTGCAGTTTGTCTTGTAGCAATAAAGAATTGCTTCTTTGTTTCTTTTTAAATGGCATATATTTGCTAGGGGCAATTTGATGGGCATGCCAGTTCAGTAAGAATTTTTATTTTTCGCTAAGGGTGTCCAAGTGGTATATATTTACTTCGTTCTTTTTAGCAATGAAATAAGGGTGTTTTATATTGTAAACTCATATATAATGCACTGTCATCCGCTATATTGCTTTTAGTTATTCATTACTTTGAAAAACTAAATATAAGTAATAACGGAAAATTTATTGGTCATTTTAAAAATTGTGTAATTTTTTCACTATTTTAGGTCCTAAATTCATTTTTTATTTTGAATTTTTTCACTATTTTATGGTCATTAAATGCCTTGCCCTAGTAATGAGACAAACCTATTTTTTGTTCGACCACATTACGCTTATCGAATCCGGAATGAACTTGAAACCTTGAGAGCAGGAAATGAAACTGTGTAATAAACCACCTTATTTACAATTAAATCAATCCTATTCGTGTTAATTTTAATATTATACTAAATTCAGTTCATTTCGTGTGTTTTTTAATGTGCGTTGTTTGACGTTAAAGTTCAAGAGAAGCCCTGCTACCTGCACGCCTGCTATCTTCCGGAAAAGAAGAGAACTACTAAGACCTGTTATCCGAGAGTCGATTGCTTTACCAATTACGAGGTATTATGTTTTTCTTTACATTAGTTTTACCTCTCCCTTTTAGGAATATTTAAACGACCCACGCCGCCCGGGCACGAGGTATTCTAAAAACACAAAAGTTAACCATTTAATAATGGTCGAACAAAAACAGTCGTATGCAACTTTCCCATAATGATAATTAAGACATTCGTATGAAAATTATGAAACTAGCTTTCCTCGTTTTATAAAAACATATTCGCGTTTTAATAAATGTCACTATAGGCTCGTTGCATAATGTACTGTATAACTAGACCTAATAATTTTATAACGGGAAGAACTGTCATATCACACACAAATTTCAACCAGAATTTTCAAATTAAAATAACTTTTATCAACAATATTTTTTTACTAACCTACTATTATTATTAGCTTTTATTATTACCATTTTATTATTGCATTACTATTATTACTTCCATCACTGGTAGCGATAGTATCGCACTGCTGAAACTATTATGATACCGGTTGCTGTAATGATCTTATGATTCAGAAGATGGCTTTTAGAACCTTTACTAATTCCGCTGCAAGAAAACACCTCTGTTTATTGAAGAGAAAATTATGACTCTGACTAGTTGATACATACTTGAAGCCGTCAAGTACGGAAAAGATCACGTAGTTCATTGGCAAATAACAATAATGTGCCAACATATAATATTATAAATTCTTAATTTTGAACTCCCAAATGCAGACTATTCAAAACAATGTGTTTGCTCCGAAAGTATGCTATAAATTTCCACGGCATATCTTTCACTTGAACAAAATATTCCTTAAAACAATTGGTCTGTGAATGGCTTATCTAGTAGTTTTTTTCTATAATATAAATTATTTTATTTTCTCGCATCTAATTGCATAAGCTTTTCTTCTCCTGTTCTGCTTTATATATATAGGACTAAAATCATTCTCATGTTTTAAGCATAGAACACAAGGAAAATCTCTAAGAGTTTATTCTGCATAATTAGTTGAGATGATGTAGACAGACAAAACTCCCCTTAATGACCTGTTATTCAAGTAAAATTACCCTTCTTTACTTGGAAAGAATTACAGAGATGAGTTAATGATGATTTGTGGTTAGCAATTACTAAGGTCTCTGATTTAAGGATTTAAGGGCAGAGTCAGAAATTTACGTGCAATATTTTAGTGGCAAATGATGGAGTTCATTTTTCACGTAGCACAAGTTGTGAGAGGTGTTGGGAAAGTTTAAGGACCCCTGGAAGAGCAGGTCATGGAACGCTGAATGGAAGAGTTAGCTTCTTTTGAAGCAGACTTACGTGACGGTATTATGAATGCTTATAAGGAACCGTGACTGACGTCCCACGTCTAGCCTTTCGAACACTACAACGTTCATCGACTAACAAACTGCAGCATTCGACAGCTTTTGTCTGCGTTGTATAGTAATGCAAATATTATAATTTGGTTTATTGTAGGATACAGTGTTTTACACATATCTAAGTTAATTATTTAAATAAACGTTCAAATGAACTAACATAAATCCTCTATATCTAATGATCGTTTGGCAAAATAATTGGACATCTACATCAGCAGAATATTTGAATTCGAGATTTTAATAATACAGAAGCCTTGAGGTAAAATAACTACGAAAACCTGGTTTCATAATTATGTTAGTAACAGTGTGTTACGGCGATTGACAATAACAATTTATTTCTCCCGTTAATTGTAAATACTGAAGAGCAACGAATGTTTGCTTTTCTGTTATACAAGACTTCTTGTAGATATGTAAAAAAAATATCATGAAAAACATTCCTGTGAAAATTGTATTATATTTTTCAGGCATTTATATGGTTGATCACTAATTTATTTAATTTGTTCAATACGAGTGATAATACAAAAACAAAGCGAACATAAATGTACAGTACAATAAGAGTAGTAAAAATACAAAAATAGATGCTAAACGTAGGCCAATATAACGGTAGGGAAATACGAGTATATTAAGTTAAATGAAGACAGAAATAGTCGCCTTAAGAGTAAGACATGTTTGAAGGGGATTTCAATAAGCTTTACCTGCAATTAGGGAGAAAGAAGATAAAATTAATTTAGAGATGTACAACAGTATAGGAAATAAATTTTAAGAAAACACAAAATAATTACATAACAATTACAGATAATTTTAAATACATAACGAAAAAGATATTAGTTTCGATTATTAGTTTAGTAAGCAATAAGAATCCCATTCTTCTATGCTCACATGAGTTAAAGTTTTTAAGCGTATTTTCGTAGTAGGCCTACTCGTTTCAGCGAACATAAGACTATTGTTTCTCCTACGCGCACAACTTTCAGATTTAACACTGAAGAATAATCAGCAGACAAATTGTGCACTCTACATAACATGTCATATCATGTTAAGTTATGATGTTCAGGCGATATTCGTTCTTTTCGTTGTCGAGTAGACGGTTTATGTGGTAGGCTACATAATTGTGAGCGAATTTAAGGAGTAGCGAATCGCAATAAATAACAAAAAAAATTGTTATGAGAAGGGGCGCAGGCAGAGACATGTTTAGTCGGACAACAAGAGTTGGTTTTGGAGATAAGAACAGAAAAGATATCTTATGTAGATAATAAGTAATTATTGAGTCCTGATTTGTTTAATTATATTCGACAAGACAGGTTATTATTCAAAATTGAAAATGAAATAGGGAAAGGAATTTTTATGGTGAATATTCCATTCATTCGCCGCGTATTCAATATTGGCCAATAACGTTTAGCGATTGTTATATTATAATATGCTTCCTAAGGTCGCAAGGATGCAATTTTATCTGATAAACCGTCAGCTCGTTACTGGGCACCTAAGGTATCACGTGCAGTGATTAATATGTCACATGCTGCCAGCGAACAGAATAAAAACAAATTATATTACACAGCATAACTTGTTGAAAATTTAAATATTATAAATGTTAATGGTTAAAAACAGATTTTCGATTCGGTGCAAGCCAGTTCTTGTGCTTTTATAGCGTTCTAATGTAAACAACGACGTTGACGCTATCCATCTTGTGGTAAGCACTATTGGTGGCATTGGGAACTCGGATCGATTCATGGACTGTTCATTCATTTAGTATCCTTTTTTTAACAGCTGACATAATATTGACAAAAAGTAAGAAAATAATAATTGTTTACAAAATCTGTTACATCTTATTCGTGGAATAAGTCGAGATTATGAGTTTCATCAGATAAATTAATATTGATAAAATCGTAATCTCTCGTGGGATTACCTATGATAAAATTAAAGGACAGAAGTAAATGACTCGCTGTAAAGGAGAAAATATCATGTGAAAAATATTTCTCTACAGTTTCCTCCTTTGCCATTACCATTAAACGAAAAAAAATGAACTACATGGAGAATTATATTACTGTGTGATAATTAGGTTTGGAAATTGAGCGTAAAATGTATTTAAAAAGACTTGGGGCGTCATAATTTAACCTTTAGTATAGTCATATAGTTCAGATCGATACATTCCGTTAATTAATTTTTGATGTGGCATTTTTTCAACGATTATTTTGCAAAGTATGTGCAGGGTAAATTTATACGAAGTGTTTTATAAAACTAATCGCAAAGTGAAGACTTGCTAATCATAAGTCATAATGTAGCTTATACCTTGGATTAGGCCGAAGTTAGCTTCTTATTTTGCATTTAGACCAAAGCTTTTCAATTCATAGCATTTCTGTGTATTAATTTTTGTCAAGGAAGGTTTAACCTACCATGGTTATTAAAATCTTAATTTTTGCACTGTCGTTTCTTAGTTTTTGGTAGTCGAAGTCTAGTTTACATAAGTATAGAAAATAGTTTTGATAAATATCTTAGGTAATGTGACGGGCCCTGTTGATTCTATATTTTCGAATACTAGAATAAGAATCCGCCAAACTGGCCGTTGTGACGATCGTCAGAACGAGAAAAACAAGCCTAGGAAAATTTCTTCACAGACAAAACAAAAACTAAAGAAAACTAGTTATATTTTATGACAGTTTGGCAGGTAGTTGATTAACTGTAGCACTCAGATTCTGGCACGATTCAGAAAACAAGAAGAAAAATTCCAAGACTTTTCTCGTGAGAAAATTCCTCGTTTTTTAACAGAGGAGAAAACTTTATTCCTGATTGATTCTGTAGCAAATGACAGGCAGGAAACGTTGAAAAACTCGAGATGCTTCTCCTTTTGGGAATTAACTCAATTCTTCTTTTCTTTCTCTGTCTGTTACGGGAACTTGATTATTCGGCGCGACTTCGCTGCACGCTACAACACATAGACTTAGTTTCCTGTTATACTTTTTTACATTTAAAAGAAAGTTTGGAAGAGAGGGAAGAGTTTATTTAACTTTTTTTTGTTGTATCGGAGAGAAAGGAAAAAAAGCTACGTGGACTGCTTATTTGAGTTGCGAATTCAATTATTTTTATCTATAAGATTTCTGGTAGCTTTTCCCCCTCATCTTTTGTTGTTGAGCGAGTCTATAGGAGGGGATATAATTAGAAGGGAAAAGCGAAGTAGATTTTTGAGTCTGGAATGGAAAAAAAAAATCAGTAGCCTACCTAAGGAATATAAATAGAATCCAGTTGTTTTCATTGTCACATTAGCATGTAAATATATCGAGTGTACTGTGTTTGCTATATTTTTTAAACAGATGGCCTTCATTAAACAGATTTTCCAGTCTCGTTTACAAACTTATTAATTTCCCTTTTTTAGATTGCATAAAAATTCTAATTAAATACAGCTTGTTCTAGATTAGTTAATTTCTGACAGAAAACATTCGCTTCCATGCAATTTATATTTTATAATTCAAATCGTAATTAGAATTTTATACAGATCTAATTTTAAAAATTCATTCGTTTCATTATCACATCAATTTATGAATTAATATTTTTTCTTCAACAAGTAATTAACAATTTTACCTCGTATGCTTGCTGTATGTTCTTCCTGATTATTCTAGTCTATATGTTATGCTTTTTCAAAGAGGTGGAAATGAAGAACATTCAGAATTCAAAATAGGAACAAAATATAGGCTTGTATTTGATTCTTGGGCAGTCGATCGGTATGTGTGAATGATTTTTCAGGAAGTTATAAGGGGAGATTATGCATAATTTCCTTTAAGAAGGAAGGCATTCTTTAACGCCCAATTATGTTGTTTCCTCTTTTTGCTCTCTTTCGGTTGTTATTAGGCTATAATTATGTAACATAGACACATACATAAAAATTCCTTCTGTCATAATATATTTGCAGCATTGGATTATTTTTGAAGCACTAAGTTATGTGTTACACAAGCAATTCGTGCTAGCTAAAATTTAGTTAAATTCATAATGCTGGTATGATTATTTTTTCTTAATGATTTTCCATTGTAGGATTTAGTGCATCTACTCAAACAAAATTACTACATGAATGATATTCCATTTTGTTGGCAAGAAGTATTGTAATTAAATTACACCTACAAACTTGTGAAAAAGTTATATTCATATTAGCTATAATATTATTTATATATAATATATTATTATTATATATTAGCTATATATTATTATATAATATTAATAATAATATATTAATATATTGTATAATATTAGCTATAATATTATTTATCTATATAAACTTGACTGAAATTTGTATATACTAGCGCAATGCATACACACGTAGTTAAAATACCTGTGCTTCTTCTTAACCTTATTCATACTCATGTGCACTGATACAAGAAATTCTTAAAATATGTAAAGATTAAAAAAAACACTGGCAATAATATTAATGAAGTAAGTTAGGCCTAAGATTCACTTATATGTTGGTTAATGGTTTGAAGCAATCGTATGAGTGAATTACATTCAATCTTAAAACAATCTATCAGGAATTACATTAGGTCTATTACTTGCACGTAAGTGAGAATATACAATGATAAACACTCGCATTAAAATATAATGCAAATATCGGTAGCCGTACATTTTGATAGAATGCACAATATTATATCAAGAGCATCTGCGTTTAATTATTCAAGGGCTAGACTTTTTTTTATTATTTTATTTATATTTATATACACTGATTTCGTTATAAAGAAATCAATCAATCAAGGCGGGTTAACAATATCGAGAATTTGATAGGTTAAGTTTAGGATAGAGTAGGTCATGAAATATTATTGTAACGCCATACGTTATGCCCATTATAATAAGTATTAATGTTTATATGTTGTCATGTGGACAAATAAAGTTTATGTAAAGTACCAGCTCGATAGAGCTTCTGGAAATGAAAGCATGCTCTTCAGTAAGTAATTTCGTCAATTATTTCTACTGATACATCTGAGCTTGCCTTGTTTGCCTTAGTTACGATCACTAATGTTTGTGGCGGCTCGGCCGCTGGTTGGCTGTTTTCGAGAGCCCATCAAAATGCTTCGGAAATCGCACTTTTTATAATAGACTCGCTTCCCTCGTTGGGAGCTCTGCCCCCAAATCCCCACTGAAATTCTCGGGGTAGGTTTTTTATGAACTGACACCGTATCACAGATAGAGAACGTGTATTTAGACTGCCTTACAGCCTATTACTGTTTAGCATAATAAAATTAAAAAGTGTGGGAAGAGTTTAGAATTTTTCGGGGTAAAAATAAAAATTTGAACTTTTTTGAATTTTTTCGTCGGTTAGGTCTGCCAAATATCAGGTTTCTAGCTTATCTAGAAGCGACTAAACATTAATGTCAATGCAATGAGTCAGTGAATCATGTGAGAAAATTACTGCATGCCCAGGGCAGAGAAACTTATGTGATGCATCACACCCAATATTTATTTCACTCTCCATTATGATTTACGGCAATTACATCGCTAGCATGTATAATTATTTATCAAACCGTGTACTGCAACTTCCAAATCCCTATGTGAACACTGCAAACAATAATGCTGTCATGAGAATTGAGCAGGATAAAGCCGGGACTGAAGACATTTTGTTTCTAAATCTTGCTTTTCATATTTGAGCCTGTGGCTATATATATATAGCATGAAAAGAAAGGCTCAAGCATGAATTTGAATTCGGGAGTGGGAAAGAGAGTTTTAATGCAGGAGAATGTTGTTATTGTTTATTGTTATTGTCATTAGTAGGGGGCGGATTTCTACGACGTCAAATTTTTCCCCTTTGCATTATTTCAGGTTTCCGACTAATTTAAACCCGATTCCAAGAATCCTTGTGAAAATGGAACGGCTTTTATTGTGCATGTAACTGCATATTTAGGAAATGTTCAACTATTGTAGCATATTTAGTATGAATATGCTAATTTAAGTCATATTTTTGGCATATTTGTGTGCATATTAAATAAATTTTGAAGTTTCATATAATATTTTATAAATTTTGCATTATAATGATACTTTTTTAGAATTTACAGATATTTTAAATAATTAACATTATATTTTAATAAAATGATTGTTATGAAACTTAAAAAATATACACAATGTGTAAAGGGCAAAGTCATATTTTAAATTTTATTGGTCAATTATTAATGTTTTTTAGGTCATAAATGCATGCATATATCCTATTTTTTAGGTCTTAGAAATCCGCCTCCTAGTCATTAGGCTCATCATCATCATCATCATCATCATCATCATCACTGCTTCTATCATCGTTCGAATGGGTGTAGATTCGTATCAGAATACTTGTTTGGAGGGGCAAGGTATTAAATATAATATTTTTCTTGACTCATTGTATGTCAGACTGAACCAAATTTTCAACAGTCCAACGACTAAAGCCTTCTCCCAGAAACCTTCTCTGAGATTATTCGCTCTTGATGATTTTTAACAATTCATCATTGAGCAACTCGAACACAAAAGTCTAAAGGAATATCCCGCAAAAGACAATATTTTTTAAGTAGATTTTCTAGTACTGATAATCTTTAGCCAATAAACAGTATTAACGCTGAATATAAAAGTAATTTTGTAAGATTAAAAACAAGGATTGATTTGTTAATGGTGATAAGTTTAAAACATGCACCCCATCACCAAGTTCATGAATCAGAACCCCTCCCAACGAAGAAACTTTTAATGGCTTTTAAATGTATTGTTAATGAAAGGCGGTCGTCAGCTTCAGAACAATGTCTTCGCTATCTGCATGGGGATCTGGCGAGGGAGTGTCGAAATTAATTAATCATTTTCACTCGATATAAACACTTATTGTAAGCTAATTTGCTTACATACTCGTCATTTTTTTTAGTTGATCTCGAAATTTGATACTACATTTTTTAAATAATTTCCTACATTTAAACATCCTATGGAGCCTAAACAAAATCATTTTCGTTTTGTTTACAACATTATTCAAAGGAAATAGAAGGCTAATAGGAAGCAGTACCTAGGGCTGAAAACATTTTCATCAATATATACGCACAGCTATAGCTTTTATTTCTTCGGATAATCATATTCGTGTAGTCAAGCGGGAATTATGATTATGATGATGACAACCATGTATATGATAATCGTGATTTTAAAATTCTTGCCTGTTTATCGTGCTTATTTAACGCCAGTAGTGTACAGATACTTAGCCCTGCAGCTATAGACGACATGTTGCATTTTTGTCCCATTGAATTTATTTTCTATGCCTGTAGATCTACGACCACCTACGTGTGGTTAGCGTCGCTGGCTACAGATTCGCAGGCCCAGATTCGATCCCCGATACCTTTTCGGATTTTTCTGAGATAGGGAGGTCTGGAACGGGGTGCACTCGGTCTCGTTTAACAAAGTGAGGAGCTACGAAAACTACCATTATTGGTGCCGGCATGTAACCACATGCCCCCTTCCAATCCTGCCTCTGCCTATGATAGATGATGCAGCGGTTGGGTGGTAGGACTAGTTCCTTCAGGGATGTAGCTCCATGGAATTTAATTTAGTAGATCTACAATCTTTGAAGCGCTTTCATTATATACGTTTTATTCATTAATGATGTTGTAAATTAATATACAATTTGCAAATACTTAAAAATGCATAAATTTCTGTGAACCTAAGTAAACTTTTATGTTATAATTGTCACTCAACCATAGAAACAAATCTTACTATTATTTCACTGAGTAGAATTGGGTGCTCCTTTGAAGAGAAATATCACAGAGTTCATCTGCCAACGATAATACAAGTAGTTTGATGTTGACCAACCCCAAAGTGTGCATTCTGAAAAATGTGCTATTTATCGGCCGACTGAAGAGTATTTTAAATCTAAGTACAACATAGTTTCAGCCATAGTGATTGGGCTTATGATAGGAGCCAGAGGCACTATTTCTAAATTCTTTATTAACTTCGCGAAATAATTCAAAATTCCACCGAATCATCAGCCTTTTGGCACTGATATGATTTTTAAATGTCTACATAACCGTTTATATGCACCACCTACTAAACAAATGTGGTCTAAATAGCTAAACAAATTGTATTTTATCATGTGAAAATTGACTAGTCTACCAATAATGTATATATAATAAGTATAAAAATTGCACAGCTATCCAATGTCAACTTGGCAAAACGATAATACTCCCTTGGCCTTGACATAAATAAAATAACAATTATGTTAAAATACTAACGTTTGTATGAACATATTAAAGATGTTTTTCTCGGAACAGGATTTAACTCGCCATTATTAAAGTATATACACTAGCTTTGCTCCTTCAGGCGGCGTTCTAAATCACATTTGTATATATTTTATATTGTAATTTGTAGCAATAAAAAATAAAAAATAAACATTAATTATATAAGTATTTTATATATAAAATCAAGTAAACACTGTGGAGGTATTGAGTAACCATAAGGCAGAGTTTCGGCCTAACGGGTTTTCTGTTTTCACTTTGCACTATTTATGCTAGTTAAAACTAAGCATAATGTAAAAATAGCTAATCATGAAAAGTGGTAAAATCGAGATTTTATTTTGCGAGAGGGTATGTTTGTGAAACGAGCCCGTATATTTGTGAAATAATTTTATAACGTACCGTGCAGGCATTTTGGGAGCTTTCCAGCTGAGATTATTGATTTTCTCGTACCTGGCTGCCAAAATAAGGTATGGCGTGAGTAACGAATTTTAGCCACCGTGTACGACTATTTTTGCGCGCACCGTGAGATATTTAACATTTAAAAAGGCGTGATGAACTTTAAAATTATAATATAATGTTAAAATTTAATTATATAGAATTATTCTTAACTAAAAAAAATTATAATTTTCTCCTTTTAATTAATAGGTTATCGTCTACCGTTAAAAGTGCTTCCTTTACCTTTGACTGTTTAAAATATATATTCTCCATGATAATCTTCCTTAGAAGAAATTAAACTTAAATCATATTAAACTTTTATTCTGCGGACAATAAATAAAACAATTTAGCTCACATAATCCATACAGTACCGAAGAGACTTGTCATCACGACTACAAGGCAATCTCAAAGGCAATCTGCTCACAGAAATAAAATCACTTCCACTAAGAGAACATCAAAAGTTTTATTTAACGGCAGATGACATTATTCTCCCTGTCGTATTTCTTATTATCCCTCAGAAATCGAGATTGTGTGAGAATGTTAGAGGATGAGAAGGGAGTTTGACACTGACCGCTAGCCTGTCTGATGACCCTTACAAGTTTCTACCCTCACAACCGAGCATCTATAAGTTATATAAAAAAAATTGCGAATTATCGATTGATAGATGACTACTGCCGGCTTTTGATTCATATATCAAACGCCCTTCTATACACTTCAACGCTCAGATATAGTGAGGACGCGATTTTACAGCCTCTTGAATGTGTAGTACAATAAACGAAGGGGG
Source organism: Ectobius pallidus (assembly GCA_964059195.1). Lineage (NCBI taxonomy): Eukaryota > Metazoa > Arthropoda > Insecta > Blattodea > Ectobiidae > Ectobius > Ectobius pallidus. The sequence goes on along the minus strand of CAXKWD010000002.1, from coordinate 101,485,446 downwards.
TTGAGGCCAGAGGGAGATGATGTGTTAACAGTAGGCCTGCCAATATCAGAACTTCCCATGCATCTCAAATACTGCTACTCCTGAAACACTTCAAGTGCTTTGCAAATAGTTAGTGATATCTGCACACTTTGGTGAAATATTAAATCGTTACTTGTCAACAAGAATGAATGCTAATTCAACTGGTAAATCAGAAACAGATTTCGTCAATCCTAGAGACCCCTAAATAAATTAGGGTTTATTTTACGCCACCAAATTCCATGTATTGCCAGTTTGAAGAGTTACAGATCCTGCAATTTTCACTATCCTGAATAGTTTTATGAAACAGTAAATCTTCTTTCTATTAATTTAACTATTTTACAGCCGAATTTAAATATTTATATAACCTTTCATCAAATTAAACCACCAGTGGATTCTAAGTTTGAAACCAGTGAGAAAAATTTCAGGAAAATGGATCGTGTCCATGGATAATTTATGGAAATTTACGAATTTATAAATTCATCACCTTAAAATGCGTTAGAACAGAATTATAAAATTAATACAATAATGATGTATCTTAAAATCAGAGGATTATAATAATTACAATCATAACATTTGAGTACAAATCTTAAAACTCTAAGATAAATCATTACGTATTATGTATTAACAGTGCTACAGTATCAGAATACCTTTCACAAATTATTGAAGAAATTTATTTTATAGTTACTTGTCAAAGATATATTTTAAAAAAAGTATCGTACTAACTTTTTCATGTGAAACATTAAAGTTTCTTTTTACTGGAAACAATAAGTCATCGGTTTTAATTTTCTTGACTTCTATCAATTCATTTTGAGTTTACTGCCGGGAAAGTCGTATAAAATAAATTACTGTATCTAGAATTCACACAACTAATATTCAGAAAATTTTGAAATTTGTTGGAACTTTTAATGAAATTACTTTTGGTTTCCCACAAGCTTATTATTTTGCTCTATTCATTTAGGAACTCTCAGGTGACAAAATTGTTTTCCGGGGACAAAACCAAGGGATAGCAATTCATATCGGAAATGTCTGGTCTGGTAGGCATATCATAGCCCTTTATCTTATGAAGGAGAAAAATTCTGCGGTTTTGCCCGGAATAGAACCCGGTCCATCAGGTACTTTGAAGATTGAGGCACCAGTATGGCTACAACGGCTGCGGTATAATTAAATACCGGTACATGCTTATTGATTTTTTTATTTCGTTTTAACAGTTCAGAGTAAATGTTTTGCGGTCCATGAGTCGAGAACAATATAGCATTCTACCTGACCGGCGTCAAAGCCGTGTTGTATGTAGTCTTTTGTTTTTTCGAGATAGCGCTGTGCATTGTCTTACTGAAAATAACATTTTCGTAGCAACATGTTAGGCAGACAAGACCAGAACGAAGCAGAAAATGTATGATAATATATTAGGGCTATATTCGCAATGGGGCGTTTCATGGAGACTTAATGGACAGACGCGCAGATACATAGAAGGAACGCACTATACGCCGTAAGATATAAATCCAAAAACTATTGCTCTTTTAGAGAAGGCACAGCATTGTCATTCCGTAAGGGGGAGGTTTGTATTGGCCATAGTGAACCTTCCACATTTTGACTGCGAGTTATCCACTGGAAAATACGTTCCTAGACATTTCAATGTGTAGAGGCAGAACAATGGTATCCATTAGGTCCCAGGGTAGCAGATAACAAAAGGACTTACCCTTCCCCTTCCAAGCATCACCAAGTGCCATAATGAAGCCTTATACTCGATTATATTGCGGCCCTTCTTATGACGATTTGTTAGGCTATTTGTGGGTCGTTAACAGTGATTCTTACTCTTGTATCTTTAGTGCCTTAAAGCAGGGGTTCTCATGCTGTGAAACATGTACCACCCTTAGTACTTATTAACAATCCATGTCATTTGAAGCATGAATTCAATTAATAAAAAGCATAGATAGCTATTTTGCCATGGTTCAGACATTGTAAAAGGCATAGCATTAGAAGTCTTATGCCCAGTTGTATAAAACTTACTAACTGGTGATTATTTTTAACAGAAAGTTAGAAAAATACTAGCTAGTTATATTGCAGGAAAGTAACCAGAGACTATGTAACTCAGAGTTAAAAATAACTGGAGTAAACATCAAAACCTGTCATCATTGTGAAAGATTAGGGAAATTTGAAAAGAGTATTATATTTATGTCTCTGGAATTTGATTTTGAACTGTGTAATCAAAGACGAGCTGGTTAAAAATTGTGATGGAGACTATGTATGCTGCATCTGTTTTAACCAGTTTAGAAAGGTCTTTATGGTTTTTTAAAATTTAGCTTTACCTATAACATCGGTTTGCTATTGTTCATGTGTTACAAGCTTTTTAATTTCATCTGATGTATAATTTTAATGCATTTGTTACAGGATGAAATAGCGGCGATGAATAATGGTAAGTGAACTTCCAATTTGGCACTTGCCTTTCGACTGGATTTGGAACCAGAGACCTCTGGAATGACATCACTGTCGGTAACACTCGGTGGCTTCAAATATTACAATTGTTTTATTCCACTCGATATAGTCTTTGGTGAAATTGATAGATAAGATATTTGCAATTCCATTCATCACATATTAACTTCCATCTTCTATACTGCGCCTATAATAATTTATAAGAGGCTAATAACTTATGTATTTTTTTATTGATTAGACAAATTTTCTTCCTGGCATCTATGCTATCTATGCTATCCTTAATTTGCCAGATTATGAAATAAGAGATATGTGTTATTAACATTCTCAGACCACTTAATAGTGATAGAAAATTCGGATTGAGTTCCATCTTTATTTATTTTAGGCTACTTAATACTTTGATATTGGTCCTCATCACTGATATTTATCAATTTATATTTTTTAAATAATATGCGTAATACTAATGAAGAAAAGAAAAAGAAGGAAAATTCAAGACTGTGTAAGTCAAGTGTGAAAATATTTTTTTTTTTTCATTCAAACTAATAAGCATATACCTAGCACTACTGACCTATTGAACTGTTCCATCTCAAGTAACTTATAAAGGAACTTAAAGCTATTTAAATGCAATCTTTCAACACAAGGCACTAACACAATCTCGCTCTGTTTCTCTCTATCTACATTACTATATACAGTACTGTTCTTTTCGCTCCTTCTTCTATAAATAGGCTACGTACCCGCTGTAGATATTTTTTTTGGTGTTGTGTGTTGACTAATGATTATAGGGCGGCCATGTGTTGCACTACTTCCTTTCACAAGAATTTAGTAATCTTCCGCGTCCTCAATAATCTCATCAAACCCCAGGTGATGACCTTAGATTCTTTAATTGGAAACCAGGTTCTAGGCTTCGGAGTTGACGAATCTGGTTATTTATGTATTGCCATTCGTCCTTTCAGTTTTATGTCAAAACTGTCTTTCGTCTATGTCGTCTATGACTTCGTCTGTATATATTTTTTTATTTTAGAGTTATTTACACAAGGATTAGCATCCTATTGTGATTCACAACAAATACATTATCGTCTCGACCAAACCACCTGGCGTAAATTTATATGATCAGATTGTAAATTATGCAGAATTTAAAATCAGACTATTAAATACTACTGACAGCCTATTGATAATCAGTTTTTATTTCAATTACTAAGAACTTATGATATGAACTGAATTTTGTTTGGAATTTTGTGCCTTAATGGCTCGTAAGTCCAAATTATATATTGAATCTTTATTAGTCTTCATTAATAATTATCTGTATAGGCTACTCATTCCAATCTTGATATTTTTAAATTATTTCCATTACAAATGGATGTCTGGCCGCCATCTGCGGCTCACCATATGGGTCAAGAATGCGAAACGTAAAGAATTATATATTGTTACAGATTATACTCTTACAAAAGCAAGAGATCGAATCCTTTTTAAATTCCTAGAAGTTACAAAATGAAGGATCAATAGTGAGTCCTTTAATATACTTAATGATAAGTATGTTGAATACATCTGGAACTCTTCTAACAATAACAATTAATCCAAACCAGTATTCCTGTACTTAGGCCTAAATAAAAAAAAGTTAAAAAAAAATCAGCCCGTTTCTTTACTCTTTGCTGTATTCCACACTTTCCCTTATGCAGTAAATTTATGTTTTCAATTTTTACGTTTTTCCCAGTTTCTATTTACTGCATATTCTGTATTTTACGGCTACATAACTTTGGTATGCTATAAAACGGGCCTCCAACAGGTAAAAACATGTAGGTTTTCCTAAACGTGCCTCTAAAATTCGCTACTTTCCATAGACGAAAGTGAAAATTTATAACCAGAAATAGATATGCGTCATTTAAATGACTCCGTTCTGTCATGTCTTTATATTGCACGAAAGCCATAAAACACCTTTCCTGGATGGTGGATGTATCGTTGTTGCTCTGATCACTTAAGTGACATGGTGAAAGAAGCGACGATAGAGAGCCGCAAGAGGCAGTTAAGAAGGCGAAGAAGAAGAGATAAGGAGGCAGCATTATTTGCTATCACAGCCCGGGGCTAGGCACTGCTATTACATATGTTTAAGCGTGCTCCCGCAATAATCTATTGATCCATCCACCTTGGTGTTCAAAAGAAGTAGGTTACGTGCAGTGTGCTGTTAGATAAGAAGTCACAAAGAAACCAAAACAACGCAACCCACCTCTGATGTGCATCCTGCAAAGCTCATTTTTTTTTTTTTTTTTTTTTTTTTTTTTTTTTTTTTTTTTTTTTTTTTTTTGTAAAGCAACAATCTAATTTCTTATATGAGCTTGTGTTTCCGTCTACATCCAACACCACCTATTAATAAGACCGTATTCAATTGTGAAATTAATTGTCCCGCAGGAGTGGTTCTACTACTATAAATCTACAGACAGGGGCCTATAATTCTTTAACCTTGAATAAGTTATTTTTCAAAATTATTTACATCAAAGTTTTCTGGGTAAAAAATTAGCGCGACTTTAAGTTATAATATATTGAAATATTAACAATTTAAATATTTATTACTGTCTTTCAAAAAATATATTTTGTCGCGCAAGAAGTTTTCTACACCTTACACACTCAAAAAGCACAAACAAATCAAGGAGCTTCAAAGTATTACCCTATAATATACTTATCTCTGCTTTTACGAGTATTATTCATAGTTTGAAGCCTCCTTGATTTATCTGTGATTTTTGAGAGGATAAGGCGTAAAAAACTCCTTATACTATACTATTAATATTTCCTCATAGAACAGCCACGAAATTAATCAATTCTGTTACATTTTATGTTTTTCTTTTTCTAACAATTCGTCATATAGGCCTAAATGCCACTGACTTGGGCCGCTTACTTCGAAATAAGAGGCCCGTGTCTTATCAACTGTTCAACCAAGGACGATGCAGTGGATTTAAAATTACGAGTACAAAGTAAAAGTGGTTATAAATTATAATAATGCTAGATTTGCCACTAGGCCTTAATATCACCATCTAAATTATCATTAATAACATTCTAGTGTAAAACTAAAATATGTTACAGTTATTACATAGTTTAAATTCCTTTATAATCAAGCTTAGAAAGTTCGTGGAATTGCTTAATGTTTTTAAAAAATAATTATTGATTTGCTGTTAAATGATTTGTATGAATTACGAGTTTTCTAGTCTCCTGAGTGAATGTTATTGTGCTTATAAATACATATTTTTGCCTTTTTAAGTTATACCATAATATTTTAGCACATCTTTTTGCATATTTTAATACAAAAAACTCTCAATAGATAGAAATAATAAGATTCCATGTGATGGCATCAATCTTTCTGAAAACAATCATCGATAACCTAAGTCCCGCACGAAATCACTAACCTATCTCCCCGCACGAACTCACTAACCTAACATGAAGAGTGAATAAATTTCCAGCAAACTGGTTAAGAGACACGCAGGGTAAATAATGCCGAAAGTGAAACAAGTAATGCAAGTCCATTTAAAATCTCTAAAGTGAATTTCCTAGGAATATTATAAATACAAATTGCGTGTTCTTATATCGTAAGGAATATGAAAAAAATACTGGGAGCGAAAAAACTTCACCTAGTTCAACTTATCAGTACTGCATATAAGGAACTGGCTATTAGTCGAAGAGTTATAAGGTACTCATAATGATCTTTGTGAAGCATTGTGAGCAGCCAACATAAAAAATAAAAAATCCAATTCTGCGTAATTTTTTATAGAAATATATTAAGTAACATGTGCTTGATCAAAGTACTCTATGTAAAACGTCACTTTGAGATTATCACATGCTACATTGATAAATTTATAAAAGTTAGTGCATACACAATTTGTGCACATGTCACACATTTTAAGAGCAGCGTTGGAAGCTTACTATAATAGCTTTTATGTTCGACCATACTACAGGTAAAATACGCTTATTACATATGACGTACTGGTATCATAATGATATTCATTACGATACCGTTTTTCATTATAATTGAGGTGTGGTATTTATTATTATCGAACATGGAACGATCTTGATACCTTGAGAGCAACAAATGAAGCTGCACATTAAACAACTGGTAATTAAATTAAAATCAATTCCGTTCCTGTTAATTTTATTACTATACTAAACTGAGTTAATTTCGTGTGTTTTTAACATGCGTTGTTTCACGATAAAGCGTCAAGAGAAGCTCTTAAGCCTGCATGTCTTGTAGCTGCCATCATCGAAAAAAACGATAACTATTAAGAGCTGCTGTCCGAGAGTCGTTTGCTTCATTAATTATGAGATATTCTAAAAACAAACGAAACAACTTTTAATTATGGTCGAACAAATTGAATCATATGCACCTTCCCTATAATGGGAATTAGGACACTGATATGAAAATTATGAAACGAGGAAAGCTCGTTTCCCCTACGATCCCGAGATAAAATTAACACAGTTATATTCATATAGGTTGCATGGATCGAAATCTAACAAATTCGAAAAAAAATTGGGGCGGAGGCTTTTCGGAGTGCTTAAAATGAGATTTAAGCAGCTATGGGTGGCGTGCACCAAACTCATGCCATTTACTCTTTTAGTAAGCCTTACTTCTTTAGTTCTAACTACTTTAGTAAGCTACTCTTTTAGTAACCGTACTCTTTTAGTAAGGACGGCGTGCACCAACCAGGAGTAAACTAAACTCGGCGGCTTTCAACATAGAGGAATGTACTAAAGAAGTAAAAATTTTATTTACTCCCAGAGTAAATGAACTTACTCCACAAGTAGTGGAGAGCACCAACACGGAGTACGTTACTAACGTAGTAAGTTGTGGAGTAAATAAGGCCAATATTTACTCCTACTCAGGGGGTGGAGTAAAGTTGTGGAGTAAGTGTGTTCTGTGGCATTTGCGTGAGTTATGAGTTACATATCACATTAAATGGATTACATAGTTAAACTGAGGATAAGTTATTGAGATGAAGAAGGTTGTATACCAAAAATGAGAGTTGTGGCAGGTGATTTAATAAATATTAAGCAAACCATACCTAGTAGGGCATTTAATAACGTAAATAATTAAGCTCATAAATCCTTACATGAAATTTTGGCGTTTGGAAGAAACGATGTCAGATTCTCACTACATCCATGTGATTTCAGCCAGTCAAATGTGGAAATATCATTGCGGAGAGCGATCCAGCTAGGAAGACGTCCACCAAAGGTGAGGGGAAGAGTGAGTGGAAGGGACGTTTGCATTGCACGGTACAAGGAGCTCATGTGCTCTTAAATATCTTCCTAGCTGGATCGGCCTTTAGATGTTGCAGTTCTCCCTAACTTTGGGTCAGAAAACGACGATGTATTTCAAGCTAATCATATGGATACAGATATCGGCGAGGTATAGTACATTCCAATAAATGAAAGCCTCCGTTCTTGGAGCTACCCAGAAAACACTTCCCCCTGCTACTTAACCATAGAATTACTGAACAATAGATGATTCTCATTGTTAAACGATTTAATGTAATTATTGTAAATTAATTTTATTACATTACACTTCTATAGCTTAACTTAAAGCACAACATTGCGAATGCCAGATTATAATAATAATTATAAGAGCTAAAAGTTCAATAGTTGCACCCGCAGTGTTAATGAATAATATGTCCTTTTTTCTAACCCTGGTGTAAAAATGTCCAAACAGGCCACATCGGAAGAAAATTTGACTGACTCTGGGATTAGCGTACATTGAGAAGGGGACACATTGTAAAACCATTCCTTAAAGACTCCCCAAGTCTCGAATGGTGGAGTGAGACGAGACTTTCATGTTTGGGAATAAACTATAACAGAACCTGCAGGTCTATAGTATGCTGCTAACTATTTAATTAACCCTGTGGACAGGAAAGTGAGAAGCATTATAAACTATATAGAAAAAAAAATGCCAACATGAGTGCCGAAAGAAAATTTTAAGGAGAGGCCCGGAGGTTGAAGCTGCACAGGATCTAGAGAAGTAGTCACTGAAATTATTTTTAAACACACAACCATCTACATAATTATTATAGGAGTTCATAGCTTCCGAAATATTGTACCGCCATTTTTTGTTTAAATATTACATTTCTCAGTTGTAATATTATTATTTTTATAAGGTAATATTTTTTAAGTAAATGTTCTGTGCATTTGAAAAAGGACAGAAACATAATGCCCCTTATTAGTTTTGTTATCCTTTTTATTCCCCCTTTTTCATGATTTTGTGTAATACTTCTTATTAATATTGTTAAACAGTCAATAAGTATTAATAATTCATTATAGTGAGATTTATGATAAACAACTATAGAATAATTGATTTATCGTTTTGGGGGAAGAATATGTAACTTTAGGAAGTATAAATATTTTAATATATTTTAGAACTTTATTATTATTATGAGAGAAATAATTATAATATTGACAATGAATCAATTATGAAAATCAACTGGAAATACCAATTGTTTGCATTATAATACAGAAATAGTTTGCACAAAAATTGTAATCACAGTACCCATACGTAGGCTACTAAACTGAAAATACTCAATTGAAGGAATTAAAATTAGTAATGAATAAAACATTACTTTTAGACCTATTTTAAAACATGAAGATTGTCATTAGTAATATTTGGAACAACCCAAATTCATATTCATTGTTTCAGCGAACCTTTCCTTTTCATTATCTGGCACTTGAATAATACTGGCAATTGAAATGCACGTGTTCTGCTGCGCTGCACTAACGTTTCTGCTCTGTTCTGCGCAGAATTCGACTACTTCTTTAGTAAAAATCGCTTACTACTTTAGTAACAACTAAAGAAGTAACTATCAATTGAGCTCTCCAACACCAACTAAAAGAGTAAGTTACTAAAAGAGTAGCACTAAAGTAGTAAATTTAGGAAGGGAACCTTACGTTACAAAAACCGGTTTGTCTGTCTCACTCTAGCACATACATTAGTATGACTTAAGAGTGAGACAGATGTACTGGTTCTTGTATACTCCAGGTCTCCGTCTTAAATTTACTACTTTAGTAAGATTTACTCCTGGATGGTGCACGCCACCCTATAAGTGTTTTTCTGTGAACTGATGTGTATTATTAATAACCAAAACAACACGCATATTCAATAGGCCAAATTTCGACATGATTCTGGGAGTATTAGGGGTGATATATATTATGATATATCGGGTCTATGTTTAAGTTTCCAGCTTTTTAATTTTTTTAATTTTTAATGCAACCATCGTAGACGGAGACAGAAAAAAAATATGAACATGCAGTGCATGTATCGAATATGATACCACCGGCCTTCATTGCTTTGACTCGTTCATAGGGTGAAAAAAGATCCGAAACCAGAGATATCACATGGGGACTACTAAAACATCAACTCTGTAACCCTGTTGATAGTATAATGTGACTAACCTGATGAGGAAGGGATGCCGGCGTGAGGGCTCATGAAGTTCAGCTTGGTGGAGTGGTGATAGCTGGACATGAAGAGATCAGACTGATACTTGTAGGCTGCAGGGTCTGCAGTGGCTGGTTGTGTTGCTGCCGCCAGTCCTTGGAAGTCGAACTTGTAGGCATACCGCTTCCCGTGTACTTTGGTCATTATATTCTTATCGTAGTAATACCTGTCACAAAAATAATAATACAGCATGTATTATAAAATCAAGTATTCATCAGAAAAAATTCCATCTTAAAGTACGATTACTTCCACAAAGTCTCTGGCCTTGAAGACTAATCCAGCCAGCGAGCTTCTCGTTACCAGCTGGCGCAGACTCGCATGCGCGTAAGATCACTTAGCTACTGTTGAACACAGAGTGAAGATCATGCAGCACGTTACCAGTCGTAGAAAATACTATAGTAGTTGAGTGGACGGATAATGCCGCAGCGAGACAGAGACAGACAACACGTGGAGTGGGATAGAAGAGATGAGCCAATCAGGGTGCAGCTACCTCCCCTAGGCAGGAACTCTAGGAACGGTGGCACTCGCTCCTAAGGTATATACGTAAAAACCCAGAGACTTTGTGGAAGTAATCGTATTTCTACTGTGTCATTTGTTGACAAGCAATAAGGTTCAAAGTAATTTTATTTTGGTAACGTTATTCATCTAATGAAATGAAGAAAATACGAAGATGAACATTTATTTACTCTTCTAATTTAGTGACCGAAAATTAAGTTCTGTGGTTAACGAATCAATAGACATAATTTTGAGACCATGTAATAGAAACTGCTGAATTGTGTTTGTAGCATGAACTGTATAAACGGAATCGCCACAGATCTGGCGCCTTTAAACGATGCTTTTAAAAATGGTTAAATAATAAAATTATCCAATTCGTAGGAAAATTCACTATTTCTAGGATTTATCACCTTTCATGTTAGTTTGACTGTCTCTCATGGACATGCCCAACTGCTTCACTTAAATTGACGGAAGTTAATATTCGAATTTCTGTCTTCCAGAAAGGCTTTAGACTTTAATTAATTCGTTTTTCTATTATAAGTGGTTGGAAAATACAAATTATAGTAAATCTCCGTTTGAAACTATTTACTAAACGCAGAAATTAAAGAATGTTGCTTGGAAAAAGATTTATTCCTTTATTTTGAAAGAAAGTCCTTAATCTTCCTCCATTAAGAAGCTGCCAATCGACAAAGCTTATCTGATAATAAAACATCTTCAGAAGTTGATAAACTTTAGGAAACAAAATAGACGAGGCGATATAAAATTTCGATTAATTGAATATTAGAATGTTACCCCACTCATTTTACATGGCCTACTAATTTGAATGTTAAAAGTCTTGATTCACAGCATTCCTTTGTTGTTTGTAACCTCCAGGTTTATACTGGGGTTTTAAATTTCCTCTTTCGTAAGAGGTTTTAGGGTTTTTAAAGTTTTATAATTGACATAAACAAACGCTTGCGTAATCTGAAATTATTATTTTAATAACGTTTTGCATTTAAAAATTACGTAAGAGAATAAGTTATCTTATTATTTCTTTACAACAAGTGCACCTGTGAAAACAGTTTTGCATTTACAGGTAAAGTCGTAGATTGTATTCACGAATCCATTTATGAATCAACACCAGATCGTGAAAGATGCCCTGAGGATGATATAAGTGTCGAAAGGCTTAGGATGCATATAATAAAAGGTTTTTGGGCTGATGGCTTTAGTTTTACTTTTCTAATTTTATTTCTACAGGTAAATTCCAATGTTAGAAATACAAAAAATAACGAATGCATACAGCTAGCATTATTTTATTATTTTAAGAAGGAGACAGTAATATAGAAGCAATAAAAGAAACAAAGACATAATTCGACCATTTCCTTTCGTTTTTACAGTCCCTACTTTTATGCACATCGGTATTCAAAAAACGGAACAGACGGTATTGAAATTTAAACAAAAATCTATCAATGCAATGTAGTGAGGATTTTACTGCAAAGATAGGAATCTCACTGAAATGCAGCATTCCGTCCGCTTTTCTCTCTTTATTTTTTTGTTTTCGACGGACCATGAGCAGTTTTATGTTACATTAATTCTTCGCCGGAAATCCGCAGTCGATGCCAATCATACACACATGTTGCGTGGGGGTTATTATCTGTTCATCATTTTCCCTTTTTTAAAACTTCCAACATGTTCCATATATACATATGGGATTGCACATATAGGCACGTCTATTTAATTGAGCAAGATCCGCTCTATACCTGCCTCCCTCTCCGCCTCCCTACCTCCCCAGCGATCGCTGTATTTTTTCGTTGAAATAGAATCATTAAAAGTTGGATTAAAAATAGAATGTGATCGGTTCTATCGCTCCAAGTGCGGTCAGTCAGTCGTTTTATACCATTATGACTTTCACAATTCGTTCCCCGTTCCTACACTACAGGGATGACCAATTTCACTTTTTTTTCGGAAGTAATTTATTACCATGACAATGGTCTTGTCAATCGATAAAGGTTTGGCAACAGGATGAGAGGTGATGATTCAGTAGCTGTCTTCCAAAAGGAAGTGTATTAAAATCTCAGTGAATACGGTGGTACTCAGATCTCGTTTCTTATATGAATTATGTATGCAGGGAATATTTTTTTTTTCAAGCATAAATGTTTTATTTACAAGTTTTATTTTTAATTTTAGTAACACATAAACTCGCGTAGAGCTACTAAGTCGTTCCATACATTCTTGCCGTAAATTTGAACTTACATTTATCACATGGGTTCTACTTAGGGTTCTAATTTGTTTAAATTGGCTGGAAGTTTATTAATGGATTCAAAATCGGTTATTTGCCTATTATTTTATGACGTGTATATATAACACGATCGGTAAGACCTGACCCAAACAAACGGCTGCGCAGTAGTCTACGATGACGTAATCTAGACCTGTCTGATCTTCATAGCACGTGATGCTCTTTGCTAGTTCACACTACTGACCGTGTAAAAACATCTTAGTTAGCCTCACAGCATTCAATACTGAAGACCCAACAGCGATATTCTGTGAGTTACTACCATTACTTAAATAATATTTCATAACTAAAAAAAACAAACACTTTATTCACGTTATTTTTGTTCTCAATAGTTACGGGCTATTATGAACCGCATAGTTTGGAATGAATAGTACAGTATATGCATTCTCTTCTGCTCTTACTCCATTGCTATCGGCGGACGATAAGCTATCTGCGCGTGTTTGGCTCAGGTCTTACCGATCGAGTTATATCTGTTTATATAAAATAAAATATAAATATAACTCAAAAATAATTTTAGGTGTAATTTTTTTTTCACTTAAATCAAAATGGTTCTCAGTCAATGCAGTGCTAACGCACCCGTCAACATTCACGCATGCCATACAAAACTTATTTTAGTAGGCCCTCCCCATCCTAAACCACAGGCGTAATTAGCACTGCACTAACCGAAGATTCGAACCTGTAACGTTCTAGCAATCACCCTAGCAATGTAGGAAATGTAGTAAAATTGCTATGAACATGGTGGTACACATCAGTCGTTTCTTATTTATGAATTATGTATCCAGGGAGTACTTTTTCAAGTGTAAATGTTTTGTTTATATATATTAATTTCAATTTTATGAACTGTCTCAAAATATTGTTCGAAAAATTTAACAAATATGTGATAGGACTAAAAATATTTGAACGAAGCAAACATAAATAAACTTGAAGAGAATTCAAAAACAAACAAGCAGGTGAAAATTTCAATGCGAAATGTAATATAAATTATTTTGGAGGATATTAGAGCCCTAACGATGCACAAGGACAGCATATTTTATTATGTACTCTGTCATAATAAATTATTTTATTTTAGTTTTCGTTAAATACGAAATGAAATTCAACGTGACAGATGATGAATATAGTACCTAAAACCAAGCACTAGCTTTTCCAACCAAGTCCTAATAAAATTAATACAATCAGACTTACCAGAGATCAATAAATTTTATTTTACCTATGTACGTTAGGATTATAGTGTAATGCTTGAGTACTTAAGTCAGATAGTTATAAAGTTTCATCAGAAAGTTGTGTATATGTTTGTTTTATATATACAAACATAGCTTTGTACATTGAAGGGTTTGGACAGCAGCCTTTCTCATGTTGTACAGGGTGGTCCATATGTCTTGTTACCCCCCCAAATAAATATCTTGTTATCCCTAATTCAGTGTTTCTGCAGCAGAGATGGCTGACACAAGCTCTTACAGTGTGGGAGAGCGCCTCATTGTCAGTGTTTGTCAGGTCTCTATTTCTTTGATGACCGATTCAATCAACATTCCTATATCGCCATGTTACAGACATTTTTGCTCCAGAGCTCCAGAGAATGAATCTCTTGGAACGTTCCTGGTTCCAACAGGATGGAGCACCGCCCCAGTATGCCATCATTGTCAGGGAATATTTAAATGAAGTGTTTCCCAATAAGTGGATAGGACGCAGATCGGTACATCTTGGATTGGCCTCCCAGAAGCCCTGATCTCTCATCTTGTGACAACGCCCTCTGGAGCATTATTAAGAAGAAAGTATCAAAACAACGATACCAAACAACAGAACAATTGAAGGACGCTTTTAGGACTGCCTTTGAAACAACAGTCAACAGATACGTGCTTAGTAAAATATCACACAGGTCATGGCGGCGCATCATTTTGTGCCACGAAAATAATGGTCATACTGACCTTCTGGATGCGTAAATATGGACCATCCTGGTTGATGTTGAATCCATACTACCTTATACTATATTATATACTATATATTATATTGTATTATTATAAATTTATGTAAAAGTATGGGGGTAACAAGACATATGGACCACATAATTACTATGGAACTCTACAACAGTTAATGTGTGCATCAATAAAGCTAAAGTAAAATGCACCTAGATATTATAACGCACAAAACTCAATCGACCTTTAGCTAGATTACATATATCACAACCATATACAACCATATACATATACAACCATTCTCTCACTAGATAGCCTCACTATATCATAATTCGATTCATAGCATTGCTATAGTACTCCTGAAATTACTATTTCCTCGTTCTATCTAACGTACTTTTCAACTACAGTCTTTCGTAAACAGAGTAGACTATCCATCTTTTCTTTAAAATGTAACCTACATAGGCCTATTATGTGCATTTAATTGGTCTATGGGCATGGTGGATGTGTAGGATATGCAACCAGCTACTAGTTTATTGTTAAAAGAATATTATTTCGATGCTTTTAACGGTAGATTATTTTTTTCTGGAAACTTGGAATGAGGGGTCGTTTTCACAATTGAAGTTAAAATGCTTCATATAAGTTAATATAAAGTTATTTCTCTACGTTTCGTTAAATTCAAGGGACGAAATTCTGTTTCAGTTGGCATCAGGAATCTATGCACGGTATTTAGGCTATATATTTCTTTAATCTTACCTTCATTATAGCGGGTTATGTACATTAAAAATTCAGAATAGGCCTACAAGAGCAAATCAATAGAAATAATGCTGTAGTTTTCAAATAACTGTTGTAGTATGACTATTTATACTGTTCAGCTGTAGTTGTGTACATCATTGTAAGATGCAGTGCTCAGATACCTACTAAGACCCCTCTGGTATGGTGCTGGGCTAGAGGCATTATTTTGGGCGATGAGTACCAAACAATTGGGTCAGCCCTAGGCGTGCAAGGGGAAGCCAAATGAAGCGCTAACTAGCACAAATCAAGTAGAATGGGGGGAGGATCAACACCCTCTTCACTGCATATATGTTGCAGGAGATGTAATGATGCTAAAAATACTGGGGATGAGATACAATCAAGACACGAAATATTAAAGTGGAAATTACAACAGAGGGAACTGCAGATTCACTTGTTATTTTATTTTAGTTTCCATTACTCACAAAAAAATGAAGTTAGGGACGAATGGGCTTCACCTCCCTGCCGTTACAACCTAACCCTACCTAGGATGTTTCGTAATCCAGTAATGTGTTGTGCTTTTCGGTTAGGAGAAAATACATTTATTAATAGTCAGCATATGGATATACAGGGAGATCCAATGAACTATGAACCGGCTGCGTGGTGTTTTTCTGGTTCGCGATGGCGGCGCACGTTGCCGTATGCGGTTATCATCGAGCGGCGCTGATGCAACCATACAACAATTTCCTTAACTATGTTTAATAATAATATTCTGCTATTGTGAAGAGGCGAATGCCGGACTGGTCAATAATCCCCTCAAACAGATACACGCACTACAAATCTCTACAATACATAACTACAAGTCACTAAAAACGCGTTATAATTTAGTATACAATAACATTTAGTAATTGTTGCTAATTAGTAATATATATACAATTTTCATTACATTTTGTATTTGTTTGGTCATTCATCTTTTTTTCATTTCTTTATTTGAGTCATTTGTATTATACAGGGTGTTAATGAATAACACCGAAATATTTTACCTGTGTATAGAGGGGACATAGACAAGCAACTTTTATTAGGAGATTTTTGCTCTGTGGATTCAATTCTTCCTGTTACAGCATAAAATCTCCCAAAGATATACACGCCACTGACTTCTAATACTTGAAATGATGGGAAACAAAGGAACAGTGAATATTGTGTAGTGGTCGGGAAAATTGTAAAATGACGATCGATATCTTGCAACACTGAGGGGAAAAAAAGAGAAACGAAACATTTTTGTTAGGTCTGGAATTAGGAATAAAAACATAATGCAGTGGCGGGCAATCATGTGATTAGTGAGTAAATTTTGCAGATTATGAGAATTCTAAATTATGGTCTAGCTGCTGATGAATTATTAAGAATCAGGTTTTTATCGATCGCTAAGAAGGCATGAAGTCAATTTAATGAAAATTTTAACCCTATTTCGCTCAATTATTGACTTATGAGCACCAAATTTTAAGGACTTGAATGCCCTGTAGCATACACATTTTACATCATAGAGCAAAAATGTCCTAATAAAGGTTGCTTGTCTATGTCCCCTCTATACACAGATAAAATATTTCGGTGTTATTCATTAACACCCTGTATATTATTCAAGTAGGCCTACTTATGTCCGAATTTTTTCTTTGTATTTAATGTACGTTTCTTGTATTCAGGTATATCATTTCTTGTTTTAATTTATTATTATTATTATGTATTTCATGTTTTTGCCCTGGTTGAGTGGTAGAGAAGGCCTTATGGCCTTAACTCCGCCAGGTTAAATAACTAAATAAACAAATAAAAACAACACACTCCGAAAATATAGCATATAAGACCTACCCGCACTTAGGTCAATCCTGCGCCAAAATACAAAGACACAAGTACACAGCTCAAATACGTCACACCATCAACATCCTCTACGGATGTACGTAAGGGCACAATAGGTAGCCTATACACACATCACATATGGTTACTAAAATTTGGTTTGAGCGGAGGTTTAGGCTTAATTGCTTGGCACTCCGGGGGTAAGGGTGGGCATACAAAAAAGAAAGGAAAAAAAAAAACTACTGTGAAGACTGCGAAGAGGACCCTAAGTAGGCCTACCACGCGTTACATACGTGCCCGCGATACAGAGAAGCACGTCGGAACCTTATGCAAACAGTAACACAAAGCTCGCAACTAAACAAAATATACAAAATATCATGTCGTGGAAACCGTTAACTGGGTACCCGATGCATAATTGTTATAAAAAACGTGAGAAATGTATGCACATATTGCTTGCCAGTATTTTATTTTAAGAAATCTGTATTTCGAATCGATGTCCCATTGTAGAATGAATATTTATTTACATTTAAAATTATCCCACATAATGAGCCAAACCAGACGGAAATGAACAACTTTTTTAAATGTGTACTTTACGATAATGTTACTGTTATCAAAATGATAAAATTTAAGTTATTAGTTCTATCTTTTACGAAAACTAATAAGTTCAGGTTATTATTGGGCATTATTATTTTTATATATCTCTGTATTGTGAACGGTAATTGCGGTTTAAATTTTAAATACGTATCACTTCTAAAGTGAAGAGTCAGTAAATTCCAATTAAATTCCGAAAACACATCGACCAACCCAATCAGCGGCTTTAATATTGATGGCAGTAGTAGCAGTGTTGTGCAATGATGGAAAAAGTGGTGGTGACGGACATTTTGGGGCATGTTGTTGAGGGGTGTGACCAGCTTAAAAGATCTATGAGACTTAAGACGGCTAATTACATTATAAACATTACTCTGCCCGTTTATCAGAATTCATTAAGTTATGGTCAATAAATATGCTCATGAAGAAAATGTCATAGTTTTTTTCAGAACAGAAAACAGAGTTATAAAACAAACAGTCTGACTGCTGTAAATCTGTTCTGTTATCGTGCACGATCGAAATTCAACTAATAGCAAGAAAAGGAACTAAGGCTTAAGTTTGAAATGTCTCCCAAAGCATGAACATGCAACTTCCCAATTATGCTGTGCATGCTACTTCATTGACCCACCGGAACGAAGCCAGATAAACATGGTCTCTCCAGTTATTCGGGCAAAAACTTAAAATGTCAGCTTATTCATGACATTCATGAAGACCGCAGTCGCTTTTCAATGAATGAACAGCTAATATAATTTTGAATAAGCTTTATTTTTAGTTTCCATATAATTCTCAAGTTTTCCTAGTGCCTAGGAAACTAAATTAATCGTGGTAATAATGGATTTGGATGTTTATGACATGTCATATTTTTATCCTGACCTCCATTCTCGCCGCAAACACAAATGAAACATGAATTGCACATTTCTTTTAGTAATCGGACCATTTTTATTTTGCATATAAAGTCATATTTTTGTAATTTTCATGGTATTTGTCATATTTCGGTCATATTTGTAATTTAAAGTCGTATTTCTGTTATAAATTCCCTAAAAGAGCACAATTATTCAGTATGTGCACTGAATTGTCGACTTACATTTTTTCCGAGAAAGAGACCCGAATATTTTGGTTTTACTGTAACTGAAATGTGAAGGGACAATAACAAGTAATATCACAATTACCTTTTCCTCCATGTTTTAAAAATATTTTTAGGTCACATTTTCAGTGGTATCTGGAAACATTAACAGATTAGAAGTTGGACACGTGAAGTCAGAATGAAAAATTCAATGCCATAGCCGGGATTTGAACCAGGATCTTCGGCTCTCCGTGCCGATGCTCTAACCAACTGAGTACCATGGCAACGTGCCGGTACTACATTAAATTCTCCAACTGACTCACAATCCCAGAATACCACCAGGCGTTCTCAATATGAGATACGAACCCAGTGGCGACTTACAAGCTGTAAGCGGGTCTTTAAGCACAATTACAGCTTGTAAGTCGCCACTGGGTTCGTATCTCATATTGAGAACGCCTGGTGGTATTCTGGAATTGTGAGTCAGTTGGAGAATTTAATGTTGTACCGGCACGTTGCCATGGTAGCTCAGTTGGTTAGAGCATCGGCACGGAGAGCCGAAGATCCTGGTTCAAATCCCGGCTATGGCATTGAATTCTTCATTCTGACTTCACGTGTCCATCTTAGCCTACACACGGCCAGTGTGAAAGAATTATCATTCCAGATTAGAAGTTGTTTACAAGTAAAACTGTAAATCACCTGTAGAATTGTTAAAAATGGATTATCTGATTGAATTAATGTGGTATAATAATTTTCTGTTGTTAAACGTTTTAAATTGGAACATTAATTTTTAGAAAATACGTTCTTTTATGAGGTCATATTTAGGATTCATGGGTCATATTTAGTCATTTTTAAAGTCATACAGTATTTGCAGTCATATTTTCCACTTTTAAAGGTCATAAATATCCGAACCCTAGTAATAACAACAGCCCAATAATAACTCATTACGCAATTTATTAACTATGGCATCAAAAGAACAGTCTACCTACCACAGATTGTTATTGTGTTTGAGGTTAAATAAAATAAGTATACTTGACTTATACAATGAGCATTCATGTGAGTAATTTCAATATAGTCAGTATCAGTCGATTTTTTATTATAGGAAACGAACAGAGATCAGTTCCTGTACGTCGGCCTGGTAACGCATTGAGTAAGGCGTTAGCTTTCTGAGCTCTAAGTAGCTAGTTCGTTTCCGGCTCTGGCTATAAGAGAAAATGGCAAAAATGAATGGGTAATAATTCGTCCAGTCCTATAAATGTAAGTAAAATTACACTTGCATATCATGCTATTTAAAGGCCTATTAGATTTTTCGCAGAGAGCTTCGGTCCTCTATCGTTGTAGGCATTATTATGATTCCAGACTTAATTATTATTAGGTCTATGTATAGATTACCCTAGGAGTAAGGTTTTGTCTCGTAAATAATAAGAAACTTGAGGTCACAAGTGTTATTACAGACTGGTATAAAACATTAAATTACAAATATTATGAAAATATAAATAGCACTTCTACTATCGCTACAAAAATGTAAGCTTATTATTTTGATTTACTCGCATATTGCGTTTTACTAGAACGTTGGTCTGGCTCATACTTGGGAATTAATTAATTATTGCTACAATATTAATAATATACTCTTTCTCGTTACTCTCATTGAAATAGCTTGTAGATACTATTGATCCTTTAAATAATAATTATATTTTTAATAATTACTATTTTCCCTACATTCTGTATAACGGTTTTCTGTTGTATCTTAATACGTTAGGATAGAACTGGGAATTTAGTGTGTAATATCTATAACATTTCAAAATCAGAAGTCACAATATATCACAAAATTACAGTATTTAGGTGGCAAAGATTGTATGAAATGTCTTGAAATTTTAACCGAAACGGACGAAATGCTGTAAGGATACATTTTTTGTAACTTTTCTCTGGATGAGTTGGAGGCAACAAACGAATCTGTATCTTAACTGGTGCACAAAAGGAGTAATAGTTAATGCGGTCACCTTAGATAGATGTGCATTGTTAAGGCAGAGTAACTAATGCAGAGGGGAGTGGGTTAGAATTGGATTATTGCACATACTGAGGGGCGGGGGAACGCTAATAGACAATCTGCAGACTCGCACTGTGCCAATCACTGAGAGAGAATCCAATACATCACCGCTCTTGTGAGCTTCCTCTATAAAATTAATAGCGCCCTTCTCTCCACTCCTGCTTTTCTCTTTTTTTCACCCTTTTCCTGAATGAAATAAACTGTTAATTCATGTAATTTTGACGACCTATTAGAGCAATTTATAAACTGATTTGCCTTCAGGAGAGTTATGTGTGACCTACAGTTGCGAAAACTTCATTTTTGAACGCGTTCTTTATTAGCATTCTCTGACGGCAGAAAGGCACTGATTTTTGTTCCTGTAATTATCTTTTAATACGCATTAAATGAAACGGATTTTAACTTTCTCTTGTTCCTCATTCTATTTTTCAAACTTCATTACTTTGCCCGGTCTCCAATCCATTCGTTTAATTATCATGCAACCAGTCAATTTCTGTTGGAAAAATACATTTCACTCATAACGAGGTTTTTATTCTGTTAAAGCAACATCGTTTTTAAAGCACTCTTACGGGAAAACATGATATCATATCCAGTGTGCATAACATTACGATATTAATGCATATCAATGCATAACAATGTGATATTGCGGTGGAGGAATTTCTAACATTATAGCACCCTGTCCAGTTCGTAAATCCCATAATGCCCATGAAATGATCAAAAGGAATTAAAAAAGACTATTACCAGTGAAAATCATGAAAGTCATTGAAATATTGAGCTATAATTTCCATTGGAATTTCCCATACTAGACAATGTAAAGTTAGTTTGAAAAGGGTTTAATTTCAAAATGTTCGCATTTCAAACGAATATCATATCAGTTTTTTTTTTATACAGCTTTAATTTAAAATAGAATTTCAAACACAAGACACACGAAATAAAAGTTCCACACTATATTATCCCCCTGATGTTAAAAATCATTGTCTAGGGATGGCAATACACGCTACTGAAGTCACAAAACTCAAATGTTTAAAAAAAATTACAGAACACATAATTATTTGCTGTACATGAAAAAAAAACATTTGGGTATCATTGTTGTGAATTTTTAATAATGGCAACAGTTTTTCCTGTTGATGTAATGCTTTGTTCAAAACGTAAGGTTATTCTAAATTGAAAAGGTTTTCCGTTCATTTAAGACAGATATATGTGATGTACAAATTCTAATGTCCGGTTTTTTGTTATTTATTAATTTCTTTATCATTAACATCAAAACAGAAACAATCGCTACAACTTTCACAACGTAAAACTGAACAAAAAGTCCTTCTTCTTTAATGAATTTCATTGTATTTACCTTTGAGGGTCAATTATAATATGTTGACAGAATAAGAGACAAGGACATTCGGAAGACCTTTCAGCGACCTTATAACCACCGCAGAGAGACTGAAGTGGAAATTGGGTGGCCACATAGCAAGATTGGTACACCAGGTTGCATAAAATTACTATACGGGACTTCATATCTGAGAAGAAAAGTAGGGAGATAGAAGACTCCTTCCGACGAATTTTTGGTGACAGATGGACTAAAACAATAAGAGACAGAGAAGCATGGAGAAATCTAGAAAAAACTTCTCCAATAGGTGTTATAAGATTGTACGGACAAGAAACATATGTGTACACGTATATTATAGTGTAGACTAAATAACTTGTATCACGTTAAAATATAGTCCACACCGTTTCAGAAGGCATATGAGCTGAGACAATGCGTGCATTAAAATTACTAATTTCCAATAGTATTTTTCGAGGACTGAAGAACAGGAAAATCTGTTGCTTCCGCTTGTGCCGAAAGCGTCCAAATTAGGTAACAAAACTTCTAAATTCTATTGGAAATACGTCATTTTAATGCACACATTAGCTTAGCTCATATGCCTTCTAAAGCCCTGCGGGCTATAAGTGGAGTTTAAATTACAATATATCCTATAGAATATTTGTTTTTAGTAAATTCATATTAAAATGAAGGAACAGAAACTGGAAGAAAATTTAAATTTTATAAGTATTTTCAGAGTAAGTTAGCAAGGAATAAACTTAGAGCCTAATAATTGTGTTAAATGTTTTTTTCGCAGTCCGTCAAGGGTCCATATATTGTGCGAAGAACTGTCTTTCGCCAAATAAAGGGTTATTACAATAATTGGTACAATGCTGCTGAACAGGGTAATTCCCAAGTAGGCTATGTCAACGCTCTTGAGAAGTTTCTCACTTAATTAGCGTCTTTTTAGAGCTTTTTTGCTATTATACGCAGGAAGCCTTAGCCTCAGGAATTCCAATTGGCTAAATTTATTTATTATCATTACTATTATTATTATTTATTCCTAGTTTATCTGATGCTGACCGCTTGCGGGGTATAGCGTTGCTGAATACGGATCCGCATTTCTTGTTCGATCCTGATACCTCCCGGATTTTTCTCAGGTAGGATGGTTAGAAAGGGGATGCACCCAGCTTCATGATACCAGCTGAGAGCTATTGATAAAGTTAGTAGTGGTTCTGGTCAAGAATGCCATCAATAACGGCCATATTTGTTTTGAAATAATATGGAGTTTACATTTTTATCCAATCGACCCATAATCAGACACATATACTTAAAATATTGGTTTATAAGATCTGTCAATGCCTTGAAATTATAAGTTATTTTATTTTACTTTTTTACAGTTCAGAAATAACGCACGTTCAGGCCTTTGTTTCCTATGACAGTAACTTCCGTCTGACGCCATATACGCTAACAAACTATTAAACATTTTATTGTGTCCGTATGATCAGTATAAATTAAATAAACTAAACATACTATATTTTATATGGGGAGGTAGTGTACTGAGGTCATCAGCTATTCATTAACATTCAGAACCAATGAGCTCGTTGCAGAGCTCTGACCTCAGAAAATATTTAACAAGAAGGAAAGTAACAACCTAATATCACACCACGAGAGCAATTAAATAGCATGCAATCTTCATAGTTTACTAACTCGACACTTCCAGGTTTCAGAACAATGTCGATGTTTTACAGCTGTGCTGTGTTTTCGTATTCAGTCTTAATATTACATGAAATATAACCCAGAGAGTAGATTACAATGAAAACTAATAAAATACTGATTACAAAAATTTATCTAAAGTTAATGACATTATTGCCCCTCCAAAATCGTATAATTCTCACGTCATTGGTAGTTACTAAATTGTACTTCGTGACTGAAGCTACTTCATAGCAATTTTTCCCGAGCAAAATTAATCATTTTTCATTCTTTGTCTCTTTCAGTTCTCAATCTTTGCCAAACAATTTTTATAAAATTGTAAAACTTTATTTAGGCTCTGTTTTATTGTTTAAGCTACTATATTCAGGTCTGAGGGTAACACTCAAATATCTAAAGTGGCAATATGCTTTTTAAGTTTATTTTGCTTTTTGGGAGCCTCTGTTGAATGCTAACAACACAGAAAAACATTTATAAAATATCCTACAATATCTCATAAATGAGGATAACATTTAGATAACATGAATGTGAAATTTTGAAATTAGGTTAAGATTGAAATTTTGGGGTTCAAGTAAGGTAAAAGTTTTCCTATTAAAGCGTATGCATGTCCTGAGCAATTTAATTCAAAAGTTCATGTTGCAATTTGCATAGATAATCATTTAACCCATGTAACCTTCTGCAGTTTTAATTAAGTGCTCGTGTACCAGGCGTTTAAAATAGCAACCACTACAAATATCGAAAGTGCACTAAAGTACTTACGTCTGTTATGAAACTACAACAATGGAAGATAAAGCATTCAGTTAGCAGAAGTAAGAAATTCAATGAGTTATCAATCTAGAGTTTTCAACTAAATTTATAATATACGAGAGTTTCATGACATAGTAATTTGTTCTCTGCACAAATATGATGTAAAGACATACTTAAAAATACGTGTATCACATTTGTAGAAACAAGTGCTTTGCTTGGAAAATTTTATGAACAAGGAATTTAGAACACAATTCAGAAGTAAAAAAATCTCAAAGTAAAGAATATTGTATTAGATCAGTAATAAAATAACGGAAAATAAATTGGAAGAAACTATTCATTACGTGTAAACATTTCGGAATAAGATACAATAAATTAACTATGAGCCTAGTCATTGTGATAACAGTTTTCTTTACAGTCCGGCATTGGTTTATACATTAGAAATTGAGTCTTGCGAATTTAAGGGTTAAACATGAACTAACTCACCAAGTCAGTAATCCGTCAGCTAATAATATCCTAAACGTTTATTTAGGTTTTTTCAATTTTCTGAGATCCGTTATGCGCTTACGGCACGAGTATTGCATGCTATTTTTTGCACGATGATTATTTATATCAATTTAATTATATTAATTGAGATATTACCTGAAAATATTATGTATATCCATTATTGAAGATAGATGTTTATTTCAGAAAGTGATTCGCATGTGTTTGTTGTTACGGGAACCGAATATTTGTCCTGGTGGGCCTTTGTCCATAAAGGCTTGTATTATGATGTGCCGTAAGTAAATTCTTACCGCACGGAAACTCTTACCGCACATAGCAACAAGATTGCCTGCGGGAATGTCAACTTACGATCCACGGCAACAATATTCGTAAGTACCACTAATTAGTTAAGTCGTGCAAAAAAGTAATCAAATACAAACACCCTTTCGAGAAAGTGGTCAAGCTCCAAGGATAGGCCTACCAACGTTAAAACGTTAGTCGCTTTTAATCTTGGTTGCGATCGATACGTCCATTACTTCATGCACGAGCAACTAGACGTGTCATATTTAGATGTTACGGATTAAAGTTTTAAGCGAATTTTAATAAATACCATGGAAGTGAAGATAGACGTAAGACTGAAACGGTAATATTCAGTTAGCATATATGATTATATTCCATTTCAGAATAAAAAATAAACTATTTCAAAAGTCAAGGGCTTTAATATAATGATACTCATATGTGCTTCAAAGACAGTAAAACGCGCAGATAGGTTAATGACACAGAAAGTTCGAATTTCCACTATGATAGCATGTACGGAAATAGAAGAGAAAAAGACCATCTTAGAAAAAAAAGATAGTTACAAGCAGAAAATAATACTAAGCTTAAAATAAATAAATAATAAAACCTACAACAATCTTTGAATTAGCTTTTCAGTTATATTATTCCACCTACAGAGGCAGTGACCATCATGAATCTAATACCGACGAAGAGTTGGAAGATGAAAAACAATGCTACCCTTAAGTTTTAAAAACTCTTACTGTTCTGCCATCAGATTTAACATAAAAGGTAAAACTATGCATGATCAAAGTTAAATTTTATATCGTCTGATATTTGCACAGTAAAATAGGCGAAAGTTCTGGATTAGCGATTAGTTATATGAGGGCGATAAAAGAAATGTCAAGAAATGGGTTTGTTCGAAATAAGATACTGAACATGCGATACCACGATCAAATACAATGTTCCACTGGCGACAATATTTCACTTTTATTCCACTGAAAAGAATTCCAGACTTCAGAAGCAAGGTATTAATCGATAAACATAAAAAGCACTACCACTATTTGTTATGAAAAGAGGTCACGAATTCTGAAATATTTTCCTGATTGCATATTTCTTAACTACACCCACAGTAGGCTGGATGTGCTCGCATAACTTATGCCTTCTCGTAAGGATACTGAACTGTTCAAAATCGCAGACGATGTGTGTGCTAGCAAAATAATTGACAAGTGATGATATTATTGCTCTTTCAAGAAAATTATTTCATCATTATAAACTTTACCTTCTTTATTAATCATCAATAAAAACATATTATGTGACACACAAACATAACTTTCTTTACCCTAAATCATCGTCTCACTTTAAATAATTCTGATGTAGAATATGAGACCGTATTGCAGTTGTTACAACCTGACGCAATGATGTAATGTTTGTCACGCCAAGCACGACTTAAGCCCGAATTTGTACAACACGTTGGCTGGCTTATAGCTACCCTTCAGAGAATTTTTACGCAAAAATGCTTCATTTAAAAGCTTTAGCCCTTGGTATAAGGATTTCATGTACAAAATATTAACAAATATCGCTAATTTGTTTCTCATATTAAGAGGTAGTAAAAGCAGGAGAAAGACGTCGTGAACTGTCATGTCGCATCCCTAGAAAACAACTCATCCAAACATGAAATGTTTTATTACGACTTTTCGTTCTCGAGATATGATGATCACAGACACATGGATACAGACATGTTTCTGAAAATATTACTTTTTGGATTCCAGGGGCCTCAAAACCTTTATTTATGATGAAAATTGTCATGTCGTATTCCTATAAAATATATCACCCGAATTTAAAATGATTTATTGTGACTTTTAAAAAGCGTGGTTACTCTTAGTAATAATAACACGCCATTTTACTGTTCAACAAAATACGCCAATATAGACTTCTAAAAACGCAATAAGAAATACTTCAACTAATAGTACAATATGTCTACAGTCTTTAAGAGAAATAAAATCGTATGTAATTCAATGAACGCTTTAAGAGAAAAATGAATTCTGTTCATCAAAGATATTCATAAATCAGTCCATTGACAGTCCATTAATAGCCTATTAGATTTCGTCAGTCTTTTTTTCCGGTCATCGTTTTTCTTCACGACATGTATTTGTTGACATGCCCGTTCATTTGATATTGGTAATATTTCCTTTATAATTTCTTTTTTTAGACAGCTTTAAATAAAATAGAACTTCTAACACAAGATACACGAAGGAAAAGTTACACATTATCCCATTCGTGTTAAAAAAAACAATCATACCTACTTTGCTTTCATTCACACTAAAATACTGTTCTTGTTAAGAATGTTTGTATATGATTATCATAAAACTCAGTTTGAAATGTTAAAATTGGTGTGTAATGTAAAATTTCTCACGGTGGTCGTAAAAATCGTCATACCTGGGATTGAAAAGCATTGACAACTGCATTCCTTATAGTGGAAGCTGTGCACCAGAAAAACAATATTGTCTGCGCAAGTTATATGCATATGCGGTGGTAGCTGTCAGGGCAGCTCGATATCCAATAACTTATGGCTCCACGGCATGTAATTCTTTAGAATAAATGTAATGTTTATCATTACTATTTCACAAATATTATAGGCTATCTAATAAATAGTGTTTGATACACATGGTAAAATGATTTTATTTTGCCCATGGCATTGTCTGTCTTGTCTATAAGATAAAGGCTCCCATTAGAACATTGCACTCGTGTGATAAATTATAATATTTTGCAGTTCATAATACTACCGTTATGAGAAGACTGCTCAGGATTCTCCTTCTCCATTTTGGTCTTATCATCATAACATCAAACTTCTCACTGTCGCTTTTGGTGTTTATGCATGAGAAAACAAGTAAATCATTTTGAGCTTTATTTTATAAAATAATTTATCTGAACTCATGGGGCTAATTCGCACATATTTGTACTCTATATCACGATACAAGCTTAAGCTTATAGTATATTATGATTGCATTAAATTGTTAATAAAAATAATAATGAGACTTGTAATACCACAAAATTCAAATTAAACATTTTGAATGTGACTTTGTGTAATTAATTTCATGAATTTAATGTTGCACGGGTAAAGGGTCAGAGAAAATCGTTAAAAAATGTACTGAATTTAACAAGGAGTGAAATCTTCATTTTGGGATCGAATATGATTTCTCATTCTGTTAGATAGATCCGTACCCCTGTAAAAAAGAGATATTTCCTTCTATGTTATCTTAAATTTAAAAAACTTATTAAAATTGCATCCTTGAGTTATGGTGTAAGATAGACTATTATTAATTTCCAGTTTTTATGAATTCAAGAAATGTTAAAAGCATAAAACTGTGGTGAAATATTTCCCAAATGACGTACAAACCTCATATTTTAAATTAATTGTGTAGAATCAAACATTGAAATAATAAAAGAAAATTACATATATAAACGATGAAAAAAGTTAACGATTAATGATTTCGTCCAAATAAACACTTAATATTATTAAACGAATGAGGGACCAATTAGTAGCTTCATCAAACTCCATAACTCAATCATAAACAGCTGCTTCAGTAATAATAAGGATATAATATGATTAAATTTAAGAAATACCATGTTATTAGAAGGATAGTGTTATTTCGGCTCCATAAGGCAGAAACGATAATAATGGAGTTGAAGCGGTACGTGTGTATTTTGTTGCAAGAGGCTGTAACTCGGTCCACGTCCGGGGGCTGGATGCCTGGCGCTTAGGGGGACGAGGGTTGGGAGGGGGGAATACACTACTGCAATGCCGGAGACGGCAGCTTCCTGGTTGGTTTCCTAATAGATTCCGGGTCGAACCAGAGCTAAGGAGATGCCAACCTCGTTTAAAATATTATAATAAAACACGGGAAATGTCAATATAAAGCTAGAGAAACTGAATCGTGGTATGTATTCTATAGCAAGATGTAAGTTTCATACCTTTGATCACATTCTAAATCATTCTGAAGTCAAAATCACTTTAAGTTCCTTCAATACAGTCAGAGATTTTCCAGTGAGATAGCGCAGCGTTTCTCAACCTTTTTGAACCCGAGGACCTCTAAAATGTCTAAATTTTTTACAGACCCCTAATTTTACATCCCATTTTCAAAAGTAGGTTATATATAGGCCTATATTCTTAATATTTTGGATATTAATTATAGGTCATTATAACGAAATAAATCTAAATACATTTTTTTATTCAACGGAAACACAGTTATTGAATTGGAAGTAAACTATTGACAGTTTAATATTTATTACCAATTTGATAATATAATTATGAATTATGTTATTACTCACTTTTAATGAGACGGTTGAGCTTGTCGCCACTTGCAGACTTCCTGGATATCTGGCTCAATATTAGTCAAATTTAGTCAAAGATTAGCAGATATATTAAGTCATCTTAATTATGTCTGCGGACCATCTGCCCCATAGGTTATGGACCATAGGTTGAGAAACGCTGAGATAGCGAAACTTTAAGACTCCCTGTTTGTAAAACTGTTTGTTTCGGGATGGGAATCAATAATGTGTGACTTTTATTGCTACATTGTAACACTATTAACGGTATCCAGTCTGTGACATGATTGGGATACGAACCATCACCCCTATAGCTGGAGTTCATAATGCTATAATGCAAACGCATGGTGACATCGCTAATGTTTATGAAACACCATGAACACACTCCAGTACCTATTCCATTGTTAATACTGCAATACAGGAGTGGAACTCACATCCCTTTAACTATGAGTTCGATCTGATAACCATATTCAGTGAAACTGCAGCTTATGGTGCACATTGAGCCAGAGGCACCATTTGCTTTTGTCTGATATTAAGGTTTTACACTAGAATAGTCTGATGCAGCTACTAGTATAATATTATCAGTACTAGAAAGAAAAATCTTTAACACAAGCTAAATCCGTAAGCTTTGTAGGAAGTGGAATGACGAATTCGAACAGGCCTCTGCTTAATTAAGAATCAGACCCCTAGATCCCTATATATGGGTTTTCTTAAAAAAATTGCATTTCACATTTTGTTAACATTGTATTATGCTTAGGCCTAATGAAAGAAAGCTATTATTAGAACAATATATATATATATATATATATATATATATATATATAATAATATACACATATACGAAATCGGCTCCGATATGGTGCTGTTGTTTGAGGTATTGCACCATTATCCGGAAGGTCGCGGATTTTTTTCCCCAATTTTCCCAATTTTTTGTTTTTTTTTTTCAACAAATTTTATTTCGACAATATGTCACTACAATTTATATATAACAATATAACATAATTATTTATAGCTTTTCTTGTATATCCGCATCATCAACCTAACTCAAACGTAAACGTTGAACAACTAGGCATTAGACCAACTCAGCCAATAACAGAACAGAGTATAGGCGGCCGGTGATTAAGAATGTCAACCATACTACCTTATGTTTAAAACAAGGTAGCCTCAACTCTCAGGAATCCTAATACTAATAGGATGACATTTATTTACTTGTAGGAAATGCCATCGAGTAAATTTAAACTCCAGGCAATGAGGAAAGGAAGAAAAGCTTATTCTGCACCCAAATATGTAACTTCAATCTGTTACCTCTACTCGATAATGCAGGTTATTATTTTAAGTGTATATAAACGTAATCGTAGAAAGGGTTGCATTAATATTGTATGTGTATGTATAAAAATCCTAAAGATTGAAAAATTATTAAATAATTATCTTTTTGAATATCAAGATTATCATGTGGGTGATTTTTAGCTTTCATATGTCTATCTGTCCATCAGGTTTCCATAACGCCAAAATGGTTCCAGGTGAATTAACGAGAGTTCTTATTTCACATTTTGTTTACCAATAAATTATGGAGACCGTAATAAGGGACCAGAAAAATACAGAATGAATTTGTCGATCCTAAAATTGCTTAGGATTATATTTTTAACAAGTTTCTTATTTTAAAATTTTCGATACAGTGGATATTTAGTGAAATGCTATTGTCTTTGCGTTTTATTAAATGGAAAGAAGTATTTCTTTAATCGTTTTTTCCTACTAATCTTGCAGTTGACCAGACAAATTTTAAATAACGCTATACCATACTTTCACTATGTGTATCATAGGTATCATTATTACTTGGATTTGTTCTAAGAGCTCATCACATATTTACAGTAGGATCAGATGTTGATACACGAACAAATTTCACTTCCGCCACTATAATTATTGCTGTCCTTATTATGATCGGCCCTGAAATTAAAAATCGAGTTTCCGGCATCAGTACACGTTTTGAGACCCTTGAATACAAAAATAATATTTTCGAAACATGTCACCTTGTGTGTCTGACTGTGTGTGTCTGTGAACAGGAAGCTCTGCAACGAAAAGTCACATTAAAATGGTATTTTGTAAATACGGTGAAGTATCTCTCGGGGACAAATGACGAAGGAAATTTATTTTCTTTGCGTTTTTCTTAATAAAGTTGTTTTTTAACACAAATTCAATTTATTAAAAGCTAAAACTTTTATGATAATATATTTTTTGTATACTGTATTTTGTCTGAAGGTTGGTTATAAGCTAATCATCTCAACAAATTAATTTTCAAAGCAATTAATATGACTATAAATGCTCTAAATGATGCTCAGACAATTAATAGCTCACAATTCGGTCACTTCTATATTACATAAAGGGCAGATATAATTCTGTGTGTGCATCACATACTATTTTTTAAAACGTTTGGACATTGTAAAGTTGGCATTGCATATGCGTGACAAGTCTAACTTAGTTTAACTCAATACTTAAGAGATTCTTTAAAATAATTTACGGGGAAAATTACTAAACTTTCTAAACTTTGACATATACCGGTGAAAATCACGACGAAGAACATCACAGATCTCATAAATAAATGGATGTAAAGACAATAGTTATTGTTAAATCAGCTGTATTTGAATCTTGAGCTTTTCAGTATTTCAGTCTTTGCTGTTTAAGATACGCGAATCTACCGGTACGTAGCTAAGTTAAACACAAGCGGTCTTTTGTTCAGGCAAGTCGAGATTCTATTTTCAATATAGGGACTGTATTATACAGAATGGTATCATAAATAACAAATCAAACAGGTAAACAGCAGTTTAATATAACATAAAAGATGAAGTTGGTAGAACGCAGTCGTAATGTTTTACGTACGCAATTGTATTCAGCTCAGGCTTGTTGATAACGTTCGTTGGCTCGTCTGGCATGAAATGTCGGATGTTTGTGAAATAATCGCCGTTCTGTATCGACCACTTCTCCGACAGGTATGTGAGGCGTGTAGTCTAAACACAGATTAGCAGGGGTACCACATGTATGCTTTACTGTTGCAGCTAGGTTATAATGAGAGTAATGCAATGCATCCGTCTTCCATAGGGTGTTCGAACAATGCACCGCATTATATTTTGGTTTTAATAAGGAGTTATATTAATTACAAAACTGATAATAGTATGACTATACTATATCGAGGGAAAAACATCTGAATACTCACACACAGTAGTACGCACACAGAAACACATACATACATATACACACGTGCGCTCTCACAAACACAACCACATACACACACATATCAATGAAAATATCTTTAAATTTGTTTTTCATACTTCTCTAGATAATCTCTTTCCTCTTCAAATTCCCGTATTAAATTTTTTTTTGTTTATTCATTCACTATACTATTGACGTGAGGTACGTCGTAGCGTAGTGGTTGAGGGCTGCGCTACAAACCGGAAGGTCGCGGCTTCGATTCCCGATGAAGTTGTCGAGATTTTTCAATTGGCCTAATTCTTCTGATGGCACTATGACCCTGGGGTCGATCAGCCTCTAACAGAAATGAGTACCAGGGGCAATTCTGGGGGTAAAGGAGGCGGGGGTAAAGGCTGAGAACCTTACCACCTTCATGTGCCGAATGTCCAAAATCTGGCAGCCTCAATCTCCTGGAACCCTCTGGGCCTACATGGCCTGTATAGGGATCACTTTATCTTTTATACTATTGACGGTACTGTAAGTCATTACAATTTAAGCTTTAATTTCGTATTTTATTCATCATATTCGTATATTATGGTGCATAGTTTAATATTAAATAATTCATTGAATGAAGCTAACGTAAGTTAGCAGATAACAGCCATCGCTCATCAGTAGTTAGGCTACTATTGGGGACAGCCTGCTCATTATCTATATTATACTAACAGGAAGTCTTCAGCTCATGGAGTGAAGTGTGTCCGAATGGACATCGAAACCGGATTTTTAATTTTCGCTTTCGCGAGTTATAAATCAAAACAAAGAAAACTTTTTTTTTTTTTTAATATAGATTTAATTGTGAAATTAATTGCAGATGGTTTTTATTTGCTGTCATGGTAACCGGGAAAGAAAGAGCATCGCTGAATATTTTTTTAAAACATAACTCACGGAATAGTCAATCGCTTCGTTTTTGTTAGCCCGCTCTGCGTGATTCATTTATTTATAACTTTACGGCACGCAGAGATCTCAGTTGTTTACATACGGTAGGTGGACGGAAGAGGGATCATAACTGTAGGGCTAAAAGGGAAAATATTGACAGATGTGGAAGAAACGCCCTATGCGGAATTTCATTTTGAGCCAGGAAACTCGAATCTGAATTTGTAGATTATAAGAATATTCCGGCAAAATTGCTATAGTAGATTATAAACAAATGTAACTTTTTAAACTTAAAACTGCATATATTTAGAGGTACGGCTTCCCCCGCGTTCACCCAACTTAAGCACTGCTTACCGTGTAAACGCCTAAACGTTTAAACGCGTTTAAGTAAACTTGTTTTTTATTTGTTAAATATACGCGTAAACAACTTAAAGTCGGTGAGAACGATTCTATTTTGTTACTTTTTGTGCCTAGGAGATATGTTAATGCATAATCTAATCAAATAACATAGAAATAGAGTAAGACATTAATTTTAGTTTCAGAACGACCCGTTTGTTATCCACATTAACAAAACAATACACAAGTAGGTGTGGATGCAAAATGAAATAACATCAATATCATTTTACATACAGACTTTTACTTGAGCTTCAATAGACGCTAATACACGCCACAATAAAACTACCGGGTAAAATTTTGATATTACAATTTTGTTATTTGTTAAAATAAAAATTTCAGTTTTAAGTTTTAACTTAAAATCCACTGTAAAAACACTCTAATACTCATAGTTTCCAATTACGTAAATTAGATAAAAACACCTGACAGAATTATTCGTTAGACGTTAGAACATTTAATTTTAAATATAACCTATCTTGGAAACTGAAAAACTTAAAAATTTTCCTTTCCGAGAAAGGGAGACTTATTTTCCATGCACACGGCTATTTTACGTTGGCTGCCAATCACTTATGCAGAATCCTATTATGTGGATTTCAACAATAAAGCTACATTATTTTAACGATTTTTTTTTGCTATGATAAATAAAAATTCAATTTGTGGTAGGGTTGAGCATCGATGGCCGAATCGATGTTTTGTACATCGATGGAAAAAAATCGATGTTTTTACTATAGGCTATCGATGTTTTTGGTCCAAAAATTGAATTTAAACATGGATTTTTTACATGGATAGTTTTCGTGGAAATATTTCAGTTTATTTATGAATTTTTCCTAATTTTCTGAAACCATGACCTTTTTTTTAAATATACATCGATGTTTTAACGTCGATATTATTGTCACATCGACAGTTACCGCCTATTTTAACATCGATATTTTAACTATCGATGCTCATCCCTAATTTGTGGTCAAAGCTGTGACAAATCTCTAAAACCCCATTTTTACTTAAATAAAATTTTCAATAATTGTATTTAACCTTAAGAGAGCTGAGTTTATACACTGGTAATAAGGCATTTATCAACTGATATCATCAGAGGGTACTAAGCTTAAAATCTATGGGGAAAATTTCCATGCGATAGCTGTTTTCCACAAATGACAATCGTAACACTTTGATAAAAATCCTCACATTATACAAGCATTATATAAGCAGCAAAAAGATTAAAATAAAATTATTTCTTACATTGGCTTGAGATTAATGCGTGACCTTGTTGAAAACTCGTATAAACATGAGGTACATAACAGAATAGTCTGGTGTTCTGTACTGAAATTTGTTCATATTAAACTCAAGAAACAATTTATTATATTATAACAATATTATTATATATTCTATTTGCTGGTATATTGGATGTAAAATGAATGGGTCCAATGGTTTCAGCATCTACAAGAATACGGTATATCTTTTTAAATCGAAGAGAGTTGTTGCCAGGTTGTGAGACATACACAGCGCCTGAAACATTACTGCAGTAGAGCTGGCGTAGCTATGGCAATAAAATGTAAGCTATAAATAATTCTGGTGCCCATTTACGAGGGAAAATGAGTAAACGACTCGCAATACAAAAACTAAAAGAGGAGCGGAAACTTGGAAGGAAGAAGATTTTGTACGGGAAGGAAGACCGTCGTCGCCGGACTCCGACAAACATGCAAATTGACTCTTTACTGAAATTCACTTTACTAGTCGGGAATGAGAAACTCGTAAAATCGACCACTAATGTCAACTGAACGCTATCAAAATATTTAGCATTCTACAAACGTGGCTTCTATGAACACACTTCAATGGGTTAAGGCAGTCTCTCTGCTCGGGCTACTGCTTTCGAACCTAGTTTGTGGCATGGAGGCCAGAAATAAATGCACCCAAGCGCGCAATATCAATGCGCTCGTTTTGGCAATGAAAAAGTAACAAATAAAATATTATGCAAGTTTCTAAAACTGTTGGGCGAGTAAATTAACTAGAAATGAACATCAAGATATAATATGAGAATAAGACTTCGTCAGCTCAGAAGTATTATAGTCTACCAGAGTAGCCCCTATATCGTATAAACTATCTGGTTTAAAATGAAACAAAAATATATATTTCCGTTTTTTAATAAATGGTTATGCATTTAATTTTACAGCTAGATGAAATTAAAACCACATTTAGTTAAAAGTTAACGTATATCAAGGGATATTATTATAGATAATAATTATGTATCTAGAACTGAAGAACTGAAGAAATAGAGATTGAAAATTAATATTAAAATTACAAAAATAAATAATACATGATACAGTAATAGAATAATAATAGAATACTTCTACCTCACCATATTTTTTTTACTTTCCATTATATTTGGCCTATGAGGTTATAAAGAGTAAAAGTAAAGTAATCCCTATATAGTCCATGGAGGCCCAGAGGGTTCCAGGAGCTTGAGGCTCCCAGATTTTGGACATTCGGCACGTGAAGGGGGTAAGGTTGTCAGCCTCACGCACCGGCCGCCTTCACCCCCCAGGAGTGCTCCTGGTACTCATTTTTGTTAGAGGCTGAGTCGACCTCAGGGCCATAGTGCCACCAGAAGGATTAGGCCAATTGAAAAATTCCAGCGACCTCATCTGGAATCGAACCCGCGACCTTCCGGTTTGTAGCGCAGCGCCTCAACCACTACGCTACGGCGTATCCCCTATAAGTTTCAGGAAAGACAAAAAAACAATTCTAGAGTGATAGGGAAAAGTGAATAAGTCAAAATACCAGAGTTTCAGGAAAGACAAAAAACAATAGATTTCCACAGCATTGTTACAATATTTAGATCAGCCCATCGAGATATTTTTACGTAGCGTAAGGTACTGTATAAAAATATCTAGTGGACTGAACTAAATATTGTAACAGTGCTGTGGAAATAAATTGTTATTTGTCTCTCCTAAAACTTTGGTATTTTGACTCATTCGCTTTTTCCCTATCACTTTAGCATTTACACAATATTATTAGATAGGAGTCAATAATAATGATGTAACAGTGGACTGACCTTAGCGCTCTGCTTAGCTTGTCGTAGTTCATGTTGGGTTTGGACTTGCGCTCGCCCCAGCGCCGAGCCACCTCGTCCGGGTCCGTGAGCTTGAACTCGCCGTTTGTGCCTTCCCATGTGATGCAGTTCGCATTGGACGAGTCGGAGAGGAGTTCCAGCAAGAACTGCCACAGCTGGATCTGTCCTGAGCCTGCCAAGCAAAAACATCAAATGTTTATAGATATACATTTCAATAGCTATTCATGTCATTGAATCGCTCAGGGAGAGAATGAGCTATCCCACTCATACAAGAAAAATGAATAAATGAGGTAATTAGACTCTCGTTAGAATGCTCATAGTTGCAAGTTCCGAGGAGTGCGAATTTTAAAGAGTTATACCGTAGCCATAATTATTTATCCCACAGGAAAATACTTTAAAATTTAATTAAAGATGGTGCAAGCAACACTATAAAATAAAATAAATCACTTGTCCAAATATTAAACTTCTTAGTCTTTCAAATGTTTAATTTTGTAGTGTCTTTTGTCTCTTGCGTGGGACTCACTGTATATGTATAAATTAGAAATATAAATAAATGCTCAAATTATGCTCACATGCTTAGATAAAATCTCACAATATTTATTTAAAAGAAATGTTAGTACATCATTACAGGTAGCTGGAAGGCCATACTTCTACATGAAGTTCTCGAAAAAGCGAAGGATGGTAGAATGTGCTTCAATCAACACACAACTTTTATACCTTTCAAATAATGTTTTTCTCTGAAATAAACTGTGGTGTTTCGTATAAACACTTCTTTTTGGTGTCCACTTCCTTGGATTCGTTATGCTATTTCATTATAATTGTAGACTCAACATAATATAAGTTAAAGTGAACTGAAGAGTTAGAGCCATCCTTAGCAATGCAGTGAGCTTCCTCTACAATTTTCCAACCACTATTCCTCGGTGACAAAATGTGTTCAGCTACTGACATGAAAAAATATCACACGTAGAAGATAGATTATTTTATATTTATTTCTAAGAAACGATAGTATCGAGTAAGTGCATGAATATAGGAAGACTTATATAACCTAGGTATATAGACTAGTCTACTATAATGCATTTTTTTACATGAGGTGTATTAGAAGAATTAATTAATAACCAATTATTTCTATCTTATTCTCCCTGGACTTTATTTTTCTCTTACTATTTCCATTCCTTCTATCCTTCTATATTTTCTTCATTTTTTTCACCTCCATTTCTTTATAAGTCTTATATTTTATATTTATCGCTGCTTTTAAGGAACTTTCTCACCACATATTTCTTTATAAATGAATTCATAACTTAATACTTAACATTATGAAGGAAAGAGAAACAGTATCTAATGTACATAAAGGCTCGGTATTATTCCCATGTTGCAACACTCAGTTATAAAAATAGTAGCATATTTAAAAATAAAACATTGAAGTGTTAACGAACTCGACATCTGTCAGAGAACGTACAAAGCTTATCGCACTACTTTATAAGGAAATTTCCAACAACTGTAATCCAGATCATCTTTCTGCTCGTAGCAATTATCGTAGTGTTTCAATGTGATGTAAAAAATTTGGATATTTTTTTTTCTGTTTGTACAAATCTGAAATTGGAATTTTCTACTTTCCGGCAATTCTGTCGACATGTTCGTCATTTCAATGCACAGCAGATGAAAATGTACCAAGCACATGCGTGGTAGCGAGTAGCATTGCATGAAATAAGCCCAGATCTATGTAGTGAAATGCATGACGCACTGCTATACTACTTCGATGTGAAGACTTCTATTTCCTTATTTTAAAAACACATAGCATGCAACCTGCATCCTGGTAGGGCGTCGAACGTAGTACGAAACTTCGTTATGGAAACCCCTAAAAAGAGAGAACAGACTAAAAAGGGAATTAACTTATATAGAAATGAACGGAGTGAACCCCCTTAATACAAGAAAGGTCTCAAGTCTTATACAAAAAATAACGAGACAAAAAGAGATGAAATATTGAGAAGAACGAAGTGTTGAGAGTGATTTTCAAAACTACTTGTCCTAGAAACTTGAAATCTTGCACATTAAGATGTGAACTGAAACGAAATTTTAAAATGTCATTCTAAAATCTCAGTTTGTTTCTGAGATAATAAATAATTTAGTTAGTTTTCAAAAATATACGTTGAATCTATCTCTTCCGACAGATATTGAAATATGAGCCTGAATTTTAATGTCAGATTCTTTGATGCTTGTTTTATAACTTTACTGCTGATGGATATGTTGATATTTTAACCCCAAGAAATAAAAAAAACTGCCCTGAAATTAAACTAAATATTAAAACAGGAAATAATTAAGGCCTATACATTTTATTATACGCCTTGTAAAGAATATTTCGAAAAAAATGTCACAGCTGGATGTGGCAAGAGAGCATGCAATCAGAAGCTGACAAAACAGCGATTAAAGTTTGTAATGCACTAGGAGCTGGAAGTGCAGCACCTGTTCCATGGGTTCAAACGGCATACATTTTTTCACTAGTGTAGATTAGGAAATTCTTGACTTTTTGCATTAAAATCCAAAAATAGCATTTTTTGTCAACCTTGCTAAATAAACACTTCTGCCATCCCTTTAAAGGAAGGAAAGAAACATTAAAGGGAAATATAAAGGTAACTGGAGAATAAGAGATAAACTTGAGGAGATAGAGACACATGATTAATAACAAATAGGCAATAAAAGCTTCGCAACATTTATATTAATTGAATACCTATACTAGATTCCATTATGCAATCTTGTAGTATTTTCATTATGTATCGTATAATCAACCGTTTATCTTTCTTTCGTCATTCTGGTAACAGTGATTTGTTAAGTTTACAAGAGGCCTACCAATGGTATTAATTAAAGTTGTATCAAAAGAGAATATGACACACAAAGAGAACCTATTTTACAAACAATTTTAGTCGTTCAAGATATCATTGGTGTGACATGTTTGACTGGTATTAACAGGTATTCAGTTCTGCATTTGGAGTTACCTTTGGCATTTCAGAAACCTATGTATTCAGGTACACTTTGCATTTATTTCTGAACTTGTGCGATTTCAGTCTACTTTATGAATATTCTAGAGAAATTTTCTCTAGTTTTCTGTTTTGTTGTATTGTTTACGTTTTTAACAAGAACATCCATGCTCAGGTCTCGAACCCTCATTCTCGTGCACCACAGCTCTAAGACAACGTGCCCTAGATACCATAACTAGGGAATCCGGCTATTCACGGAATGTGGAAAGATTATCGCAATAGTTTATGTTTATCTCATTACTGCTGTTTTCTCATTATTAATCCTTATTGTTATACTGTGCTGTAATGGTACGCTACTATATTGCACTGTACATGAAAAATAGCTAAATAAAATGTATATTTCAAACACTTTTTTATCATAATTTTATTTCCGTTTAAAGTTCTTTGAAATTAATTCATTTATCTCTGATTCTCTCTCGTCTTAATGGAATTACAGTGACTATTCAACTCATACGCCGAGTGTTTGATATTGACCAATAACATTTAGCAATTCCTCGGATATAGACCAATCACGGCCGTTTATCTTGTAATATTCTTGTAGGAATCGCGAGGAGGGTGTTTTTCGCGATAAAACCGTCTGCTCGTTACTGGAGACGCGAGTATCCGTGTGCAGTGATTAATAGCCAGATGCTGCCACTAAGCGGCACGAAAACAGATTATTTTATGTAACATAACTTGTTTGAAAATTGAAATAATAGAAAATAATGTACATTGATTAAGAACACAATTTCGATTAAGTGCAAGCCAGTTCGAGTGCTTTTATTCTGTTCTGCTGTTAGCTTACCTGAATCTGAATGAATTTAACTATGTTACATATGCAATATTGGTACCACTGATTACACCACGGTAGCTCGAATCGATTCATGGATGGTTGATTCACAGTATGCCGTGATCATACAACTGTTAGTATTGTTCTTATACAACAAAGCACGAAAGTAATTATTATTTATATAATAGGCTACTATTCGTACGAGGGTAAATTTGTATTTTTCACATAGGCCATGTTAACATCTCCTCAGTAATATTTTTATTTTATTTTCCTTTCGATTTATATTCTGTATTGTACTTGTAAATTTACTTTGTAAATACATTTGAGGTTATATAGAATTGTAAAAATTGTACAAGTATAATTTTTCAGTATTATCCATCATTTGTTGTGTGGATTTCATGCTACAATTGTAAGAATAACCTAATAATAATAATAATAATAATAATAATAATAATAATGTCAAATTGGCTTAATTATACAATTTAATTGTAACTGATACATAACAAAATAAAAGACTGACACGGAAACGATTATGTACCTTAAAGCGATCTTCCTTCATATCCATTACCTGCCCTTGCCCTGCCTTGGAAGTCATGGATCTCATTTGAACTGTTGGATTGCAATGGATTGCGTTCGTGATGTAATGCAGAGCATTGTTGCCATATTAACCTCGACCTCTGGCCAGGTGGTGGAGAAGGATTTGCATATTTATGAATGCGTGCCGAACAGGTGCTGAGTCCAGCTGCCGAGCTGACTGCCCTCACATGCAACTGCAATTTTTACCCGTAAATATCCTCAGACACTTAACATTTAACCTATTTTTAAAAAAGGAAATGAGCATTGTAATTATCACGACTCCATCTCTGTCAATCTGACTCCTGTTCGCTTATGCCTGTATTGCAGTCAACAACTCGAACATCTGATAGGATGACTGATTATGACCGATCGGACATATTCCATGCCAGACGCCCTCTACTTTTATTTTTAGTCTTACTTTAGGAGGTGGGAGGTTTAGTAAAGAAGTACACATCAAATTGAAAATATTATAGTTCTTTTTATGCTCGCAATTTTATTTTTAATTGGAGAAAAATAAATTTCAAAAGCACTATCGGTGCATACTGAAACCGCTGAGAATTTATTATTGTCATAGAAACTCTTATGATCTGTCTTCAGTTTGAAAATAAAGTATTGATTCAGAATTAATCAATTTCATATCTGCTCGAGGTTATGTCAAAATTGACTTAAGGCCACATTTTACCACTATACAATTCATAGGCGTACCGAGGGGGGGGGGTTTGGGGGTTTGAACCCCCCCCCCCCCATTGATTAAAAAAAGGAAAATTGTATAATTATTTTAGGTCTGCCCATAAATTACTTAATACAAATATAAAGCGTGGGAAGCTTAAAACTCGTTATTTTGCGTCTTAATAATTAAAATTTTCCGGGGGTGCCCCCGGAAGCTTAAAACTCGTTATTTTGAGTCTTAATTTTTAAAATTTTCCGGGGGGCGCCCCCGGAAGCTTAAAACTCGTTATTTTGAGTGTTAATTTTTAAA
Organism: Ectobius pallidus; assembly: GCA_964059195.1. Taxonomy (NCBI): domain Eukaryota; kingdom Metazoa; phylum Arthropoda; class Insecta; order Blattodea; family Ectobiidae; genus Ectobius; species Ectobius pallidus. Next base: position 101,442,843 of record CAXKWD010000002.1, on the reverse strand, counting down.
ATTCTCCGGGGGAGGGCCCCCGGAAGCTTAAAACTCGTTATTTTGCATCTTAATTTTTAAAATTTTCCGGGGGAGGACCCCCGGACCCCCCTCTTCCTGGGGGGTATTCCATACCCCCCAGACATTATAACCCCCCCCCATATGGTCGGCCTGGTTACGCCTATGATACAATTTACTACACTAATGGGTTTGTTGAATACGCTTTATACAGGAAGGCAGACGTTGTGGTATGTGGCAGTACAGGGGGCAGTGGTTTTTTATGAATAAAACTGATCTCTCATTTTCATATGACATTAGTTAACTGTACCAATATTTGTAATTGCTTTAATAAAATTTATAGTTTAACGATCTGGGAGCCTCAACCTCCTGAAACCCTCTGGGCCTCCAAGGCCTGTATAGGGATTACTTTACTTTTAATAGCTGAACGAAAAGGTTAATAAGAGTTTTTATTATATTAATTTCTTTTTTCAAAACCAACTGCAAACATTCGCACGGGTCCGCATGGATTGTACGTACTTATTCAATACACAAGAAAAAGACAGAGCGCTTCTTTCTCGAACCTGAGAAGGATAATAAGACAAACTGAAAGGTCATTCAACTAGTAACTAGAATGAGATTTAGCAATATTTGTCAAGAGACCACCATTAATTCATTATTGTCTGGTTTAATATATTAAGAGTCTTAACACATTGTTTAACTATTGTCTAACTGTCACGCTTTGTTTAACACATGTTTGTACAAGATGTAAAATTACGTCGTCGGTTAGTTTACACATATCTCGAATCTTATTGCTCTTAATTGTGGAACCTTTGCAATATCTGAATTTGTTAGGCTTATAATTGATCATGTAAGATTTCTTTCCTTTTTTCCATACAAAACACGTTGAATCCGAGAAGCACAATTATTATGTTTATCGAAATATAACATGTAGGGTAACGAGGAAAAGGCATACAGTATTTTTCTTCAAAATATCGTTAAGAAATATTACGATATTTTCTAAACGATTTATACAATCTCTTTACCTTGAAAATTAATATGAATTAAAACGGGAGAAAATGTGCCTATTTTGTAAACTTTCTTTATTGCACAAGTTTAGCGCGTGATTAATGAGAAATGTCAGCTGAATTAAATGGATGGTTCAATTACTTAAACTTTTAACAGCATTCTATAATAGTTCTAAGGACATAACAGATTAAGATATATTATTTAAAATTTTAGATATTTAGATATCAACGAAGAAATGCATAAAATAGAGCGAGCTAGTTTATAAAATGAAAATTTTAAAAGAAAAAAATCACCCCCAACACCTAAATGGTAGAGTTATCAATTGAAATAGTTTCTTCTAGTAGGGGGAAAGCATTAACTTGCCATTATTTGTTTAATCGTGACCTTCTGTGCTAACAAAATTTCATCCAAATAGTTATTTCACAGTCTTATAAAAAGTATAAACTATGATAGACTAAAAAGTATGCCATATAAATTTGCATGTTTACCATGATGTTTAATGGATATATTATTAAAATCTAGCCTCGCTGTATAAACTGTACAGTTACGTTTGTAATCAACGATTTTTCACGCCCATAAACGCTTAATTTCTCGACGGGAAATTATAACTGTAATATTTTAGTGTGCATAACGATTGCATTCGGTCTATTTTAACGTACCGTACATAACGATTGCGTTCAGTCTATTTTAGCGTAGGGCCTACGTCTTAACGATTGCGTTTAGTCTATTTTAGTGTTCATAACGATTGCGTTCAGTCTATTTTAGTCTACATAACGATTTCTTTCAGTTTATTTTAGTATGCATAACGTATTTAGTCCCTCTCTTAATACTTATTCCACTTCACTTGAAAGAAGAAGTTACTTTCTTTTCAAAAGTATAGCCTATCCTACTCAGGAAACCCTGCACGAGTATATTAACACTTCAAATGATATTTTACATTACGTGAGGACAGAAGGTTTCTCTGTGATGTCAATGCGATATACTCTCTATTTACACGGTAGACTCCTACGAGGAATTTGTAAAATGTAGTAGGCATTAATGAACAGGAGAGAATATAGGGACGTTAGTATTGTGGGAAGCTAATATTTAGACTCTAGAGTCTAGAACATAGCTCTAGCGTACTCGACTCATCCTCACTATCGGGCGCTCTTGCCTGACGTCACATTCAGTGACTTGGGTGCACATCCTTCAAAAACGTCTTCAGGAGACGAAGCTGTCTTCCACTTTTATACATGTTTAATTTACATTTTTTTAAATACTTTGACCGGACATTTTATGGACACATCAACCTCCATGTGATGTTCTTCTTTCGCCACTATTTCCAAAACGAGAGAGTGAAGGAAAATTACGTAATATATCGTAGAAAATGGTTCTATCATAAACTATTTTTATTACATGTAGTTATATTTCAAGCCAGAGTAAATTATGTCACCCAAAGAATAAGCTTAACATAATATATTTCTAGACTGAATTCTTTTCGATAGACATGAATACCTAAATCACAAATTATGCGCTGTGAATAGGAATTTCTTGTATTTCAATATGGCATAGCCTACATACATGTATATGTGTAGATATTATATTACTGTAATGTATGTATATGATCTATGAAATATATTATTGGGTAAAGAGTGGTGTTGTTCTAAAATAGATTCCGCACTGGAAAGTTTACACTCATGATTTTTATATGATCTGTTTCGAGTGAGAAAACGTAGATAATTAATATCTGACTACAATGCAATAAATAATTGCACTTGGAAATGGGACAACACCCAAAGAACGCTATCCAATCATTAATCAAAGAAAAGGTGTCTAAAAAACAAACAAATGTATGGTTTACTGTGAACTATAGTAATTGTAGTTTACTTTTAATATTGTTAACATATAGGGGAACGTGAAAATTTGTCATAAATCGGCCCCTTGTGGTAATAAGGAAACGGGGTTATAGGAATGGGGAGAGGGTCAGTTCCCACGTGCCCACGTAATCTCCCAGGAGGGGTTTTACAGTTAATTAGGAGTATTTCTCCCCTAAGCTGAGGTGCACGTGACATGCGTGTTTTGGAGTCAGACACCATAAAATTTGTTTGAGTGGGGTTAACTTTCACATGGCGTGAGATCTTTGCTTTGTCTCTGATTTAATTCTGATTGTTCCGGGAAAATGATTGATTTTATGTTCTATAATGAGAAGTTGAATGATGCACATTTTTTACTTCAGTATACGGTGAGAGGAGGGGTTGACTCCACTGTTGTGTGCAGTGCAAACGCAGGGGCGTGTTTCTTGTGTCATAATAAATTATGTACATAGGAGAATACCGTTACCTAGAATAAATTAACCAGATATAAAACGAAAAAGAGATAAAATAGGAAGCAGGAAGTCAGATAACGACGATAAAAGTAAAGTAAGTAAATTACGCTTTAGAAGAGAACAAATACACTGTACTGAGTAAAATATATAAAACCATTAATAAATAATACAATTTAAATCTAACAGGCCTTGAAGACGCCAAACACAAACGATGGAAGGATTGCTCGCCTTGTAGGGGGAATTAACAGTAGGCTACACTGAAAATCAATAACTGTTCAGGGATTTTAATCTTTTGACGCCATTGCTAGAGTTTTTAGGAAATTTTAACGAGTTTCAATTAAATGAAACTTAAAATATTTCAGTGAATTTTATTTTTAAAAAGTGAAGCTTAACAAATATTGTAATTAATATATAAAATAGGAATTAAATTTATGTAAAAAACATAGGTCTAACTGTATTAACCTCAGCATTAAAAACAAAGGTGTAACAGGCTATTATATACAGTCAGTTAATACAGTATGTGAACTAAACGAGGATGAAAAATAGGTTTTCTTAAAGTAGACTGAAATCGCACAAGTTCAGAAATAAATGCAAAGTGTAAAGTGGCTTGTGAAATGCCAAAGATAACTCCAATTGCTGAATGGAATATATACCACCCAAACATATCACACCTATGATTTTATTTAACCAGTTCTTGTTTAAAGATAAGATGTGCTCCGGTTGGGTAGAAAATAATGCAGACACTAAGTATTTTCCTATACAACTTCAGAGAAACAGTGGATGAGAAACAATGCAGTGTTTTATCCCCTTATACTTGCGAATTATAAAATGTCAGAAAATATTTCTCAAAGACATTGAAAATACTCATTACTCATTGCATTACTGTTCTTTCACGAAGCATTTCATGGAATTTCCATCTTTCATTCTTATTATAGTGTTGAGTTTTTTTTTTTCAGAGGTTCCCTTTTTTCCCCTACACCACCTATAGACCTCTGTTCTCACTTCTTTTATTCATTGTTATTTACTCTTGTACATCGTTACAAACACTTCTATCTTGATTGCTTGTCTCTTTTCTTCTACTATATTTTACATTTGTCATTCTACCACTCCTTGTTCTAAGATTTAGGTGCTATTCGTATAATTTCTTCTGTTGTTTCAATAATAATTTGTTTTCCTGATACATGACCATTCTTGTTCTAAACAATTTGCACTATATTTTCCTTAAATTTTCGATTCACCTCCCCGTGGTACTGCTTTTTTTTTTTTTTTTAATATTACTTTAGTTCAGTTTCTCTAAATTCCAACTTTCATATGAATTCTATCTTTTGGTATTTACATAATCTTCTGCTTCATTATTACTTCAACCAAATAATGATCAGCAGAACTGGATCCACGGAGAGATCGGACATTCTCTATAGCAGCAGCTGTACAAGTGCGGAAAAACAATGTCCAGAAGATCGTAAACAGGCAGTACCAAACTAGGAATATGGGGTCGCAGAAACTGTTTCACTGAGCAAAATGCATCGAAATTAAACCGGTCATGTTATAGTCATGTTTGAGGCCAATGCGGTGACTTCAACAAGACATAACAGTGTTATTTACTTACCTGAACTTGCTAGTCGACTGCTGGTAGGCCCGAACATCTGATACGGATCTGCAAGAAGAAACAAAGAATTTTCTCAATACTTTACTGGCATTTCCTCATTAATAAACAGTTTTAAACTCTCTTTTGCTGAAATCAAGCAAAGCATTCTAAGCAATTAAGCTGTTGCGCTTTTTCTGACTTTGTGTGTCGAAATTAAGTCCACACTCACGAATCAACGTCAATAAATCTACCAATAAAACTCTAAAGAATAAAACTATGCTTTCTTTGAAAGCCCTCACAGTCAGATAAGCGAAGTTCATGTTTAGGGGTTGCAATTATCATATCTCTTAATAAGAGAGAAGAGAGAAATTTACAAATACATACACAAAATAATGTATAACCTTAAAACAGCGAAATCATTTTTAGAAAATAATCTTAAAATAAACAGTTCAACATTACAATAAACAGTACCGTACTCAATTTTACAAATATGTTTATATTTATGTTAGTCGTTTAGAAATATAAATAGGTGGAAAAAAATTAAGCCGAAGCTAACGACAGGCAAAAATTATAACATTTGTTTATCAATATTAAATAGATTTTTTTGTCATTTTTATCTCAAATTGGTTGAGACTGCATTCTATAAAAATCAGAATTCATAGCAATAAGTTTCAAACAATAATTTAGATTACGTAATTACCCAGGAGTACTGCATTTTGTTTCTGACAATGTTTGAAGGAAATAAATTTTGATCGGTTCTTAAGGAAATAAATTTCTAATGTGATAATACATCAGGCTTTAAGTTTTGTATATATAAAGTCACTTCTAAAATACCTACGAGAGTGATATGGTTGTACTATATCCGTAGGAAGTTCACCTATTTCCTTATGTCTGTGTTGTAGGCTTGCCTATTTTCTTATTTATAGTTTCATAATTTAAAACTTTGTACTACTATCTAGCGTGCTTCGTTGGACAGAAGATAATCATTACAATAAAAATAAGTAGTGTTATAAGTAATTTTAAAATAACATGGGGTTCATACTTCTCGGAGACTCTAACAATCGATCACATCATCTGAATCTTGGAGTGCAAAAGGTTTCCAACTAACCGTTCCAAGGAACAGGTGTCAAAACACGGAACCTTGCAACTTGATCTAAAATGTATTACACGATGTTGTTATAATAAGGGTCTGAAGATGGCCGAAATGCATTGTCTTTGTGAGGCATCAAGACGATAACTTTAGAATTTTAAAATTAGTCATTTCTATTGTAATGATGAATATAATACTGTGCAACGAAGCAGACTTTGATTGCAAATAGTTAAATAACGAGAATGTCAATAACAATATAAGGGACTACGTAGAACTTCCTACAGTCACCAGATGAGATGAATGCAAGTGCGGGGTGAAGAGGAAGGGCGGTACAGTGTGGACTCTGTCCCACGCGTCATAGCAACAGTCAAGTGACAAGCGTTTGGTCTGGCGCGCTGTGATGGGGAGGAATCCGAACTTTCACGCCCGCTCACTGACAGAAAAACGTAAGATTAGGACGAGCCCGCTTGCAGGTAGAGAAGTGGGGAGTGCGCTGCATTCCTGTAGCTTGCATTCTTCTCATCTGGAGACAGTACAATTGTGTGATTTCGTTTAGGTATTAACTATAGGATAAAAAAAAATATATTTAAAAGTTACATTGTACTGACAAAAACATAGCCATATTAAACTAGATTTCTAATACAACACCTCAAGACGTGATTTAAATCACCGTCGCTATTCATCTCCGTATTTCCTCTTTACATATGGGAAGGAGCTCAACAGTCCAACTTCCAAGGTCGTTAATGATGGTTTACTGTACCGGACGCGCTACTCATTTATTCAAGTATATCCTTGTGGGAAAGCGCACCCCATTCCAGATCATCCTATTTCAGAAATGTCCGAGAGGGAACAGGGGATAAACCCAGGGATGTACGGAAACATTACTTTGTCAAAACATAATATTTAGTTTAACATATTCATGTGTCATCATTATTTAATAGGACTATACTACACATATAATTGAGACGAAATCGTTTTGTGGAGTAAACTGAAAACTGAACCGTATAGAGGACGTGGGGACAGAATTTCACGAGATAGAAAGCTCTAGGATTTTTAAAGGTTCAACGCATAATGGAGCTTTCAAACTTACTCACCTTGCCAGGATTGTTCCTAGTACTTTTTCCTGTTAGTGGTGAGCCATAATGTTGCCAAAAGGATTAGGTCAAATAAATCCAATTATGTTCACCTCATTCCTTATTTTGACATAATGTTCCAAGTGTGAAAAACTAGATATTATTTTGCGAGTACGTTATGTTTGCGAGACAAGCCTGTAGAGGGCAGAGTGTAGCAATTCTAAGAGCTAAATAAAATTATTCTACCACGTGTATCATGCACTATTTCTTAGATAGTCGATATAATTTGTGAAATAATAAATTTTAGATTTATTGAAATGAATTACGCACCGTGGAGGCAGCCATATTGGAGCGGACAGACGGCTGTTATTGAATTTCTGGTACCCACCTCAAGAACAACGCTTTACCCCACCAAGTATGACGCATTTTGCGATCACGGTGAGAAATTTTACATTTAAAAAGGCGTAATGAATTTTGATGTTTTAGATTTGTATCAAACTGAGTCTATTTAATAATCATATGCAAATATTTTAAAATAAAAGCATATTTTCCACGTGAAGCAATCAAAGTTGGTTACCCTGGAGTGTTATAATTTTATACCACTCAGTGGTTTAACTTTCTCCTTTTAATTAATATAACCTACAGTTAAAAGTGCTTCATTTTACCTTCGAGTGTATAAAAATATACTTCCATTATTAACAAGAGGAGGTATAATGCTTCCGGCTAAATTCCATAAAAATAATAACAAAAATATGTCATCTTGAGATTATGAAGTATCAGTTAAGAATATCTTTTTGATAGTCCCATATTTTAACTGCTTAAGGTATTCATAGTATTATAAAAGAATTTAATATAAAGAAAGTATAATTTGTTAATAGTGTACTTGACAATATCTGAGTTTTTTAGCATTTGTTTTTAAAATAGTATTCTCAAATATTTTCTGAATAAATTAAGACAAATGGCAATCGATGAAATTTTAACCAAATTATTTCATTATAAAAATAACTTTTGTCTGTATTTAAGTATATTAACGTGGTTTCGAATTTCGATTTCCGCAATTTATATACCACAGACCCTACCCACTCTATCTGTGATGCTATGCCTTTGTTGGAATTTGTTACGCCATATTGCCCCACAATAAGAGTTAGGGCAAGCATTTCTCTTCATTTGTCCGTCAAGCAGAAGAGTGATCAAATCGTTAACATTATTTTAGCACAATTCTGACTCCCCTCGAGTTGGAATCTTTGCCAATTGTCCACTTTGTTATGTATCCCTTGAGGCAACTGTGGCGGACGATGAGAAGGAAAGTGCCATCTCTTGCACTGAGGAAAACCCCCTCCAGGGTAATGCAGCTCTCTGAAATCTCTAACTAAAATATACACTATTTCCTTGTCACTTAGGTTGTAAGATTGGACATAAATAATTGTCTGCATTTCAGACACTGAAAGAGTCAACTCTTGAAAGTTTCCAAAATTTATCTTGCTTATTTAACAACAGAAGCTACACTCAAATAATTTAATAAATTTATTGATGACTGTCAGAAGTTCATATGTTTCTCTACCCTATACAGGATCTTAGGGTCTTTCTTGTTTCATGTTCCTATGTCAGCAGCCTATTAGGGGTGCGCATTTTGCTGCTTTCCCTTCATGCAAGGCCGAGTTGGTCGTGGTGTGCGGGTATCCTATTATGAATGACATGGCTAGCCTAAAATGATAGACAATTTCTAAGAAAATCATTCATATAAGTTGTAATTTCAATAAAGGTTTATTGATCATCGTTTAGTTTTCTATAAAAATACGAAAACTATGATAAATAATTTTAAGCGAAGTGTTATGAACTTATTAATGATCATCGACAGCCATCGACACTAGAGACCTCCAGAGACGGATTTAGACTGTTCGACCGGGCAGTGAACAAGAAATATGCATGTTTGTGTCGAACGTTCATAATGGGTGTGTGTAGATTTGGTACAGCGTCCGCTGCCGCGACTGAATAAGAAGCACTCATGCCTTCCCCTCCTGGTTCGATTCCTAGCAGACTTAGTAATTTTAAACCTATAACGGTTCTCAGAGCGAAAATAAAATGGTTGATTAAGCCATGTCAAAACAAATTGGCACACATTTTTAAATAGTCGTTAATGTAGAACTGATTTTCATTTCTTTTTTACTAAAAGGACATTTTTTGTTGTTGCCTTTTTAAAGTATTACGTTTGAAGAATAAGTCTCTATGTGAAAGAATATTGAACTTTCCATTTTGATATCCATTCACTTTTCTATATATATTCTTCATGTAAATAACGAACATGGTTCTGAACTAAACCATCTTATTAACCATTACTTGTATGTTATTAAATCATGCTTTGTTAAAATATCTTCGAGGCCAAAATAAGAAAACAGGCTACTCTCATAGGTTCCGGCCTCCTGATGTTATTTTAATCGACTTCTGAACTTTAATTTTTTTGTGTACATCTGAAAGCGTGGACCCTCGCATATTTTAATACTGAACAAGCGCTTCCTCGTATAAAAATTCTTTATTCTTTATTCAAGAGAAAATGTATAAAGAAGGTAGGAGTGAAGCTCATTTTTAGGTTGCACATCATTTCGGAAGGCCAGGCGAAAGAACGATTCTAACACTTGCTCAAATTACATACAACTGCAGCAACAATTTCAAAAGTCGTTTACTCACAACAGTGTGATTTCTCTCATCGGTAGAAAGTCATTACTTCATGTCAGCCATAATATTGGTCTTGACCAACGGTCTCTTCCAAATATTTCTGAGATTGGAGGAAACTATAAAGAAAAATACACACAGCTTATTATTATTTAAATAATCATTGATCACTGTTATGAATTAAACTATGAAAATATACCGAGTTGAAAATCTGACTAAACCTCACCAGGGCAACCTTAATACTAAAATTTCCTCAACATAGACTCCAACAATCAAGATAGGTCCCGGCAAATGGCATATTAAATCCAGGCCATGTTATCCTAGCTATAACCTTTCCAGAACTGAACTACAACACCTTTTGCAAAGGCCATTCTCAGGTCCTCGAGCCCTAGCAAGCCGTTCAATGCAGATATTCAGCAAGAAGTTTGCCTGGTGAGGGACAAGGAATACCGGGGCATTCTGTAGCATGAATCTTTGTGGAAGATGTCGCACTACAACTTTCCCGGTGGGAAACCCAGTCCATTTCTAGCACTGAAGTTTTCACTTCCTTCGGCACCTGAAGTCGATGCCGGGCAAGCGGGGAAACTCTACGGGCCAAGTTTCGCTAGGACTACTTCCCTTAATCCCCACAAATCAGACATCCCTTCAAGCATACCGAAAGTGCCCCTTCAGGACTAAAAATTTTCTCGGCAGGGGGAGTCAGATTCACACCCAGTGTGTTAGATTAAAATTAGATGATTCTGTGTGATACTTAGATTAAATATCATGGCAATGCATAGATCCAATCCTCCGGTAATATTATTTTCGCTCCTCCGCAGCTGTCCAATGTCTGAAGAAAGACAATAGGCTTGTTATTAATATTATATATTATAGGGTTTAAATGGCATTACTATTGAACATAGGCTATGCTTTCGAATTTTCAAACAGGTGAGAAGTTTAGTTTTAAGCTCGAGATAAATGTACCTTTACAGTTGGCCAGGAAGAATTCGAAAAACCACTGATACTCGTTGCTAGGCAATAAACAATCCTACTGTACGTTTTAATTGTCGTAAAATGGGTATATGGAAAGAACGCATAATTTTTGTTTTTATTTCATTTTACATTATTTATTAATTATTTGCTTGTCTCTAAAATGCCAACACTTAATAATCTGTGCGTGCAACGACAGTATTTAGTTCGCAGAATCAATTAGGAAATTCGTTTGCTTTAAAATGTCAATCTTTTTAGTATTAGGGATTAATAGATTGACTCAAATGCAATATTCTGCAAAACTGCTGGTGTATGTTATATTAGGATTGAATTTTAAAATGGTACGTAAACAAAGGGCTTAAAGTGTTGTAACATCAAACCGGTATTTTCTCGCATTATGAGGAATTAAACCATCTTAAAAACTGCTCGTAATTATAATTTTTGCAATTCTGGTTTTTCTTCTGAGTTTTTTATTTTCACAAGCATGTTGACATATTTAAACACAACTATTGGTGTACAGTTAAGAAGGGTATTTTTTTAAGAGCTTGTGCTGCTGGCAGGGATTGTCACAACAATCGAGTAAAGTTGTTTAAGTTTTTCAACCTGGAACTGCAATCTATATTAACTTTTGTAAAGTTTTGCAGGTACAATTAAGCCACATGAATGAAATGTCTAGTGGAATGTACTGTAAGGAAGCGAAACGAGCCAAGGAAGACAATAACTTGCATTATACTAGGGTAAGTTGGAACATTAATTTTTTTTGTGTACTTCTGAAAGCGTTGACCCTCGCATATTTTAATACTGAACAAGCGCTTCCTCGTATCAAAATTCTTACAACCACTACCTTTATTCAAGAGAAAATGTATAAAGAAGGTAGGAGTGAAAGCTCATATTAGGTTGACATCATATCGGAAGGCCAGGCGAAAGAACGTTTATTGCACTTGCTCAAATTACATTCAACTGCAGCAATAATTTCTAAAAGTCGTTTACTCACAACAGTGTGATTTCTCTCATCGGTCAGCCATAATATTGGTCTTGCCCAACGGTCTCTTGCAAATATTTCTTTGTTTGGAGGAAACTATAAAGAAACATACACACGGCTTATTATTATTTAAATAATCATTGATCACTGTTATGATTAAAGTATGAAAATATACCGAGTTGAAAATCTGACTAAACCTCACCAGGGCAACCTTAATACTAAAATTTCCTCAACATAGACTCCAACAATCAAGATAGGTCCCGGCAAATGGCATATTAAGTCCAGGCCATGTTATCCTAGCTATAACCTTTCCAGAACCTGAACTACAACACCTTTTGCAAAGGCCATTCTCAGGTCCTCGAGCCCTAGCAAGCCGTTCAATGCAGATATTCAGCAAGAAGTTTGCCTGGTGAGGGACAAGGAATACCGGGGCATTCTGTAGCATGAATCTTTGTGGAAGATATCGCACTACAACTTTCCCGGTGGGAAACCCAGTCCATTTCTAGCACTGAATTTTCACTTCCTTCGGCACCTGAAGTCGATGCCGGGCAAGCGTGGAAACTCTACGGGCCAAGTTTCGCTAGGACTACTTCCGTTAATCCCCACAAGTCAGACATCCCTTCAAGCATACCGAAAGTGCCCCTTCAGGACTAAAAATTTTCTCGGCAGGGGGAGTCAGATTCACACCCAGTGTGTTAGATTAAAATTAGATGATTCTGTGTGATACTTAGATTAAATATCATGGCAATGCATAGATCCAATCCTCCGGTAATATTATTTTCGCTCCTCCGCAGCTGTCCAATGTCTGAAGAAAGACAATAGGCTTGTTATTAATATTATATATTATAGGGTTTAAATGGCATTACTATTGAACATAGGCTATGCTTTCGAATTTTCAAACAGGTGAGAAGTTTAGTTTTAAGCTCGAGATAAATGTACCTTTACAGTTGGCCAGGAAGAATTCGAAAAACCACTGATACTCGTTGCTAGGCAATAAACAATCCTACTGTACGTTTTAATTGTCGTAAAATGGGTATATGGAAAGAACGCATAATTTTTGTTTTTATTTCATTTTACATTATTTATTAATTATTTGCTTGTCTCTAAAATGCCAACACTTAATAATCTGTGCGTGCAACGACAGTATTTAGTTCGCAGAATCAATTAGGAAATTCGTTTGCTTTAAAATGTCAATCTTTTTAGTATTAGGGATTAATAGATTGACTCAAATGCAATATTCTGCAAAACTGCTGGTGTATGTTATATTAGGATTGAATTTTAAAATGGTACGTAAACAAAGGGCTTAAAGTGTTGTAACATCAAACCGGTATTTTCTCGCATTATGAGGAATTAAACCATCTTAAAAACTGCTCGTAATTATAATTTTTGCAATTCTGGTTTTTCTCCTGAGTTTTTTATTTTCACAAGCATGTTGACATATTTAAACACAACTATTGGTGTACAGTTAAGAAGGGTATTTTTTTAAGAGCTTGTGCTGCTGGCAGGGATTGTCACAACAATCGAGTAAAGTTGTTTAAGTTTTTCAACCTGGAACTGCAATCTATATTAACTTTTGTAAAGTTTTGCAGGTACAATTAAGCCACATGAATGAAATGTCTAGTGGAATGTACTGTAAGGAAGCGAAACGAGCCAAGGAAGACAATAACTTGCATTATACTAGGGTAAGTTGGAACATTAATTTTTTTTTGTGTACTTCTGAAAGCGTTGACCCTCGCATATTTTAATACTGAACAAGCGCTTCCTCGTATCAAAATTCTTACAACCACTACCTTTATTCAAGAGAAAATGTATAAAGAAGGTAGGAGTGAAAGCTCATATTAGGTTGACATCATATCGGAAGGCCAGGCGAAAGAACGTTTATTGCACTTGCTCAAATTACATTCAACTGCAGCAATAATTTCTAAAAGTCGTTTACTCACAACAGTGTGATTTCTCTCATCGGTCAGCCATAATATTGGTCTTGCCCAACGGTCTCTTGCAAATATTTCTTTGTTTGGAGGAAACTATAAAGAAACATACACACGGCTTATTATTAGGTCCTATTTAAATAATCATTGATCACTGTTATGATTAAAGTATGAAAATATACCGAGTTGAAAATCTGACTAAACCTCGCCAGGGCAACCTTAATACTAAAATTTCCTCAACATAGACTCCAACAATCAAGATAGGTCCCGGCAAATGGCATATTAAGTCCAGGCCATGTTATCCTAGCTATAACCTTTCCAGAACCTGAACTACAACACCTTTTGCAAAGGCCATTCTCAGGTCCTCGAGCCCTAGCAAGCCGTTCAATGCAGATATTCAGCAAGAAGTTTGCCTGGTGAGGGACAAGGAATACCGGGGCATTCTGTAGCATGAATCTTTGTGGAAGATGTCGCACTACAACTTTCCCGGTGGGAAACCCAGTCCATTTCTAGCACTGAATTTTCACTTCCTTCGGCACCTGAAGTCGATGCCGGGCAAGCGTGGAAACTCTACGGGCCAAGTTTCGCTAGGACTACTTCCGTTAATCCCCACAAGTCAGACATCCCTTCAAGCATACCGAAAGTGCCCCTTCAGGACTAAAAATTTTCTCGGCAGGGGGAGTCAGATTCACACCCAGTGTGTTAGATTAAAATTAGATGATTCTGTGTGATACTTAGATTAAATATCATGGCAATGCATAGATCCAATCCTCCGGTAATATTATTTTCGCTCCTCCGCAGCTGTCCAATGTCTGAAGAAAGACAATAGGCTTGTTATTAATATTATATATTATAGGGTTTAAATGGCATTACTATTGAACATAGGCTATGCTTTCGAATTTTCAAACAGGTGAGAAGTTTAGTTTTAAGCTCGAGATAAATGTACCTTTACAGTTGGCCAGGAAGAATTCGAAAAACCACTGATACTCGTTGCTAGGCAATAAACAATCCTACTGTACGTTTTAATTGTCGTAAAATGGGTATATGGAAAGAACGCATAATTTTTGTTTTTATTTCATTTTACATTATTTATTAATTATTTGCTTGTCTCTAAAATGCCAACACTTAATAATCTGTGCGTGCAACGACAGTATTTAGTTCGCAGAATCAATTAGGAAATTCGTTTGCTTTAAAATGTCAATCTTTTTAGTATTAGGGATTAATAGATTGACTCAAATGCAATATTCTGCAAAACTGCTGGTGTATGTTATATTAGGATTGAATTTTAAAATGGTACGTAAACAAAGGGCTTAAAGTGTTGTAACATCAAACCGGTATTTTCTCGCATTATGAGGAATTAAACCATCTTAAAAACTGCTCGTAATTATAATTTTTGCAATTCTGGTTTTTCTTCTGAGTTTTTTATTTTCACAAGCATGTTGACATATTTAAACACAACTATTGGTGTACAGTTAAGAAGGGTATTTTTTTAAGAGCTTGTGCTGCTGGCAGGGATTGTCACAACAATCGAGTAAAGTTGTTTAAGTTTTTCAACCTGGAACTGCAATCTATATTAACTTTTGTAAAGTTTTGCAGGTACAATTAAGCCACATGAATGAAATGTCTAGTGGAATGTACTGTAAGGAAGCGAAACGAGCCAAGGAAGACAATAACTTGCATTATACTAGGGTAAGTTGGAACATTAATTTTTTTTGTGTACTTCTGAAAGCGTTGACCCTCGCATATTTTAATACTGAACAAGCGCTTCCTCGTATCAAAATTCTTACAACCACTACCTTTATTCAAGAGAAAATGTATAAAGAAGGTAGGAGTGAAAGCTCATATTAGGTTGACATCATATCGGAAGGCCAGGCGAAAGAACGTTTATTGCACTTGCTCAAATTACATTCAACTGCAGCAATAATTTCTAAAAGTCGTTTACTCACAACAGTGTGATTTCTCTCATCGGTCAGCCATAATATTGGTCTTGCCCAACGGTCTCTTGCAAATATTTCTTTGTTTGGAGGAAACTATAAAGAAACATACACACGGCTTATTATTATTTAAATAATCATTGATCACTGTTATGATTAAAGTATGAAAATATACCGAGTTGAAAATCTGACTAAACCTCACCAGGGCAACCTTAATACTAAAATTTCCTCAACATAGACTCCAACAATCAAGATAGGTCCCGGCAAATGGCATATTAAGTCCAGGCCATGTTATCCTAGCTATAACCTTTCCAGAACCTGAACTACAACACCTTTTGCAAAGGCCATTCTCAGGTCCTCGAGCCCTAGCAAGCCGTTCAATGCAGATATTCAGCAAGAAGTTTGCCTGGTGAGGGACAAGGAATACCGGGGCATTCTGTAGCATGAATCTTTGTGGAAGATGTCGCACTACAACTTTCCCGGTGGGAAACCCAGTCCATTTCTAGCACTGAATTTTCACTTCCTTCGGCACCTGAAGTCGATGCCGGGCAAGCGTGGAAACTCTACGGGCCAAGTTTCGCTAGGACTACTTCCGTTAATCCCCACAAGTCAGACATCCCTTCAAGCATACCGAAAGTGCCCCTTCAGGACTAAAAATTTTCTCGGCAGGGGGAGTCAGATTCACACCCAGTGTGTTAGATTAAAATTAGATGATTCTGTGTGATACTTAGATTAAATATCATGGCAATGCATAGATCCAATCCTCCGGTAATATTATTTTCGCTCCTCCGCAGCTGTCCAATGTCTGAAGAAAGACAATAGGCTTGTTATTAACATTATATATTATAGGGTTTAAATGGCATTACTATTGAACATAGGCTATGCTTTCGAATTTTCAAACAGGTGAGAAGTTTAGTTTTAAGCTCGAGATAAATGTACCTTTACAGTTGGCCAGGAAGAATTCGAAAAACCACTGATACTCGTTGCTAGGCAATAAACAATCCTACTGTACGTTTTAATTGTCGTAAAATGGGTATATGGAAAGAACGCATAATTTTTGTTTTTATTTCATTTTACATTATTTATTAATTATTTGCTTGTCTCTAAAATGCCAACACTTAATAATCTGTGCGTGCAACGACAGTATTTAGTTCGCAGAATCAATTAGGAAATTCGTTTGCTTTAAAATGTCAATCTTTTTAGTATTAGGGATTAATAGATTGACTCAAATGCAATATTCTGCAAAACTGCTGGTGTATGTTATATTAGGATTGAATTTTAAAATGGTACGTAAACAAAGGGCTTAAAGTGTTGTAACATCAAACCGGTATTTTCTCGCATTATGAGGAATTAAACCATCTTAAAAACTGCTCGTAATTATAATTTTTGCAATTCTGGTTTTTCTTCTGAGTTTTTTATTTTCACAAGCATGTTGACATATTTAAACACAACTATTGGTGTACAGTTAAGAAGGGTATTTTTTTAAGAGCTTGTGCTGCTGGCAGGGATTGTCACAACAATCGAGTAAAGTTGTTTAAGTTTTTCAACCTGGAACTGCAATCTATATTAACTTTTGTAAAGTTTTGCAGGTACAATTAAGCCACATGAATGAAATGTCTAGTGGAATGTACTGTAAGGAAGCGAAACGAGCCAAGGAAGACAATAACTTGCATTATACTAGGGTAAGTTGGAACATTAATTTTTTTTGTGTACTTCTGAAAGCGTTGACCCTCGCATATTTTAATACTGAACAAGCGCTTCCTCGTATCAAAATTCTTACAACCACTACCTTTATTCAAGAGAAAATGTATAAAGAAGGTAGGAGTGAAAGCTCATATTAGGTTGACATCATATCGGAAGGCCAGGCGAAAGAACGTTTATTGCACTTGCTCAAATTACATTCAACTGCAGCAATAATTTCTAAAAGTCGTTTACTCACAACAGTGTGATTTCTCTCATCGGTCAGCCATAATATTGGTCTTGCCCAACGGTCTCTTGCAAATATTTCTTTGTTTGGAGGAAACTATAAAGAAACATACACACGGCTTATTATTATTTAAATAATCATTGATCACTGTTATGATTAAAGTATGAAAATATACCGAGTTGAAAATCTGACTAAACCTCACCAGGGCAACCTTAATACTAAAATTTCCTCAACATAGACTCCAACAATCAAGATAGGTCCCGGCAAATGGCATATTAAGTCCAGGCCATGTTATCCTAGCTATAACCTTTCCAGAACCTGAACTACAACACCTTTTGCAAAGGCCATTCTCAGGTCCTCGAGCCCTAGCAAGCCGTTCAATGCAGATATTCAGCAAGAAGTTTGCCTGGTGAGGGACAAGGAATACCGGGGCATTCTGTAGCATGAATCTTTGTGGAAGATGTCGCACTACAACTTTCCCGGTGGGAAACCCAGTCCATTTCTAGCACTGAAGTTTTCACTTCCTTCGGCACCTGAAGTCGATGCCGGGCAAGCGGGGAAACTCTACGGGCCAAGTTTCGCTAGGACTACTTCCCTTAATCCCCACAAATCAGACATCCCTTCAAGCATACCGAAAGTGCCCCTTCAGGACTAAAAATTTTCTCGGCAGGGGGAGTCAGATTCACACCCAGTGTGTTAGATTAAAATTAGATGATTCTGTGTGATACTTAGATTAAATATCATGGCAATGCATAGATCCAATCCTCCGGTAATATTATTTTCGCTCCTCCGCAGCTGTCCAATGTCTGAAGAAAGACAATAGGCTTGTTATTAATATTATATATTATAGGGTTTAAATGGCATTACTATTGAACATAGGCTATGCTTTCGAATTTTCAAACAGGTGAGAAGTTTAGTTTTAAGCTCGAGATAAATGTACCTTTACAGTTGGCCAGGAAGAATTCGAAAAACCACTGATACTCGTTGCTAGGCAATAAACAATCCTACTGTACGTTTTAATTGTCGTAAAATGGGTATATGGAAAGAACGCATAATTTTTGTTTTTATTTCATTTTACATTATTTATTAATTATTTGCTTGTCTCTAAAATGCCAACACTTAATAATCTGTGCGTGCAACGACAGTATTTAGTTCGCAGAATCAATTAGGAAATTCGTTTGCTTTAAAATGTCAATCTTTTTAGTATTAGGGATTAATAGATTGACTCAAATGCAATATTCTGCAAAACTGCTGGTGTATGTTATATTAGGATTGAATTTTAAAATGGTACGTAAACAAAGGGCTTAAAGTGTTGTAACATCAAACCGGTATTTTCTCGCATTATGAGGAATTAAACCATCTTAAAAACTGCTCGTAATTATAATTTTTGCAATTCTGGTTTTTCTTCTGAGTTTTTTATTTTCACAAGCATGTTGACATATTTAAACACAACTATTGGTGTACAGTTAAGAAGGGTATTTTTTTAAGAGCTTGTGCTGCTGGCAGGGATTGTCACAACAATCGAGTAAAGTTGTTTAAGTTTTTCAACCTGGAACTGCAATCTATATTAACTTTTGTAAAGTTTTGCAGGTACAATTAAGCCACATGAATGAAATGTCTAGTGGAATGTACTGTAAGGAAGCGAAACGAGCCAAGGAAGACAATAACTTGCAATATACTAGGGTAAGTTGGAACATTAATTTTTTTTGTGTACATCTGAAAGCGTTGACCCTCGCATATTTTAATACTGAACAAGCGCTTCCTCGTATCAAAATTCTTACAACCACTACCTTTATTCAAGAGAAAATGTATAAAGAAGGTAGGAGTGAAAGCTCATATTAGGTTGACATCATATCGGAAGGCCAGGCGAAAGAACGTTTATTGCACTTGCTCAAATTACATTCAACTGCAGCAATAATTTCTAAAAGTCGTTTACTCACAACAGTGTGATTTCTCTCATCGGTCAGCCATAATATTGGTCTTGCCCAACGGTCTCTTGCAAATATTTCTTTGTTTGGAGGAAACTATAAAGAAACATACACACGGCTTATTATTATTTAAATAATCATTGATCACTGTTATGATTAAAGTATGAAAATATACCGAGTTGAAAATCTGACTAAACCTCACCAGGGCAACCTTAATACTAAAATTTCCTCAACATAGACTCCAACAATCAAGATAGGTCCCGGCAAATGGCATATTAAGTCCAGGCCATGTTATCCTAGCTATAACCTTTCCAGAACCTGAACTACAACACCTTTTGCAAAGGCCATTCTCAGGTCCTCGAGCCCTAGCAAGCCGTTCAATGCAGATATTCAGCAAGAAGTTTGCCTGGTGAGGGACAAGGAATACCGGGGCATTCTGTAGCATGAATCTTTGTGGAAGATGTCGCACTACAACTTTCCCGGTGGGAAACCCAGTCCATTTCTAGCACTGAATTTTCACTTCCTTCGGCACCTG
Organism: Ectobius pallidus; assembly: GCA_964059195.1. Taxonomy (NCBI): domain Eukaryota; kingdom Metazoa; phylum Arthropoda; class Insecta; order Blattodea; family Ectobiidae; genus Ectobius; species Ectobius pallidus. The sequence goes on along the minus strand of CAXKWD010000002.1, from coordinate 101,422,912 downwards.
AAGTCGATGCCGGGCAAGCGTGGAAACTCTACGGGCCAAGTTTCGCTAGGACTACTTCCGTTAATCCCCACAAGTCAGACATCCCTTCAAGCATACCGAAAGTGCCCCTTCAGGACTAAAAATTTTCTCGGCAGGGGGAGTCAGATTCACACCCAGTGTGTTAGATTAAAATTAGATGATTCTGTGTGATACTTAGATTAAATATCATGGCAATGCATAGATCCAATCCTCCGGTAATATTATTTTCGCTCCTCCGCAGCTGTCCAATGTCTGAAGAAAGACAATAGGCTTGTTATTAACATTATATATTATAGGGTTTAAATGGCATTACTATTGAACATAGGCTATGCTTTCGAATTTTCAAACAGGTGAGAAGTTTAGTTTTAAGCTCGAGATAAATGTACCTTTACAGTTGGCCAGGAAGAATTCGAAAAATCACTGATACTCGTTGCTAGGCAATAAACAATCCTACTGTACGTTTTAACTGTCGTAAAATGGGTATATGGAAAGAACGCATAATTTTTGTTTTTATTTCATTTTACATTATTTATTATTTATTTGCTTGTCTCTAAAATGCCAACACTTAATAATCTGTGCCTGCAACGACAATATTTACTTAGCAGAATCAATTAGGAAATTCGTTTGCTTTAAAATTTCAATCTTTTTAGTATTCAGGATTAATAGAGTGACTCAAATGCAACATTCTGCAAAACTGCTGGTGTATGTTATATTAGAATTGAATTTTAAAACGGTACGTAAACAAAGGGCTTACAGTGTTGTAACATCAAACCTGTATTTACTCGCATTATGAGGATTTAAACCATCTTAAAAACAGCTCGTAATTCTAATTTTTGGAATTCTGGTTTTCCTTCTGAGTTTTTTATTTTCACAAGCATGTTGACATATCTAAACACAACCATTGGTTTACAGTTAAGAAGGGTTTTTTTAAGAGCTTGTGCTGCTGGCAGGGAATGTCACAACAATCGAGTAAGTTGTTTAAGTTTTTCAACCTGGAACTGCAATCTATATTACCTTTTGTAAAGGTTTGCAGGTACAATAAAGCTACATGAATGAAATGTCTAGTGGAATGTGCTGTAAAGAAGCGAAAATGAGTCAAGGAAGACAATAACTTGTATTATACTAGGGAAAGTTGGTACACAAGAGCAGCTGGCGTAAAACATGTTAACTGGCATTTTGGTGTACATTGAGATAATTATGTAAAATATCTACATGCGGTCATCTGACATTCTGACAGACTGATTGACTCAAATAGTGGTGATCCAAATGTGGTTTCAGTCAGTCATATCTAAATCTCAATTACCGAGCCCCTGAAGAGATGAAAAATGAAACAGATTAAAACATTTTTATACTTTATACTCAACAAAGTGAGAAAAGAAACAACACAACGCCTTGAAATTGAATAAAAATAAGAACAGTATTGCTCAGAATGAAGAACAACATTTATATTAGAAACAACGTTTCTCTTAGATCAATCACTAACTTAAACAAAACTTGATCAGAAAAAGGGATAAAAAATGCATGAATCAAAGTTTTCCTTATAGTACGAATAAACAAGCAAGGAATCCCTCAAGTGCACCTAACATGTATCTTGTTTCCTAACTGGTAACCAGGGATTACACTTAAGATCATGAAGATATATTTTTTTACAACAGCTCTAAGGAGTTTACTTGAATTGTGCATAAATAATAATACAGTAACACTACAGTGTGAAACACGTAAATGATGTTGTTTCCGAAACAAATCCATTATTAGATTCAGGTATTTTTTAAGCGACATTATGATTTTACATGAGACAACTGAATGCACACTTCTGCAATATGGCCTTTTACTAGGTTGTGTGGTACTGCAAAACATTAACATGATAGAATTCTATTCCTCATATTATTCTTTACTTGTTAAACAAGACACGGAAAGATAATAACAGTATTCCAAAATTTGAATTAAGGATATATTAGATCCACTTTGAGCAGTTTCGTGCATGACTCCAAGATTTTTTAATTGGCTGCATGATCATGGCCAAAACAAGTATCATCTGTCGTATGGGGTCTTTACTTGTGTGAATGCGGATATTACAAAAACCATTTAGTAAAAGATTTTTCAGAAAGTGATTGATGGCAAGCTCTGTTAAAAGTGTTCTGGGATAGAATAATTAAACAAACCATCAAAATTAAACAGAAGCCTAACAATCTCAACAGAGATGGATGACACGCCATCATCCCAGCATGGAACTACTGTCTGAAACAGTTAATAGACAGTAGAAAGCGATTGGTCATGAAAAAGCTGTTGGAAGTGGAACTGTTTCCTGATTGATTCAGCCTTACTCAAAATCAGTATATACTCATACCCCACTTTGCATCACAACTCGACACTTCAGTGACCCTGAGGAAAGAGGCAGTGTGGGTCTGTGGTATCTGTACTTTTATTTATGCAGACTGTTCAGTATGCATGACGATGAAGAGTTATTAAATATAATGTTTTGCAAAGAGGTGGATTTCTATGCCTGTACTCATTCAGACTACAGCAGTGATTATCGAACCTTTCTATATTTGAGTACCATGTGAAAATTTTATAGGGTTGTGGCTTAACACTGGTTATGTTATAAGTCTTTACGGAGGGTCAATTAATTCTCGCGGGATCAACCCTAGCCGCAGTCAAAGGATTTTCAGGACCTAAACATTCTGGGCAGGGAGTCCTCCAGAAGGAACTTTTAGCTGTGCTGTGCTCAAGGTGGAGGGTGACCTGGCCGATGTTGATGGCATTTATATGTGCATATTTGTATATTTGTGAGACGCCCATGCCTGTTAATAACAAAATTACAGCACACTGGTGATGGTCACAGACCCCATTGTTAAATAACAATATAACCAATCCTTAGGCTTGTGGCAGTCTCTTCTGTGTCTCAAATTGGTCCCACAGGAGTTATATTACATGCCTCTAGATCTGCTACATGGGATTTGTCGTACACACACTAAGGCTCGGACTGGTTCCTTTGGGGCCCCTCGGCTAGAGACTGAAGAGGGGCCCCCTTACCAAGAGTATAGATAGAGTAATTTAACAAAGAAGATGTCCCATTGTTAACATCAATAAATGAAATTACTTGTAAATTTTATTACATGCCAGTATGATACTTTATGAGATTGTGTGGGGGACGGAAAAATGTCTTTCCGTCCGTCCGTGTGTCTTTACGCGCGATAACTCAAATACGTTTTATCGAATTTTAAAGAAACTTGGTATATGCGATATAATGTCCGTGGGAAGAAGCCTATTGGTATTGGACCAAATCGGTTGACCGGAACCGGGGTGAAAACCCAATTTAGTGTCTATTTTAAAGGCGCCATAACTCAAATGCGCTTTATTGGATTTTCTTTAAACTTGGTATACGCATTTATAATTTCCATGCGAAGAGGTCTGTTGATATTGGACCAAATTGGTTGGCCGGTACCAGAGTAACAATTAAGTAAAGGTCACATTTTTTTTTTAATCATGCCTAGAGGCAATGGCAAATCTCCGCGGTATCATCCTTGCCTGAATCGCCTCGGACGAGTCGTAGTCATCACCCCATGGATTCGTCCCGGGTCTAGACCTGCCTTCGGGCAGAACACTCATCATCATCATCATACTACAATGCTGCATTTTTAATCATTGAGGACCTTGTCTGCAGCGCATTCAGATGCTTGTTTACTTCGCTGATCTAGTTGAAATTAAGTACTACATGAATACTGTTATATACAGAAGGTACATTACTGTGAAATAATTAGCGGAGTTATTTGCCAGTGAATTTTGTGAAATGTTGACATATTTTAAGAATTTCAAATTGCAATACATTTAGATTTGACTCATAACTTATCAAACTAGACGGTCAAACTGACTGAGTTGGCCTCGTATTCTGGAGGTCTCTCGATCAAATCGCGTAACCGGCCGATTTGACAGGGATTTATTTTATTTTTTATTTTAATGTAAGTGCGCGATTGTCAAGATATCACAAATTTGTAGTTCTGCTGACTCTGGTCGATTTTAATCTGATTAAAAAACTTATTTTCTGCATATTATAATTGCAATTATAGTTGATTCAACAAAAGCATTCTGCCACTCTGTTATATCAGTTTACCTGATTTTATTTTATATTGTTATTATTTTAGTATAATATTTTAATACTGGTCGGTTTAGAAGTAAATATATAAATCTATCCATGGGCTATTAATCACAGTTTAATGGTTCAAAATTTGGAGTCAAAACACTTCAAATGTCCCACCACTCAAGCACAATCTTATTCCGAATACAAAGCAAGTAACTGTTTTGCAGAATTTGGTGAATTTGATGGAGTTTTCCTCTACTACAATTGTGGCCAGATCGTTCAGTTCAAAGGAAATGAAGAAGGTGATGGAAAGTCAGTGTAGATATCCAGAACCCGCGAAAAACTTACGAATTTCTAGAAGTAGTTCCTAAACATCTCACAACTTATTCGTATATCCGGGGAGGAAATACATTGAATTCAGGTCGAAAAAACTAGTTTAAAATTAAAATATTCATATACGAATATTTAATAAAAAATAGAATCTGAGTTGCTGAGCAACGTCAAGATTTTTATTGAAACCATAGAAACAAAACTGAAAAAAGTTCAACCTAACTTTTAAAAAGTATTTTGATTAGGCCTAAATATTTTAAAATATAAGCCCATAATTTTAAAATAACTAATATTAATAATAAATACCAGCAATATAATACCCCCTGAATGTCAAATATTGCTTAGTACCAAGCTAACTTTGAACTTTTTAAAACACATTTTGAATTCGGAAAAATCTGTTTCTATAGATATACAACTGTTCGCTGTGAAGTCTGTCAGAAAGGTATTGTCGACATTACGCATGAAACAAGCTACGAAGCAGAATCGGAGAACGTCATTGGCGAAGGCACCCGGTTGAAGACGAAGAGTTCATTGATGTCAATTGTTTTTGTATAAATATTGAGAAAAATTTCAACTTGAACATTTTTTAAAAATAAGGTTGGAATATAAATTGGGACTAATGAAACTGAAATAAAAGTCGTTAATGTAACTTCCATACATTTCTTTAAAACTCATTAACTAATTCTATCCAATATAGGATCTAAAGATCCCGCACGAAATCTGTGCCGATTGCCTACTTCATTGCATTAAGTTTTCGTGGGAACTATAGCGAATATTGGCCTGCTTCCTATCTCTCTCGCACAACAGTACCTCCCTTTCTATTTGTAAAGGCGAATCTACCTCTCTCTCTCTCTCGCACAATAGCATGTCTCTCTCTAGGGAATAACGGTCTCATCGGCACAGATTTCGTGCGAGATCTTTACTTGCCTATAAGTTGTAGAGCGTTAAACCTAACTCAATCGCAATATATTAGATTTTTTTCCTACCTAAAATACCTATTTCTTATATTAAAATGTTTTCTTTCATAATCTTTTTACAAATACCCGATAACTGAAGTAAGATTCTGAAGCCACAACATACAGATTACTCGAGAGGAACGATTGATGAGTTTTGTTTTTCGTTACTGCATGCATTTTTTTTATAAACATTCTGCTCTTATCATATGTCTACCTACGTTCGTGCGAAGCTTCTTCTAATATTTGTAACATTTTGACTCTAGTATCTTACATTGTAGTTTCATGTAAAAGGCCATATTGTAGGAATAACTGCTTAATTTATAACCTCAAAGGTGGAATAACGATTAGGATTTTAAGAGACTTTTAGTCAGTAAATTGCGTTTCATGTGCTTTAAAGCCAGAATTTAATATCACTGAAGCTTTATTTTTTCAAATTTAAATTTACAAATTTAAATATATAATATTTTATCTAATAATTATTATTAGAATACATAATAATCTGACAGAGTTCACAGCGCATGGGTAGAAAAAGTTACATAATTAAGCCTATATTTTCTTTATCGTTACGTTTCAAATTCAGCAAATTGTGTGAAATACGGGATTCAGAGAAAACCCATGAAAAATTATATGTAAACGATAATGTGAATTTTGCTTTATTTTTTATTTTTACCAAGGGATTTTAATGTAATAACACCACCTTCAGAAAATTGTTTAACAGGATATTAACAAAGTATACTTCTGCTATCAACAGAAGTTCGTTAAGAACATGCTATCATATATTTTCCAATAATTCTCGAGAGTTCAGAAATTGAGTTCAAGAAAGCATTTTATTACAACTTCTGTGAAATGTCGGTGGCATATGGTATACTTTCTTCTTTTTGGTATTATCTTGTTTATTACGCTAAATGTAGGGATTTTCTTTTAAAATTCTGCTAATCTAATTTCAATTTTTAGTGCAATCCAAGTGATTCTTTGGGAAGGTAATACGCTGGTCCGAATATTCTGGGGAAATATTTTCTTACTCATACTCCTATAAGTTTATATAATCATTTTGTGCTATATTATGGCTTCATCCCTAGTCCATTTTAATTGAAATTTCTATGAATTATTGCTTCCACTATTTTCATATTCTGACCTGTGAACTCGGAATCCAATGTAAGTAATATTAGTTTCCTCATAATGAATAACTGACACTTCTGTAAATAATTATTTCCTAAAACATCAGAGCTGAAAAAAGACAATATAATATAACATTTGAGTTGGTGTTTCCGTGTACATCGTATTTATTTGTGAAATTAATTGAAGATGGTCTTGCTCGGTTGCTATACCAAAACTTTTTTACATAGGTGGACTGCAGGGGATATCATGAATGTACGCCTAAAAAGGAAAACTTTGAATGATTAGGACAAAACTGGCTATACGATTTCTTTTTGGGGGGGATCTTGAATCTAAGGTATTTTTTAATCGTGAAATGCACCTAAAATCGGTATTTTTAGTTTTTTATTCATCAATCGTTCGAATTGTCCTTGCATGATTTGCGTGTACAGGTAAGGTTCCTGAATCTGTGGTTCGTTTTAATCGTTTCATTTCGAATCTGTATGCCCATATGGCAGCACAAGATAAGTTTTATTAATTTTAATTATTAATATTTACTATGACAAATAATGTAATTAAAGATAAATTGTATAATTCATACAGTTCATGTAAAAACGATGTTATTGTTAATAAATATAATAAACCTATTCTAATTATTTTTCTGTTAAATAAGTGACTTAATAAAACTTCTAGCAGTTGAGTAGGCCGCGATACCTGGTAGCACATTTATATTATAACTTGAGTGGTAATAACTCGACAGTAGATAGGCCTACCATATAACTTAATTCACTTCTTTCCCAATAAGTATAAAACATAAGTTCGTGTTGCCGATAAGTTCGATAAGAATAACCTCAAAGTGCCATATATTGGATCCCCAGGCTAGGAGCGGGGGTGGGTAAAGGCAAAGAAAGCAATATGATCGGTGTCTGCACTGCGCGCAATTCAGCAGTATAAGTACATAGCCAGAGGGTCTCGACCCATTTTGTTGGACGGAGAGAATAATTGCCCCCTCCCCGCAACCTGAGAATCATGAGCTTGATGACTGTAATCCTCCCTTCATCCCCCTGGACCACCACGCCCCCACATACAACCCTCGATTGACTTCCAGCAACGTCATGCACAGAGCCCACGATCAAAGTGAGCTTCCTGCACTGCTTAATCTCACGTTCTCTGCATACTGTATAACTGTTTGTACTAGACGTAATAAGGCAACAACAAAAGCGATACAAATTCTACAGAGAGGAAGGGGTAAAAATGTGCTAATTTTAACCGTTTATTCCTTCAGTAGCAACAAACAAAAAATTCCCCTACCGCACTTGTCTCAAATGAGTACTTTTCACAGGAAAAAATCCCTGAATTCTTAGTATGCTTTACTCGGTATGAATTATCCGTTCTTTTCCAGTATTTTTCAAATCATCAAAGAAAAAAATTAAGAATACACTTTCATTTGGTATTTTAGTTAAAGTTGACAAATTAAGTAGGCTACAGTAACATAACATAATCCATCATAACAACATAATCCACAACATAAGGCAAATTCGAAGACTCCGTGCAGTATTGGTTATTAATACTAAACGCATGATACAGTTCATGCCATCCAGAACAGGGTATCTGCTAGTATGCAGTCGATATTCTGCCGAACCTTTCAACCGAATTATCTCATTAATTATGGTCGTAAACAAAACGCAAAATAGGTTTCATATCTGTTTTAATCTTATCTACTTTCTCCTTGAATCTGCACAGTTTAGTCCCTTCTAACCTGTATATAGCATTCCTTGCACATAAAATTAATCTTTTGTTCTTTTTCCAGGTAGGCCTAATAAACCCGCAATTTTACCCTCTTACATTCGTGGGGCAGATATATTTTTCCCATACTTTTCGTTTCACATGACATACACTAACTGATGAGGATGAGCTCATTGTTCATTTTAAGAAGAAAAAAAAGTCTTAATATAAGCTTACTGACCTTGTGAATTCTTACTAAATTAGATTTAAGAGTAGAGGGTTTCAATTTTACTTAGGCCTAAGCTTTAACAAATAATGTGATTTGAATAATAATACTAATAACAACAACAACAATAATAATAATAATAATAATAATAATAATAATAATAATTAAAATAGAAGCTAGAGTGATAAAACACATATAAACTTAATTTAAGTAATATTTCTGTGAATCTCAAATGATACAGAAGGATGGGCTATATGCATTCATGAGCCACAGACTGTTATCTCTGTTGGGCATTAGGCTACATAAGAATATTATAGGAGAAAAATCCCATTAAGGAAAATCAGTCATATGGGCTGTGAAGCGAACTCTAGCTAGCTCAGTTTGTAGAGCAGCGGCACGGATAGCCGAAGGTCCTGGGTTCGAGTCCCAGTGTCCGAGGAATTTTTCTCCCATAATATTCTCATAATGAAGGAAATTTTACTGAAAATACCACCATAATATACTATAGCCTTATACTAATTTTGTGAAGGAGATACTACAAATCATGGCAGCTACTTAAAAATATTCTCGTTTGGATGAAAGATTATATTCCGAGATGTCTAAAATAGTTTTAAAATTATAATAACATTTTATATTCTACGTAAGATGTTTGCTAATATAACAATCTAGAATAGAAACTACGTCATCTGACCAGGCACCACAGTAACATAATGTGCTTTGAAGAAAATAGCTAATACTTAGGGTAGACTTAGGGAGGATGACAACAAACACCATGTAAACATGGACTCACATCCTGATGACATTAATACGCCCCATTTTCTAGTCTTAAATCTTAGGAATTTTAATCTTCAACTATTATTGTGAAGGGCCAATATCTCAAGTGTTTCTTTCAACGACCACCCTCTATGAGATTTGGGCTCAAGTAAAGATCCAGCACGAAATCTGTGCCGACTGCCTAAATACCTTCCTTTTTATTTGTAAAGGCCAAGCTACCTCTCTCTCTCGCACAATAGCATGTCTCTCTCTAGCGAGTAACTGTCTCATCGGCACAGACATCGTGCGAGAACTTTAGATTTCTAACTACATTTTACTTCCGCAAATACTAGTTAATTAAAGGGGGCAAGATGTTTTCTTTATATTCTTACTGAGATCCAAAGGACCTCATGACCGTATACAGTGTATGACTTGACTGTGCAATAAACAGTAGTTTATTTCAGCCAGCGACGGACCTGATTGCTGTATAATATACATATTATATGTTATATTATATTTTGTACATCGTATTATACATTTTTACATATTCATATTACAAAAATAGTTGACCCAGTTTCTTTTTTTTTTTGTTGAGAATTAGGGTTACATGTCAGACAAGGAATCACAATACTGAGTACTGAAAACAAATTCATTGTAACAATAGGTCTACTCTGTTTCATTTTCTCCCCGCGTAGGGGCAGAGGTGGGTTGGGAACGACCCTAAGTACGTAGGCCACATGTTACGAGATTACTAGCAAGCAGACAGACATATAGCATGAGAAGCGGATATTTGAACTATGGAATGAAGCTTCAAGTGCATAAATAATTGTGGCTCCAATCCTGCGAGAAAAGTGTGAAAAGCGATTTTAAGGTGATTTGTCCGGCTTTCCATCTAAAAATGTTTCTTCTTCATTTCATTAAAGAATTGCAATACTACCGATTTATACGTGTAAATTACATTAAATCTACATGATCCCAGTGCTACTTATTGTAACGAAGAAAACCTTGTTGTAGGAAGATACGGTGCAAAAATGCCGTGTTTTCGAGGTAAAAAATGTATGTTTTTAAGCCAGTTCACTAAAACAATAATTACAATATTACCGATATACCTAGAGTACATTCGAAAGATAACTGGAAACAGGTAGGACAAAGATATATGAGTCTATATATTTGAGTCTATCGTCTGACCATTCTAAAAAAAAACCTGAAGTAAACAAAAACCAGTAAGTCTCCCTTACTCATATGACCTAAACCTGAGGACGACATACTGGTTTTGTTTACTTCAGGTTGCTTTCTTAGAATGGTCAAAATATAGCGATTTTTTTAACTTCAGCTGTGTTTATACTCCTTTTAGCTGCGAGGCCATATCGGGAGTTCGGGATGTGTGTGTGTGTAGGGCTGTAGGCCATGGGACTATTGATTGTCAATGGTTTCTATTATTGGTGTATTTTTATGGAGTAAATTTCAACTGATGTTAATTTAAATGAATATGATACAAGATGAAACAGTGAGGATGATTCATGGTATGTAAATATCCAATTTGGCATTTGCCTTTACGACTGGGGAAACCATGAAAAAACCCACGTCAAACTGGCCGGCCACCTGATTTGAACCTGGGACCTCCCAAATGCGACTTCAAGACGTTACCATCTCGGCCACCACGCTCGGTATAGTGAATTTTTAATCTTTATATAAGTGCACAATAAAGGCTTAATCAAGGATTTTCAAAATAGTGTACAGTATAGGCCTATTCATTTTGATCGTTTTAAAGTACCGGTATCACAGTTTTACAGTTGTAGTTAAGGGATAAATATCTGAGCCAGAAGGGAGAGGATTTTTTGTAAACAAACTAGTAGCTCCGATTGAGCAGCAGAGTTTGTGGAACAGCGTTAAAAGTTTGTTTAATGAGGGAACAAAAGACCGCGAGGATTCCCAGTGAATCCCAGGGGGCTGGCCCGGGGATGTAAAAAGCCTGCCACCCTTATTAACAGTGCGGCGAGGCATGTGTGTGTGTTGTGAACGGAAGCCTATGTCAACACGTTCTTTATACACAATAACATATGGGGGTGCTTGTAATGGATAATGCCAGCCTGCAACAGGTACAAATGCATTTCTCGTGTAACATCGCTATCATTGTACATGATGCGTTACACCAATGTCATACACCCATTATTATTCTTGAGAGTTTTTGTTTTCACCCGCTAAACATATTTGAAAATTGCATGAATTCAGTCCATTTCTTTGCTCAGCAAATTCATGTGAACACTGCATTGTAGAACATTCAAATAAATTATTTTACGTAATGTAACAGGTGACTGAACATAATGGCAATCAGACTTAAACTGGGAACAAAATTAGGTTCTGGCATCCAGAAATTACCGGCGCCTTCATCCCCCCACCAAAATGCATCACTCGTTCCATTCATTCTAACAGTACCTTATCCCTACTTCTTTTGATTAGTCAAAAAATGAGCGTTTTAAAATAATTGTCCTTTTAAGTTTTCAACCATATTAACAGGTAACTAACTAACTCCGTGACGCGACATCCCCGAAGGGACAATTCCTACGACCCGACCGCTGCATCATCTACCTATAGGCAGATGGCAGGATTGGGGGGGGGGGGGCAGGTGGTCAGCATGCCGACACCCACGGCCGTTAATGGTGGTTTCCATGACCGGAGCCGCTACTTCTCTATAAAGTAGCTCCTCAATTTGAATCACGAGGCTGAGTGCACCCCTACCAGACCTCCCTACCTCAGAAAAATCCGAGGTACCGGGGACTGAACCCGGGCCGACGGATCCGTAGTCAGCGACGCTAACCACAAGACCACGCCGGCGGTCATTAAAAGGTAACAGCAAGACAAAATATAGACATATTCCTGTACTTATTTGAGTACTCATAATAGTTCATAAATTAATTTCTTTTAGTCTACGCTGAACAAAACAAGTGCTAAGCGATCTTCTATGCCAACACATCTATAGACAAACCGCATAGAGTACTAATCAATAGGCCAGGTTTATTCTTTTTATAAATACACTCATACAGGGTACATACATACTGGCAGTGAACACTAAAGTGTATAATTAATATTAAATAACCAGAAGTGATTTCAAAAGTGTCTATTTTCCGCTACGTTATTATTAATATCATCTTGTTTAAGGTTTTCTAAAATCTCCTTTTCAGTGAACATCAGGATAAAATATTTAATTTTCTTTGATCGTCCTTCTGAATATTTCCAAAAAAGTCAATCGCTGGTCACCGGCGGCTTTTAACGAAAATTAGCGCGACGCACAAGGCCCGAATGCCACTTGGCCAGTCCGACCCTGATACTAATATAACCTATTATATTACACCTGCACCACGAGAATTTTCGCAATTGGAATTTTCCCCAACAGTTTTATCATTTATTTTTCGATAAATAGGCCTACCATACATATGAATCTGGTTTTCATCCGTATCATTAGAGAAACCAACAATAACGGCAGTTTTAATAAAATTGCCGGTTTTCTTGTAAATAAAACATATATCTCCTAACCTAATGTTGTGTGAGATGAGGAAGCTAATTTTTTTTAAAGTAAATTTAGGGATATGCCAACCTTTATAATGAAGACAAAGAAATCATTGTTATTAGATTCGCTATCGAACTTTTCGCAATATTATTAATGACTTTATACATTGTAAATTTTCAGTAATATTATGGTGTAAACATTTCACTGATGTGTGAATAATATTTTTCACATGACAAGTCTGCTCAATCATTCCGATTCTGCCAAGCATATTGTTGTAAAAGATTGTAATGGTAACACATTCATGCGGTCACTATATGGTAATCATTTATTGATGCTTTAACAACTTAGCGTGTATCAATTACTGAAAAAACTTACAACATGGAATTGACACTTTACAAACATTCTACGTAATAATTCTGGAACATTCGACAGACTAAATTCTTGCTATAGAATACCTAAAAAGTTAATTTTTCTTCAATGTTTTGTAATAAAATACGGCAATAGTTTAATAAAATATTTTAAGAGAAAATATAGATTCGAGATACTCTCAAATGCCTATTGTTATAGTCTGATGATGGTCATGTAGGCCTATGTTCTGTCTGCAGCCTGAACTTCTACAAATTGAAACTTGTCATTATGAATGCTATATTTTAAGCGTTTGACAATAGCTTATTATTTTTAGGCTGAGTTGATTTATTGAAACATGCCTCAAGTTCCTCGGAGGTATTTTGAAGAAACGCGCTCTAAAAGAACCCTAAGAGAACAATAACTGTCTCTTCATGTTGGCTGGTTGGTATATGGTTAATTAACGATGGAGATGTACTGCTACTTAGACCTGAGACCGTTGCCGGTGTGCCGGAATTTGGTCCGGCAGGAGTTCTTTTACATGCCAGTAAATATACTGACATGGGACTGTCACATTTATGCACACATAAACGCCATCAACCTGGGCTGGGATCGAACCCGCAACCTTGGGCACAAAAAGCCAACGATACTAACTGCGCCACCCAGGCCGACTCTCTTCCTCTTAAATCCTATTTTATACAAATCTAAATGTAGTCCACATTTTCGTAAATAACAATTAGCGAAAAATATTAGAGGAAAATATACTTTACAGTAACTACAAACTTTTCACCGGCATTTAGTCCTTCTTTGGAAAAATTCATCAGATCAGTGGCAATGGAGTCCAATACAAGTATGATGTTTCCATTTCATTCGATTATTATAGCTTCCACCTGCTTATCAGCTCATTAAGATTATAAATCGAAACCATTGATACATCTAAAATAAACCAAGAATATACATTATAGTGCAGTAAAATAATATGTGCAAAAACTCTTTGTGTAACAGTTTCAAAATGTTCCTAACTTTCTGTGCGTTACTGAATTATTCATGTTCAGAAGCGAGGAACTTTCAGAGTCGAAAGTTGACGTTCCATGTAAAGGTTGAACATGAATATAACTGACCCGAGTCCACTTGTTCGCTTCCCCATCTTGTCCCAGTTTCCGAGGGTTGCAGTTGATCGGGAAAAATTGCGACCAAATGACGTATAACGACAAGGGAAGGGGACGAAGGGTCCTATAAAAAGATTCGCAGCGTACAGATAGATGAACTAGAGCCACCTTATCTTAAAAACATTCATCCTTAAAAAGAAGAAGAAACCAGATGCATTGAATGTATTAATTTATAGATCACGAGTCAAGGTGTAGCCTATATTAATAAATAAATAGGATCATCTTACAAAATAGGAGTATTAATTTTACAGAAGGTGTAGAAGGTATAGAACAGTCCGAAAGTAGAAATGTAAGACGCTATCGTATTTTCCGACTTTTTTCATATAGCCTAAACCAATACAGACCAATATACAAATTACTATTACGTTATGTACCCTGAACAATTATTGTTGTAACTTATACTGTACCCAGTCTCTGAGAGAGCTTTGTTTTATGGTTCTTCGACCTCAATAACACGCTGATAATTAATTATAGCACTGGAGAATTGAAAATGGTTGGTTTATGAACATCTAACGACGGTGGTGTACTGTAACTTAGTCCCGTGACCGTCGTCAGCAGGCAAGAATTCTGTCCCGCAGGGATTCTTTTAGTTGTCTGTAAATCTAAATACATTTTTACCAACGATCTGGGCCGATTTTTCAGGATTTTTTTTAAAAATTCGGATGTCTTACATACACTGAACAAGATTTTTGAACCGGTTAATCTATGAACTATTTACAGATCATATGGTACTTAAAAATGTTGAAAAATTGATTATAAAGAAAAAAAATCATATTTCAGAAAATAAATATAGATTTGTTTGTGGAAAATCATTGTTTCAGTACTGATACAGGGTATGTATCCAAAAACTGTAGCCTACAATAAAAATCAAGCGCCTAGCTTTAGTAGTTTTTTAGAAGAGGTACTTTATTGTTAACATTGTAAAGAGGCTATTCCGTTTCCCTTTATCCAAAATTCCGAAATTTTAACGCACTAATTCAGATAACGTGTTCAAGTACATTTCTAAGACCTGAGAAATAAGATCTCACACCCCTTATGTGACCACGAAAGTACATGAGAGTGTTCACAAACAACAGAAGGGTTGGGATGGTTAATTAATGTGTGTCTCCATGTCTATTTAGGAGTCGGCTATTTGAACAGAGGGTCGAGAAATCTCCTCTTGACAATCATTACTTGTAGGGGTCAGGAGAATAATAAGACAAGTTTTCCCTAGCAGCAATATGAGACGTTCCATTCTAGGAACATTGTTCTGCACTTTGTTTAGCTCAGTGTAAGTAAACTTCCCAAAGATCTGTTGGTTATAACTTCGAAATAAATTTGTCGAGGAGCATGTTTAAAACAATTAACCAAAACGTATTATTAAAATTTGTCTATCAAAACCTCTTGACTATCCGTCTGAATTAATATTTTCCACATTTAATGTACCTAGTGTCTGACAAATTTATAATATAGCTATTTCATTAAGTTACATTCATAGATCACATTCATATCCCTACGCTTACGATACAAGAAGAAATCATACAAATCCTGTTGAACCTAAACGTTTCCCATCTGCAGGTCTAAAACACAGCTCTAGTTTCGGTATAAGATTATGCAATTCCGTTGTTAAATATAGCCCTTAATTAATTATTATGAAGAATTACAATTTTTTTTCATGCTCATTCAGGTGGTGTCTTGTTGGGAAAAATAATCCGTAAAAAAATATAAACTGTAGTTGTGAATTGTAATTGAATCGTGAGGAAAAGTGAGCTATGGTTATGACTAGGGACCGGATTCTTAGGTTTTTACCTATTTTTTTTCCTTACTCCCAAAACAAAAAGCGATTACACACTTTTTCGAATCATGTCCATAGGATTCACCCACATTAATTCTGTGGCACCTAAAAATACCTAAATGGTGTATCAAAACCTAAATGTACCTAAACGGGATACAAAACATAAAATACCTAATTTAGGCTACTTTTTTTTGTCTTTTTTGTTTGTCAGTTGATAAATCGATATTTTGCGTAGAAACAATTTTTGTCGAGTTGAAATTAATAGCACCAGCGTTTTGTTCAATCCAATGTCGTCTAGGATGACAGTATCAAGAGAGGAAGTGTAAGGGTATCGGCGTATTCCTTTTAAAATATTCGTACGAACAACCACTGCTGACGTCATGTGAGGTTGAAAGTACATTTTGTGCCTTCAAATGTATTCTAAGAGATAACAGGAAGAACTTCACAGTTGAGAATCTTGAGAGATATTTAGTGATATACTGTAACCAAGAAATGTGAGACAATCTTATTTTCACTGCTTCTTTTGATTGTTTATGCTTTCTTTCTTCAATTGTATAATATTGTCCTAAAGCAAGTTTACACAAATTTAAGTCAATTTTGTTAAGTTAAACTTTATACAAGTGTTATGTATTGAATCCTATGTAGCACATTCAAATTCATTAAACCAATTATTCTACTCGAAAACGATATTTTGGACAAAAACCTAAAAAAAACTATTTCACCTAATGGAAAACCTAAAACAGTGTTTTTAAAATCCGGTACCTAGTTATGACAACCATCAATATCGCCCATAAGAGTACGAATGCTGAGCATTTTCCCCAATCCTGCCGCCTGTCAGTGATAGATGACGCAGCGGTCGGATGGGGCACTATGTAATTTAGTTTGTGTGTTTTCTTACAACTATTTAAAAATACATGACCCCTTGCATAGTCTCGAGGTTAGCTGGCTATGGATCCGCAGGCCTGGGTTCGATCTCCGGTAACTCCTCGGATTTTTCTGAGGTAGGGAGGTCTGGAACGGGGTGCACTCACTCTCGGGATTCAGACTTGAACTACTTGATAGAGAAGTAGCGGCTCCTTCACGGAGACCATCATTAACGGCCGCGTTTGTCGGCATGCTGACCACATGCCCCAATCCTGCCATCTGCCAATGGCAGATGGATTAGAGGTCGGATGGTAGACCTAGTGCCTTCATGGATGTAGAGGCACGGAGGAGAAGAAACGATTTAAAAATACAAAAACCATTAGGCCTACTAACCTATTCTTCGTTGGTAAGCCTATGTCTGTGAACATATTTTATAACTAGATAAATCGTTATTCAAGTCCAAGAAAAAGTTAATAAATTTTGTCTCAGAACAGAAACAAGCTATGCGAGTTGAAAATTTATATGAAAAATTATTTCTGAAAAAGTATGGGTATTAAGTTTATCACAGAATAATTATTATTAATAGTAAGAGTAATATTTTGTAATTGTTTTGTATGTAATGTAAATTTATAAAATTTATTATACAATTTATTATTATTGCAGTTACAACGTTCTTTTAGAAATCTCTTACTAAAGTTTTGTCCAAAGGTTGAATAAATTTATTTCCCTTTATTGGAATCTAGGTAGCCAATAAAAGCTACTCCGAGGCGTGATGAAAGAGGCTAAATCATTTATTGTAAAATGCCACGTAATCCAAAGACAATGGAACGGAAAGTTTTCACCTCAAATCAAGAAAACGATCTACATCGTTTCTTTATTCAAAGCTTGCGCGTGTCGTCCTTTGTTTAATGTCTGTATTTCCTTCTGGAAGGAGAAGATATAAACTCACGATATACAGTACTTTCTCAGTGACAAACAACACAATGGACAACGCCCAATTAATAACAATCCTGTCCGGACCATTTGTTGCTCAACAGTGATGTCATTAAATCACGCGATTCAGTCCTTTCTGAAGCTCGTTGTTCCCCAAGTTTTAGGTTATGGCTGACCAGAAAGATAGTGTTTGTAGGCAATGCCTCCTTTCACGTCATTTCTCAAGGCAACAGGGGCAGTGGTGAGAAGAGTAATGGCGGACAGAGAATCGCGCGCACTCTCTGCTGGAAAAGTCACGAAATGATTCTAAAACAAGATAAGACTACTCTACGCATCAAGGTGAAACACTGTGTTCTATAAATACTGTTCGTGGCAATTCGCAAGCCAATCTGTTCACCAAATTACCATGGGATCTTCATGATGCTACAAGATAGTGTATTTTTACGACAATATTAAGCATATTCGAAGGAATTGGCCGTTATTATACAGAGTTGAATGTTGCGGAACTAGGTTATTATTTCCTTTCCTAGACCTTGATGGTGTAACAGGCAGTTCTAGGGATGAGTGCTGCGGAAGGAAATATAAGAAAACAGGAGGCCTCTGAATGCCAATTACTAGAAGGCGGTGATGTCAGAAGTTTTATTGGGAACGACTGTTTATGTGCCAACGAAATTACAAAACTTGAGACATGAAAGAAAACGTGCTATATTACAGCTCTATCCGACGAATCTGTTTTATTATACGGTGATAAAAATAATAAACAACATGGTTATATTACAACGTGCTTAAGTTTTTACTCCTTATGAATTGCAAATCTCTTGTTAGCAGAAGACCAGCTCTATGAGTAAAATTTGTTTAGAAAATCGTCAATATGACGAATTAAATAATTTATTGGTTTCTAGAGGCTACGACGACGAACAGTTCTCTACTAAAAATCCGCTTTTTGTTAGTTAATAGGATGATAGGAGTTCAGAATCGTGCAGGAAATTTCAAAGGAACTGGCAAAATAATCATATGAGTCATTTCAAAGACCTCACACAGGATCCACTACTGAAACAATGGAAATTCTTGAGAGACTGATGGCCAAGAACGAGGTAAACGGAAAATATCAATTTGAGCACTTTCTGCAGCAGTCTTGGCGTACTTCGGCTGAAATTTCATTAAGCAGACATCAGTGATGAAATATTGAAAGATTATGAATTTATAGTAGGTAATATGAGCATACGTTGGCCGCGGTGGTCTTGAGGTAGCGTGTTCGCCTCTAAATTCGACGGTCGGGGGATCAAACCTGGCTGCGGTCGTAAAAATCCTGGGTACGGAGTCCTCCGGGAGGGACTTTAAGCTGGGGGCCCGTGTCGTAGATTTACGGCACATAAAAGAACTACAGGACAAAATTTCTCGGCTCTTTCACGTCCAAGTAATACCTTGGTTTCCGGAGGGGGATTGAGAGGCTTACCACCTGTCCCTCTGCCCTCTCTTGGAAAATAAGCGTAAAAACATTCACATAGGTAACAGAACCTCCACTTTGAGGCCCTTCGCCCCAACATAGGGGATATAGGAAACCAGATGCCGAATATAAGTCTACACAGTTATCATTAGCAAACAAGACTAGTCACTTCGGATAGAAAAATGGATTAAGTTCAATTTTGTTACAATTAAAAAGTAGCTGAACCTTCCTATAGCATTATTCCAAAATTATTTGTAGTAGGCCTAAATTAATTATCACATTAAAAATGCGTAACCTTTGCAATCTAATTGAAAGCTTATTCCGCAGTAGGTATAGTTCGCTCTAAAATCATCACATTCCTTTTATTTAATAAGAAAACGAAGAACCAAACTAATGGAGAGGAAAATGTGAGTAGGGCTTTTAGAACAAGGAGAAAGAGAGAGAGACTCATTGTCCAATAAGAAAACAAGAATAATGCATGCAAATAAGTAACAAAAGTTTAGAATAAAACTAGCAAGAAATATCAGAACAATGCTCGGGAAATCCAGAAATATATCAACAGCAAAATATTTAACCTCTGAGGCTTCTTAAATGTGTAAGAGTTTCATATTCTTTTATCTGTAAAAATTTAAATACTTTTCACGTAAAAGGCTATGAACAATACGGCTATGATTGCTGAACCTATTTTATGCACATTTAAAGTGTTATTTATATAAATTGCATCTATTATTTACCATTACATTTGTGGTATTGCTTTGCAATATTTGTACAGGGATTCAAGGCTCAAGTTCAGCTTGCAGGTACTGCATTCTACATGAAAATGACCAAAAGACAATTTATTTATTTATGTTCATAAGCATAACTGGTCGATACTTAGGTGTAGAATATACAATAGAGATCATTGTTTATTACAAAAGCAGTAGTTAATCCTTGTGTTGTTAAAAATAACTTATTTTGTTCTGTTTTTGAGAAGATATGAATCTTAACAGTTAATTGTATGAAGCAGGCCTATCAGTGCAAATGGTATTTGACCTGTCAGAACTTACAAATAATTGTATGAACGATGTCAATTTTCTTCAGATTGACACTAGGTCTATGATGTGCTCGGGAAATGCATTTAGTAGTAGGCCTACCGATAAGAAAGAATACAAAATTTCCAATAAAATTTGGCTAACAGTTATGCTCGTTGTATACTGTTAAAAAGTCAACAATATTCATTGAAGGAGAGCATTTAGAATTTTCCACGATTCTCGAAAAGATAGCTAGGCGTAAATGTTTGAGACTGGATAGCATTGTATTGTTTTCTTGTTTTCGCCGTGGCAGCAGTTGCATGCATGAATATAGCCACACGCTCGCAAGACACAGAGCGATATTT
The DNA here is from genome assembly GCA_964059195.1 of Ectobius pallidus. Classification (NCBI taxonomy): domain Eukaryota; kingdom Metazoa; phylum Arthropoda; class Insecta; order Blattodea; family Ectobiidae; genus Ectobius; species Ectobius pallidus. Next base: position 101,402,316 of record CAXKWD010000002.1, on the reverse strand, counting down.
TTCAGAAGGGGAATGGCAGGGAAGCCACTGTTGTGTGATGTAGAATAACTTGTCATAACCTGGAAACTTGGAAACATGTGCTTTATCACGACGCCCATAACAATGGAAGCTTCTCGCCTGTCCTAAACACATCGCACAAGTAGCGATATCGTGCGACGGCTCGCTGCGGCCTTTGCCATCCTCCCTTCTTTATGTTACTTCGCCGCCCGCCCGACTGGCAAAAACAAATCTCTATGCATGTCACTGTCAATTGTTAACCAGTACTCCCAAGTGACGTATTTGGGAGGGGAACTCGATGTTTGGTTATTTTCTATTATGTGTCGTATCTGTAGGGACGAAAGGAATAACGAATTATTTGTTATACCTTATTTTAACTCGAAACCTGATATCACACTGATAATTTACAGGGTCTTATTAGCTTGTTCAAGGAGAATATTTTTGAAATTTCTCAAATTATTTTATAAAATTATCCATTAACTGTCACCTGAAGCCGAGAAGATTATAGAAATATCTTTTTTTTTTTTTTTAATCAAACTGGATCAGAAATTTGGTTCGGGAGGGGTCCACAGTCTAGGGGTATTGCCCCGACTTTTTGGTAAGATTTAGCCTTCAAATTTCATTTTAACGTACTGGTAATTTTCCAGTTATAAAAAAAATGTTCAAACACAGGGTAAACAACTTTGTTTTGCGCTAGTGCGAAATAGAATTTTACGGTCGAACACAATAGGTTACTTCTTCTACGGTTCTACTTGGTATTCATATTAATGGTACAGGAAGTAAAAATGGTGTTAAAGCATTACAAGGGCTCATTACACATTATTCTACAGTATAGATTGATGTGCATTGCCCAATGGCCCATACTTCTGGCTCCCGACAAAGAAATATTTTTAAAACAATTTTTTTACTAACTATTCCAAGGAATCGTTAAACTACTATTTAAAATTACAATAACCAGCATTTTACATTTTCTTAGACTGGCATTTTAAGACAAAACAGTACAACAGACATTCGGTTTCGAAACCTGAAATCCGTTGTATACAGTATTCTTTTCTCGTAATATTTGTATAAAAATATACATATTACAGTTTCAATTTTACAAAACAGTGTAAGCCTACTAAATTTGCCACGAAATATGTCGTATAAACAAAGTAAACCGTACAGGATATGTATTAAGGTACACATTAAATTTTAGGAGAATGTATTACTCATGGAGGTTTGTGGAATCAACACAGTCATACAGATTTCTCAATAATTTTAAGTCACTTTTTTGTGTAACATTCATGCAATATTAATACTCGTATGTGTATGAGTTAATGGGAGGAAGGGAGCAATTCCCAGCTCTCTCTTAAAACAGAAATAAATTTCGAAAGTTGTTTTCCTCTTTCTCTTGCTCTATACTACTATATTGGTCGGCCGCGGTGGTCTAGAGGTAGCGTGCCCGCCTCTAGATCCGCAGGGCGCGGGCCGGCCGCGGTCGATGGATTTTTCAGGACGTAAAAATCCTGGGCACGGAGTCCTCCGGGAGGGACTTTAAGCTGGGGGTCCCGTGTCGTAAATTTACGGCACGTAAAAGAACTCTAAGCCTAAATTCGAGCCTCTGGACAAAATTTCCCTTTCACGTCCAAGAAATACTTAGTTTCCAGAGGGGGGTTGCGAGGCGATGGGCTTACCACATGTCCCTCTACCCTCTCTCAGAAAATAAGCATATCAAAATTAGTATAGGTAATGAAACCTCCACTGGAGGCCCCTTCGCCCCACCTGGGGATCATAGGGTACCAGATACCAGATACAGATACTACTATATTATGTAGTAGGTAAATATTTTTAAATGTTTATTATGTACATTTTCTTATTGTGTTTTATGATTAATTAATTATACATGTTTCTCTTAAATGAACTTAATTTCTCGTTAAATTAAACTGCTACGTTTTACTAGGCCTTTCATTAACACATCTGAAGAAAATATATTTTCTTTTTAACTGATAGCTTGCGAAGTAACGTTGGTAAGTAATTCCCCCTCATAAGAAGCTTGATAGGCCTGGGATAAGTATGGGAAATATTTTGATATGTTTTTTTACTCAACAAAAAGTTTCCAAGTAAGACTTAATTTCATTTATCCAAAAGACCGTGGCTTAGCGGGTATTTACGATGTCCTGTACTGCTGATACACGTATACACAGAATTTTGAGACTGCATTGTAAAGGTATTTCAGTAGAGTACCGTTATTCTGTAGACCCCGCTCGTCCGGACAACCGGTTAATCCGAACGGTAAAACGATGACAGTCGTCTTTAAAGCAATAAATAAATTAATAAATATATAAATTACTGGACTTTTTGCAGTGATCTAAAAACGTTAATCTTGTTTTCAATTCAGTGCTGCAGTTTTATTTTACAGTCCTGTACAGTATTTTAAGTTTTTTCTCTTATCCAAATTCATTAAAAAATGTACAGTACTGTGGTCTTTTTATACTGGACTGTTAATAGTATTTTTTATTTTATTCATAAATATATTTTGCTTTATTAATCCCACAATAGTTCGTAAGGTTAAAACTTAGCTCTACGTATGCAGTAGAATTAAAACTAAAATTAAGTAGTAAGAAAAGTTGTATTTATGAAAATACATAGATTTGCAACCCATCTAAAACTTGCATTATAGTACAGTACGTGCATTTCAAGGCAAGTTTCGGTTAATAATCCGGACAGGATCCGGTTCCATGTAGTCCGGATTAATGGGACTCTACTGTACTTAAACAAAATTACAATGGTAATAAACCGAATAATGTTTAGCTAATTCATTATAGGCCTATTGATATGAATTTATCGTAGAGACTGTATTTAGTTTTAACTCGAAATATGAAAAGGCCATTCTGGAGAAATCCATTGATGTGTTTTAAATCCACTTTACGGTAGGTGCTACACTAAATAAAATCTCATTTCAAAGAACTGTTATGAGTTACGAGATGGTATGCCTATACAGTAACAGGCTTTTCGATTTTGTTTCGTTGTGTCAATACGTCTGCTTGCCTCGGAAACGCAGTATATTGTGGGAGTCGATGGGGAAGGGGATGTTATTTGATCAGCGCGGCAGTGGCGGCGGCAAGCTATGTTTGCTGACCCACCCCGTCTGATGCATCCCCTTGATAGATGTGACACACAGACCCTGGTCACAGACTCTACACCATGCTCCCATAAATACTAATATATTTCCAATCTGATCCATGTAATACCTTCCCCATAAACTACAGAGCTGGGCAGTTGGCAGGAGAAGCTATAGAATGGGATGAGAGCTTTCAATGTCTTTCCAATAATTTTGCTTTAATTTTTCGTAGTTCACTCTTCTACAGGTTAACTAGATACGATTAGATGTCAAAGTAAATAATTGCTAGGGCAAGGCATTTAATGACAGTAAAATAGTGAAAAAAATGCATTTATGACCTAAAATAGTGAAAAAATGACATGAGATTTAAAAAATGACCAATAAATTTTCCACTATTACTTATATTTAGTTTTTTTATAGTAATAAATTGCTAAAAGGAATTTAACGGAAGACATTGCGTTATATATGAATTTACAATATAAATCATACTTATTTTATTACTAAAAAGTAAGTAAATCTATACTACTTGGACACCTTTAGCGAAAAAAAATCTTTCTGTACTGGCATGCTCATTAAATTGCCACTAGTAAATATGTGCCATTTAAAATAAAAGAAGAAATAATTCTTTATTACTACATGTTCCGTCTGGCATTCGTGTCTGGCCGGATTTGAGGCATTAGCTGGTTTCGCGAGGTCATTCGCCGTGTTGCTATGGCAACAGGCTTGTGTCTTCGTTTGTTTTATTTTCTTGTTGTGTCTTCAATATAATTTTAAATATGTTTACTTATCTGTTTGTTCTTTCTCCCATCAATTCTCATAAGAAATAACATTTGACTGTCGCATCTTTCATTTTTTGGATAGTCATGTTATAATCTCCAACCCAAAGTTTCAGTCTGATTATTTTTTAATATATTTTATTCATAATTTTGTGTTTTTAAAGAAACAATTCAGTTTTGAAGTAATGCTATTAATTCTCTTATTTATGTTTTAGTATTTTAATGTAACTTAATTGATTTATTTCCAAGATTGATTATTTATTGTTTTTCTTGGCCAATGGGATTCTTGTTTTACGTCACATGTCGTGACGTCTGTCATTCTTGCTATTCATTCTTATTCTCTCGTTCGAAGCTTTCGCCAGGCTAGTTTTCAGTTCAGAATTCTGAATCTAGTTATTATTGTCGAGCTGGGAATTTGAAGTTTCCCAGCCCTAGTTATTGCAGAGACGCAATTTAGTACATTCATCAAAGTAATTTATTTGTGATTTAATTACAAATGTGTGAAGCCAAGTTTTTTACTTCCCTGATCAAACCGTATGGACTTGAATGCGTAACTCATTAAGTAAAAGGATTTACTGTAAGTACTGCTGTGAAGTGAATATTTCAGAGTGCTTAATTTTAGTTGCAGTGTCGAAGCAACATCTAAAGGTTCTTCTTTTCGGTCGAAGCAGCAAGTCGACCTTAAAATAATTTGCTGATAGTGCGCATTCACTTCAAGAATAGTGAAATTCTTTCTCAGTCGTCCGAGCAAGCGCGACTATAAAAATTGCTCTGCTCTGGTCCTCCGAGCTATTCATCAGTCTTATAAGGCAAGCATGCCTTATTTTCCAGAAGGAGCTTACTAAGTCGTCTCCCCTTGACTTCATCAACATTTCATCTTCTTCGGCACCGCTAGGAAGAGGAATTTATTTGTAAAGCAAGATACAAAATTCCATCTTGTATTTTAAAGGGTCTATTTATCATTTTGTCCATTGTGCTCTTTGTATCTTTCAAGGGGCTCAATAAATGTATTTAAACTTGACTTAGTGTAGCATCCTTCAAACCGGAGAGGTTTCCCCGTGTCCCTATTTCGCCTGCGAGCTACCGTGGGAGCGGGAACATCTCTTTGTGGTTCCTCCGGGCCTGGATATGACCCAGAGGCCTATGGTTGAAGATGCATTGATAGTTAGTGACCTATAATTAACGTAGAGTAACTATTCAATTAACAGTTTGAATTTGTCTTGGTCACTTATTACAGAGACCTCAGTGATTAGCCACAATTCTAGTCATTCTTATATATCAATCTTGTTCTCCCGGTATAGTTTGCCGCCGGTGTGAGACGCTACCATCAGTAGCCATCAGTAATAAGTAGTTTAAAGTCAGTTGCTATAAGTATCTGTGGTTCTCCTCCGCATTGCGTTTGAGGGAGGTCTCTGACAGATTTCAATTAAGTTTTTGGTACTTTCTTGTAAAGTGTAAACATTTACATTTGTGTACTTACACCTGTACAGCTACACACTATTTCTTTGTCTACTCGTATGCTCCTATGCGGGCAACTCACTCCATTCTTATAAACAAACCTTAATTTGTCATTGTTGCACCGGCTCTAGGCGGGCAACCTATTTAATTCAGACATTGTATAAGCAAGTCGCTATGTCGAGTCCAGACGGTTTGACGGCTCTTAAAGCCAAGCGAGTTCCCATTAAGGCCCAGATTACGCGGCAGGTTAATGTCATTAGTAATTTAGCCATTGAGGATGTCACTTATCCTGAACTCAAGAAGTATGAGTCCAAGTTAGACGAACTTGCAGCTAAGTTCGACCTTGTTCAGACTGAAATCGACGGTGTGGATTATTCTGATGCTGAAGAAGCCTATAGGGCAGAAGTCGACGCCGTCATTTCCAGAGGCAACTCTCAGTTGTGTAAATTTCTTCAGGCCTTATCTGACAAGGAGGTCCTGGCCCAGCAGGCCCTTGCAGAAAGGCAGGCTCAGGCCCAGCTGGCTTTAGCCCGTGAGGAAGCCGAAGCTAAGAGAGCGGAGGCCCTGGCCCAGCAAGCCCTTGCAGAGAGGCAGGCTCAGGCCCAGCTGGCTTTAGCCGAAAAGGAAGCTGAGGCTAAGAGAGCCGAAGCCCACGCCCAGGCCGAAGCTGCCCAAAAGGCTAAAATAAGACGCTTCGAGTACTTGCAATCGCAACTTCTGCGTCAAATGCAGATTATGCGAGAGTACGAAATCGAAGATCTCACTACGCTTCATGAAGCGCGCATTCGCCGCTCTGAATTCGTAGAGGTCTTCAAGGCCTACAAGTCAGATTATGCTCAGGTGGCCATTGACGAGGCCTACCAGGATCATGAATTCGACTTTCACGCAGTGGAATCTGATTATTATAAAGTCATCAGTTTCTTTGACTCCATGATAGCTGAAAAGAAACAGCTATATGAACCCGAGCAGGCGCAGACTGCCAGTCAGCGCTCCTCGCTCGACCCTGTCACGCCGTTGTTACCGAAACTCCCCGAAATCCGTCTTCCTCAGTTCAATGGGAACCCCTCTGAGTGGATCGAGTTTCGTGACACTTTCTCGTCGTTGGTAATTCAACACAGGCACATTTCGGACATGGACAAGTATCAGTACTTGAAGTCCTGCCTGTCATCAGAGGTTAGTACGGTCATTCAGAATATTCCTGTCTCTGCTGCGACTTTCCAGGTGGCGTGGCAGACTTTGATTGATAGGTTTGATAACGACCGGCTAATCGCCAACACCCATCTGGACAATCTCTTCTCTCCCCCTCAGATTGAGAGGTATTCTGCAGAATCCCTGCAGAAATACCTGGATCATTTTATAAGCACGGTACATGCACTTAATTCCCTTAATACAGAAGTGGAGTTGTCAGATCTGATTATTACCAGAATTATCATCGACAAGCTTCCGATGAACCTCATCAGAGAATGGGAGTCATCTGTCAAAATAGGGAAGCTCCCTACTCTCAAGGAGTTATTTGTCTTCTTGGAAAGCCGAGTTCGCATACTGCAGATGACTGATGCTGCCACGAAAAGTCAGGCTGCTAAGTCAGTTCCGAGCTCTCCGGCTCCTTCCAAGTCAAAGTCTTCTTCTTCGAGGCCTAAATGTCTCTGTTGTCGTACTGCTGTGCATGACCTGTTTTCATGCAGCGACTTCAGGAGCATGACTTTCGCTCAAAGAGACCAGTTTGTTAGAGACCGCAAACTGTGTCGCGTATGCCTGTTTAGTCAAGGGCATGCCAACAATTGTAGGACTTTTCAGTGCAGGAGATGTGCTGGGAGACATAGCACATTCCTCCACGACCCGACTAGCGATAGTCACCAGGCTGCCAACACTGCAGGTGTTATGGCTTCTAGTCAGACCCAGCAGCGCTGCTTGCTTCCTACTGCTACTGTCCGCATCCTGGACTCAGACGGCTCGCCTGTTGAGGCCACAGCCCTCCTGGATAGCGGTTCAGACTGCAATCTTATTAGCAACAGGCTGTTTAGGCGTCTTGGACTAGCTCCTCATGCGCAGCGGACTACGCTAGCGGGAATTTTGTCCACTAATGTTAGCACACATAAGCTAACCAGCATCACGATTCAGTCGCGAGTGACTTCATGGCGCTACAATGCACAGGCCATTGTCGTTCCGGAGATTTCGGAGAAAAGGTTCCCGAACTCTTTCATTGAGACCAAAGATTGGAACATTCCTCCGAATCTTCCCTTGGCTGACCCATTCTTTAGTCGTCCTAAGTGTGTCGATCTACTTCTTGGAGTGGAGATTTGCGCCCAAGTGGTGTGTCCAGGGCAAATTTCCACCTGTGAGTTACCTACGATTCAGAACTCGCACCTTGGTTGGTACTTCGCCGGGAAACTGCCCTCTGTGCCTTTCCCTTCACAGCATTGCCATACTTCCAATGGTCATCGACGCCGATCCACGGCTAAGCGTTATCTTGACGCAAGCCCAAAAGAGCCTGAATGCTCGGAGGCTATGTCTTCTAATTACTCAGCCTTCCTAACTGCTGACCAGTTAGTGAGTAACCAGCTTTCCCGGTTCTGGGAGTTAGAACGAGTGTCTAACTCAGCCCCCTTCCCTGACGAGTCAGTTTGTGAACAGCATTTTGCTGCCAATACTCAGCGTGACTCCGATGGGCGATACATTGTAAAGTTGCCCTTTGTATCAGCTCCAGAATCCCTGGGGAGCACAGTGTTACAAGCTCAGAAGAGATTCTTCTCATTAGAAAAAAGACTGTCTTCAAATGAAACCCTTCGAGAGGAATATAACAGGTTCATGGATGACTATCTGAAATTGGGTCACATGAAGCCTGCCTCTCGGAGTTCACTCGGGAAATATGAGTATATTATCCCGCACCATCCCGTCTTGAAGCCTTCCAGCACAACGACTAAACTCAGGGTAGTTTTTGATGCTTCGGCGAAGTCTTCTAGCGGGAAGTCACTCAATGACATCCTTGCGGTAGGTCCGGTGGTGCAACCTGACCTCTTCTCGATCCTCCTACGCTTTAGGTTCAATCCAGTGGCGTTCACAGCGGACATCGAGAAGATGTATAGACAGGTCTTAGTCCATCCCGACCACCAACCTCTCCAGCAGATTTACTGGAGAACTTCTGTGTCAGACCCTATTCAGCTGTTTGACCTAACCACGGTCACTTATGGCACTGCTTCTGCCTCCTTCCTGGCAACCAGAGCTCTTAAACAGCTAGCCATCGACGAGGGAAGCAAGTTTCCTGTAGCAGCCTCCATCATAAACAATTCCATCTATGTCGATGACATAGTGGCCACAGCTGCTACGCTGTCTGAGGCCAAGGTTATTGTCTCTCAGCTGAGAGAGCTTCTCCCCCTAGGTGGATTTAATCCTCGTAAGTGGAGTTCCAATTCTGTGGAACTGCTCCAAGACGTTCCTCCTGAGCTGCGGGAGTCTCTCGACCACAGAACCTTTGGTGATTCTGACACCTCCTCCATAAAGGCGCTAGGCCTCATATGGCAACCTTCTGACGATATGCTCAGGATCGAAACTTCAGTCGATCCCTCCAAGCCATTCACCACCTGTTCCAGAAGGACATTGCTATCTTGTATAGCCTCTATTTTTGATCCCCTTGGGCTAATATGCCCTATAGTGTCCTACTGCAAGATTCTGTTCCAATCTTTGTGGAAGGAGACTACTTCATGGGACCAGCCCATTCCTTCTGCGGTCGCCGACAAGTGGCGCAAGATTCACAACCAACTTCAGTTCATCTCCAGCATCGCTATCCCTCGGCTAGCATTACAGCAGAACTTCGTATCTGTGCAGTTGCACGGTTTCTGTGATGCTAGCGAGGTGGCTTATGGCGCCTGTCTGTACCTACGATCTACTAATCACCTCGATAAGGCCAAGAGCTGTCTGCTTTGTGCCAAGTCTAGGGTTGCCCCTTTGAAGGCAACGACTATACCTCGCCTTGAGTTGTTGGCAGCTCACTTGTTGGCAACGTTAGTTCACCGGGTGTTACCTGCGTTGCAACTTTCTATAAGTTCAGTACACCTGTGGAGTGACTCCAAGGTTGTACTTGGTTGGTTAAACCATTCACCTTCTAAACTTAAGACTTTCGTGGCTAACAGAGTCGCGGACGTCCAAGAATTCACTGCCATTGAATCTTGGTCGCATGTGTCATCTAAGGACAATCCCGCTGATCTCATCTCTAGGGGAGCCACCCCTTCTGACCTACTTAACAACTCTCTGTGGTGGTCAGGCCCTTCTTGGCTTACTGCCGACTCCACTCAGTGGCCCAGTTTGCCCACTGAGCTCGAGTCTTCGTCTCTCCCAGAGGTGAAGATAGCAGCGCTAGTCACCATCGAAACCTCTAGCTTAAGCCCATGGCTGACTAAGTTTTCACACTTGAAAACAATCAGGGTCATGGCTTATGTGCGACGTTTCATTAATAATTACTTGAAACTCAAGTCACCTATCAATGGCCCTTTGTTGCCGTCAGAGCTTACTGAAGCTTTGCATTCTTGCATTAGAATCATTCAAAGGAATGCTTTCAGAAAGGAAATTCAAGCATTGTCTTCCTCGCAAGATTTGCCTTCTTCTAGTAAGATCCGGCAACTATGCCCCTTTATTCAGGATAACATCCTGCGTGTAGGTGGACGTCTAAGTCGGTCCAACCTACCCTTTGACAACAAGCATCAGATATTACTTCCTGCAGAGCATGCTTTCACCAGGCAGTTAGTTCTCCATGTGCACTTGCATCTAGGTCATGCAGGACCTCAGCTAGTCATCTCACACTTGCGAGAGTCGTATTGGATCCCTTGCATTCGCAAGCTGGTTCGCAGTGTACGGAGGCGCTGTAGTGTTTGCTTCCGCTTTGAGGCTCAGGCTTTTCAGCAAAAGATGGCTGATCTGCCTCCTGAGAGAGTAAATCCTCTCCCTCCTTTCACAAACTCTAGTGTGGACTACGCCGGTCCATTCTCTCTCAAGTTTGGTGGCCCGCGGTCCAAGGTGACTACCAAAGCCTACGTTGCTATTTTTGTCTGCATGTCCACGAAGGCCGTACACGTTGAGCTAGTGACTTCGCTCACCTCACGTGCCTTCCTGGCGGCATTGTCAAGGTTCACAAGTCGTCGTGGAATTCCAAGTTCAATCACTTGTGATAATGGTAGAAACTTTGTCGGAGCCCACGCCGACCTGCAGAATCTCTCTAGGCTTTTGATGTCATCAGAACATCACTCCGCAGTGCAAGACGCCACTGCGCATTTGAACATTCATTGGCGTTTCTTGCCTCCTCACTCTCCACACATGGGAGGACTTCATGAGGCGGCAGTACGCTCTTTGAAGTTCCACTTGAAGAGGATGTCCTCGTCCTGTAAGTACACTTACGAGGAGATGTCTACTGTTCTCACACAAATTGAGTCATTCTTGAATTCACGTCCTTTGATGTCGTTATCTGAGGACGTGGATGACTTTGGATATTTGTCTCCCGGCCACTTTCTTATTGGCAAGCCCATTGTATCGGTGCCCAGTCCTGACCTCTCTGGTGGGTACAGCCTGCGTTCCCGTTGGAACCATCTTCAGCAGATGGTCTCTTGCATTTGGAAGAAGTGGTCCGTGGATTATCTCCACACGCTACAGCGTCGTGCAAGGTGGCACAAGGTACTGCCGGACGTTCCTTTGGGTACCCCTGTATTGGTTCTTGAGGACAATGTACCTCCTCATAGGTGGGTGCTTGGTCTGGTGCACCAAGTACACCCAGGCCCAGACGGCCTTGTCAGAGTTGTCACTGTGCGCACTGTCTCAGGCACTTATAAGAGGCCCCTCATCAAGTTGGCTCCTCTGCCTGTCAGTGAAGAGGGACAGTGACACCTGCTTTCATTCAGAGTGCTGATGCCGGACGCATCCCACTCCACCGATTTTGACTTTATTGCGACTTGATAGTTGTTTTGGCCTCGAATCCTTGCATTCACGAATTTGCTTGACGTCACATTCTGTTAGATAATTTCACGAGCGAAATTATCGCGGGCAATATGTTCCGTCTGGCATTCGTGTCTGGCCGGATTTGAGGCATTAGCTGGTTTCGCGAGGTCATTCGCCGTGTTGCTATGGCAACAGGCTTGTGTCTTCGTTTGTTTTATTTTCTTGTTGTGTCTTCAATATAATTTTAAATATGTTTACTTATCTGTTTGTTCTTTCTCCCATCAATTCTCATAAGAAATAACATTTGACTGTCGCATCTTTCATTTTTTGGATAGTCATGTTATAATCTCCAACCCAAAGTTTCAGTCTGATTATTTTTTAATATATTTTATTCATAATTTTGTGTTTTTAAAGAAACAATTCAGTTTTGAAGTAATGCTATTAATTCTCTTATTTATGTTTTAGTATTTTAATGTAACTTAATTGATTTATTTCCAAGATTGATTATTTATTGTTTTTCTTGGCCAATGGGATTCTTGTTTTACGTCACATGTCGTGACGTCTGTCATTCTTGCTATTCATTCTTATTCTCTCGTTCGAAGCTTTCGCCAGGCTAGTTTTCAGTTCAGAATTCTGAATCTAGTTATTATTGTCGAGCTGGGAATTTGAAGTTTCCCAGCCCTAGTTATTGCAGAGACGCAATTTAGTACATTCATCAAAGTAATTTATTTGTGATTTAATTACAAATGTGTGAAGCCAAGTTTTTTACTTCCCTGATCAAACCGTATGGACTTGAATGCGTAACTCATTAAGTAAAAGGATTTACTGTAAGTACTGCTGTGAAGTGAATATTTCAGAGTGCTTAATTTTAGTTGCAGTGTCGAAGCAACATCTAAAGGTTCTTCTTTTCGGTCGAAGCAGCAAGTCGACCTTAAAATAATTTGCTGATAGTGCGCATTCACTTCAAGAATAGTGAAATTCTTTCTCAGTCGTCCGAGCAAGCGCGACTATAAAAATTGCTCTGCTCTGGTCCTCCGAGCTATTCATCAGTCTTATAAGGCAAGCATGCCTTATTTTCCAGAAGGAGCTTACTAAGTCGTCTCCCCTTGACTTCATCAACATTTCATCTTCTTCGGCACCGCTAGGAAGAGGAATTTATTTGTAAAGCAAGATACAAAATTCCATCTTGTATTTTAAAGGGTCTATTTATCATTTTGTCCATTGTGCTCTTTGTATCTTTCAAGGGGCTCAATAAATGTATTTAAACTTGACTTAGTGTAGCATCCTTCAAACCGGAGAGGTTTCCCCGTGTCCCTATTTCGCCTGCGAGCTACCGTGGGAGCGGGAACACTACAAGACAAACTGCTTTGGTGTTTACAATAAACGTGAATTAAATTAACTATGAACACTTAGCGAAGATGGAAAGCTATTCTCTACCTTCACTGAAACATGACCTAAAACGCCGAAAATGACTTAAAATGCAGAAAACGACTTAAAAATTGCCAAAAAATTACCTATCTCTTGAAAATGCCGAAAAAGGCAAAATGAAACAAAAAATGCAAAAACAAATTGCCCTTATTTATGGCCGGTTTCTATAAACTCGCGAATTACCTATGGGTAAATTATCTAATGCACAGAATTTACACAATTTACACAAGAATAACACCACACAAACACAAATAATTTAAAGATAGCAATCACTTACACTTGTGGCGAGTTTCTAGATAAATGTCCTCTAGGTAAATATGAAAATGACAGAAAAAATGTTCCTACAAACTCGGGCTAGATCTGTCCAAGGGTAAATCTTTGGGTTAATTTGTCCTTTCATGGATGGCTGGATAAAATTTAACCTTTCATAGGATCAATAACAATGAGAATCAAAGCCTTCTGAATTAAATTAACTGTACAACTCCAAGGCCTTGCTCATTATACCATTGTAGGTTAAATGGAACTAATTTGTCCATGGGTAATTTACCCATAGGTAATTCACAAGTTTGTAGAAACCGGGCATTAATCAATTATTTCATGATACACATTTATATATATTCGAGCTATCTTTAAACTTTCATATTAAAAAGATGCAAAATCATCAAATGCCTTGCCCTAATAATTGCTACACTTTGTTTCATCGAATAAGTCACGGAGTGAATAAAATGGTTATTCAAGTAGGCTATATAGGCTTACTGAAAGGATACAAGAAAAAGTTAAGAAATATCTTTATTGTGAGTTTAAGATTAAGTACCGTACAATAGGTTTTCAACAATATGACGGATAAGCATATAATATAACATTTGAGTTGTTGTTTCCGTGTAGACCGTATTCAATTTTGAAATTAATTGAAGGTAGCCTTGCTCGATTACCACAGCAAACTCTGTAAGAAGAGCATCGCTAACGTGGATGAAGTTAGTAATAGTGGAAATATGGAGAATCCAAATAAAAGACCAACGAATACTGCTGATGATACTGTAATACAAGATGAAAACGAGAAGTGGCGTGTGGCCAAGCAATCAAGGATAAAAGAATATAGAATGAATGAGCTTGTGGTTGCTTTTAAAACATGCCCTTCGGATTAAAAAAGTCCCTAGGGCAAACGAATGTGAATTAGCAGATTAAAAAAAAATTATTCTTTTAAAAATTGGCATTTTATCTAGAACCCGGAATTGTGTGACGGGCCCACCAACCTAGTTTTAAATATTTTTAAATAGCAGTATTTTGTGATTATAAAGTCTACAGTGATAAAACATGGAGTCGTATGAATAAAAATGCATTATTAGATAATATATTTTCTTCTAAAGAATATGAGGTAGTCAACCATTATTTCTGCACATGAACATGTGGGAATTTTTCTGTGCAGATTCGGAATATGTCAAAGCAAATCCAAATTTTTCAGCTATCTTACAGAAAATGCGTGCTAATGTGCTGTGCTGGCTGTGGGCTACTTTCATGAGCTGTTCTAGCTCTTTATAGTCTCTCTCTCTCTCTCTCTCTCTCTCTCTCTCTCTCTCTCTCTCTTTCTCTCTCTCTAGTTAAACCATATCCTACTGTTTTATATGATTTTGAATTTGTGCGTTTTACTTGTGGTATTATTCGTAATTTTAACTATACATACAGGAGATCACAAGTAAGAGAGCAAAGTAGGATTATGAAAAGTATTACTCAGGAAATGGGGGCTTCCCAGGTTATTAATGCTCATATTAGAGGCCAGTTTCAAATACATAGCCTGTATCAATTTCTGAAAATTAAAGGAGGATCTGAAATTTAAAATGCGGTAACTCCACCTTGTCAATATAAAAAGTAAAATGTTAAAAAATCAAATAAATTTCAACCATCTTGTGGTCATCTTCAGTTGAGAACCACCCAGCAAAGCTACATAACTACTGTAATTATGTTAGTTCGACGTAGCTATGTTTTAATTTTTTGTATATACGATAGTAATTTACTAGAGTGAGACAGACTAACTTGTTTACTTCAGGGCCGGTTCTAGGGCGGTCAACATCTACCCATTCCACTGTCTCAAAAGATTCTGACAAAAATGTAAGTTGGCCTATATTAGTGATAGTACTGATTATACAAGAAAATAGAGCTTTGATATAAATGAATTTCTTCAACAGCGGTATTATTTCAACGCTTTTGGAAACTTACCAAGATAGAAGGGTAATAAGAACTCCCCAAATGTGGCTCGCGATATCACAAGGTACTTCCGTATTTTTACAATATGTTTGTACAAAGTGTCAACCAAATTTTCAAAATAAAACTCTATAATAGTTACACACGTAAAACAGCTACTTACCTGGTTGTCTCAAATGACTGTGTGGATCGAGAGAAGTCTTGGACATCCCACTGAGTGTGTTGGTTGCATAACCTGAAAAGAGTAACACAGATGTGATATAATTGATAGATTTCTAGGAAAGAAATGCTTTCACATAGTATTAAAATTAATTTTTATACAGTTATATTAAATATTTAATAGGTATGTTATTATAATAGTAAAAATGTCGATGTAACTAGATTTTTTATAACACCTACGAATAACCTAAAAAAATATGCCCAGTAAAGATCATAGGGGCACTGGCTGTGTAAGCTGTCTCCTATGAATGTATTTGGCGATACGCAAGTAGACTAAAGTAGTCGTTTACCTATCTCTGCAGTACCTGAAAAGGCACAATATTACCATGCTCTCATCTCGGTTCTTTTCACAAATTTGAGCATTTCCGATACCATCTGTTTTAGCCCAAACGCTTATCAACATTTTTTGTTCCATTAGGTCAACTCCGCGACCAACTAAAATGAGGCCATGAAACCGTAATATCCTGTAGGGCAAAACCGGGTGACGCGCCGCACCGGGATAGATGCCGCACCCCCTCCCCTAACTCGAACATTTGACGCTAGGTACCGCTAATTGTCGTGATACCATCTCCAGCTCCCTCCCTAGAGTAACTGGATCACGTGTCTTCATTGTTTGCGGTGTTTATGTCATTGTTATAGCGGTATTTATCAGGTAAGTGCACTAGTTTCACTGCGAAACTTTTTTGGACTCATTACTTTATTCTTTCCTGATCTGTATTTGTTCCATTTTTTCTGCGTGTACTACTTTTAATAGACTATTTAGAGGTTGTAAAGACATTGTGAGTGAAAGTTCGCCATAACAACAATAACAATAAGCTCTACAGATGAGTGCGGCACGTGTCCCTGAGTTTTGGGTCACATGCCGCATAGCTTTCAAGGGTGACACGCCGCACAATGTCTTGCAGTATAATTTCCCTCCAAAATTATTTTTTCTGCTGTTTTCAGCAATAGGCATGCCAGCAAGGTATAGGGAAAGGGAGGGAGCTAAACATCGTGGCCTATGGAGTGACAGTGACCTACAAGAAGCTGTTCGGCGAATTAAGGCAGGGGAAGTTTCCATTCGGGAAGCCGAACGTTGCTATAATATGCCAAAGAGGACTATTCGTAGGCGCACGGACACAGAAAATTGGGAAAACCCTCACTTGGGCCTGAAGGAATATTTGGTACTGAAAATGAAACAAGGCTAGTCGCCAATATTCAGAGATTGTGTAGATAGGTTCTCTTTTGTTCTGTACGTGCATTTGAAGTAAATTTAAACTAATATTGTGAATGCAGCATGTCTCCCATGCGTGCGGCATAGCACCCTGTAACGCGGCATCTCTCCCGCTTTGCCTTTCAATTTAGTAATTGTATTTACACGTTTAATTATTATTTTATAAATATTTCCTTTGCTGAAATATAGGCAGGGAAGATCATAGTTTGGAATCTCAAAAAGAGTTTTCAAAATATTCAATCCTGTTTTGAGGTAGACGAATTTCAAGAAAAGTGCGGCGCGTCACCCTATCTTGCCCTATACAGACTTTATATAAATATTTAAACTTTGTTACAAAATCTTAATAATACAAATTTATAAAATTTACTGTCTGAAAGTGACGTAAAAAATTTGAATGGTACAAAATCCTAATAATACAAATTTATAAAATTTACAGTCTAAAAGTGATGTAAAAAATTGGGAAGGCCTAGGTCCAAATGAGATTTTAAATTTACGTTATATATTTATTTCAATTAGTTTAATACCGTAACAATAGAAAATTCAGTACTTTTTTGAGACTTTGAGTAGCATCTGTAGCTTAAAAGCCAGAAGGAAAACATGGAATAAAAACAAGCAGGGAGAACAACGAGGCCTAGCAATGTGGAGGAAGAGAGCAATCTAGTTGAGTCGCGGCACCAGGACACCCTCCCATTTCTGCAGGAAAGGAATCTCTTGTCCTGCACTCGCTCGAATGGGCAAGCTAAACAGCAGATCAAGTCCAAGAAGCAGCGAGGCCAAATTTGCGCCCAGAAGTGGCTCAATGTTTACCATTGGGGGGGGGGAGGTAGAAGAAAAGCGGAGATGACGTCAAGTTTAAAGTGCTCCTTTGCTGAATCGTTGAGGAAAACTGCATACTAGTCTCCAGAGAGGAGATGGGGGGAGTGTTTGATGTGAACAAAGCTTTTTTTTTCTGTGTACTGAATGAGCGAACCGTTAAATACTTAAGAGAGAGGAAGAAAAAAAAAAAGGAAAATGCTTCGGTCTATGAGGTGAAGCGTGTTATATAAAACACGTTAACTCACGCCTAGCCTTCGCTCGTTCTCGCTTTCTCTTTCTCTTTATTGCTATCTCTTGTTTCAATCTCGACCCTCGACTATTGTATCCGGAAGGAAGTTAAGGAGGAAGGAAGGAAGGAAAAGGGAAGGAAGGAAAGGAGAAGCAAAATGGCCGGGGAAATGCATAACAGTTTAAAACTTCCACAAAATAAAGACACATTTAAAACATCAAAGACTACAGTGTGAAGTAGCACATGAAGCTTTATTTCAAAAGTTCGGTTTGCACTTCCAATTGAGTTTCTTTTTCCTTAATGTACAGTCTACAGACATCAAAGTTTATACAGACATAATGTAGTATGCATTTGATACACATATCTTGTTGAACGAATTTAATTATAGCGGCACGGAATATGAAATTCTAGTCTTTACTGAGCATTAAGTGCTGAAAGAATTCAAACACAGGACTACAGTTTCAACACAAACACATAACACATTTCTTTACCCAATCCATTAACGCATAGCAGAAAAGGGTAACCTACTTTTCTTGAAATATTTTATACCAGAATGCAACATGAGTATTGCAATGAACATCTTAGTCACTTTTTGTAAACAAACGCAGATGAGAAAGTGAAATCTCATAAGATTGCTAGACTGAACTGATATAAACCACGAGATCTTCCTGTTCTAAGGTTTTCGCATTAGTATTGATAGATAAGAAACCGTCAAGAGAATTAACAAAAATGCCTCTTAAAAGAATCCAGAATATAGGTATGGATATGTGTAAAAGATAAGAAACCATAAAGGGAAAATAGCTAATGAATACCTTGAAATCCATTACCGCTTTACCAGAACTTAATGTAGGATGTATACACAGAATGGATCTATTATTTATATTCATGTTAATTTTACATACTCTATTTTCTTTAACTCTAAAAATATCACGACAGAAATACAGAGAAAGCTTTAGCCTTTGTTATCTTCTCCCTGGCTTAAGGTTGATAAATGTCATATTCTGGATTCATCTGTGGACCTGCACAAATTTACACATTCATGTCTTTAAATTACATTTAAAGTTATTAAAACCGATTGAATGATTAATAACAGTTTAGTCATATTTTTTTCAAGTAGATATTCTGGATGCGTGATTTATTCAGATAAAAAATACAAGCACAAAGGCCTAAGACAAATCAGACCTTCATGGGAAGTAGTGGATCAATCTGACACCAGTGATAGTCTCCAGAGCTCAGACAAGTATAAAATTTTGCAGTTTTACTCTCGATGATGAAGTGCAACAATGTGTACGGTAATAGTATATTGCGATACAAGTGCCGTAAGCGGTGCATACGGATCGAGGAAAGAGTTTTTTCAATTTCCGAGATCTGTTATGCACTTACGGCACGAGTATTGCATGCTATTTTTTGCACGATGATTATTTATATCAATTTATTTATATTAATTGAGACATTAGCTGAAAATATTATGAATATACACTATTGAAGATGTAGGCCTATGTTATATTTCAGAAAGTGATTCCCATGTGTTTGTTGTTCTGGGAACCGAATATTTGTCCTGGGGGGCCTTGTCCAAAAGGCTTGTATTATGATGAGTGCCGTAAATTCTTACCGCACGGAAATTTGTTTTGTTTCCATAGCAACAAGATTGCGTGCGGGAATGCCAACTTACGATCCACGGCAATAATATTCGTAAGTACCACTAATTAGTTAAGTCGTGCAAAAACAAAATAAATTAACTCCAGAACTGCTAGGCCAGTAATGTATCTATTAAGTTTAAAAAATCGCCAAAAAATTCTCGATAGTCAAAATATTAGGCAATCATTTCGTGAAAAGGAATGAGACAATGGTATTAACTATTTCAAAAGGGTAAGATTATAAGATTATTTGAAGAATTTTCCCCATCAAATAAACTGGGCACGGAAACACGACATTTTCAATGTGGTGATTGACTTTAAGCAATTAAGAAGAAACTGATTATTAATGATTTCCAAGTTCATGAATAGGTTTATGACACTTCAATCGACGGAAGTAACAAACGAATAAAGTCAATAAAATTCCGGTTTATCATTGATCCTACAGTTCACTTCGAATTTCGAAAGCCATGTCGATCAGAGTGGTCCAACTGGTAAACCTGCATGACTTTTTTTCTAGCTTTCAATGTTAATCTTCCAGAGTAGTATGATTCTAAACATTTAAACTTGAAATTATTATCAGAAATAAAAAACTAAAAATCATCATACATTTTTACCAATCTCGAATATTCAGTTGAAAAAATGTTAAGTTTAACTAGTGAGACACACCAGAGGGATTTTGATCGTTTTTCTTTTTTCATATTATTTTTCAAATGGACCTTATGAATCATATTTGCGTAAACATTTTAAACTAAAAACGAGCAATTTTCGAGAAAATCGTAATAAAATCTAATGTGCAATTAAAGCAAGTCAATTAAGCCTAAGAGAAAGTCATCTCAATGCTTTGTGTTAAACGCTGAAGCAGGGGTTCCCAACCTGTGATATGCACGGTTCCCCGATGGACTGACGCAATGCTAAACAAAATTACCCTTTGGGAAGAAGAATTAACAAACAATAACTTTGAGCCATTTGAAAGATTAAGATCCTTTTTGAAAGAAAATGAAAAGAACACCTCTGATTTTACTGTCCTTAAAATTAAAATGGACCTGCAACTGAATTTATTGAGGACCCTCATGAGAGAATACTTTCCACCTGGAGACATAAAAATGAATTGGATCCGTGACCATAGGCGTAACCAGGCCGACCCATATGGGGGAGTTATAACATCTGGAGAGGGGAGTTCCGGGGTCCTCCCCCCGGAAAATTTAAAAAATTAAGGTGCACAATAACGAGTTTTAAGCTTCCCACACTTTAAACTCATATTAAGTAATTTATAAGCAGATTTTTAAAAAAAGGTGATATAACACAATAATGAAATAAATAGTACTATTTTCCCCTTTTTAATCAATGGGGGGGGTTCAAACCCCCCAAACCCCCCCTCGTTACGCCTATGTCCGTGACCCCTTTTCTTTGATGCTACGGAAACTTGCACCAACCTGACTTTTTCCCAAAAGGAACAATTCATCAAAGTCTCGTGGATCTTTCTTTAACTTAGTTTTACCTCTCCCTTTCAGGGACATTTAAGCGACCCACGCCGCCCGGACCTTACAGGGACGCGACCTGCCGGGAGAGAGATTATCTATGGATCACATACATAACTTTTTGTCCAGACAAGGACATGGAGGGCCTCCCTAGATGAGTGATCAGCCTGATGCCGGGGCCACCTCCGAGACAATACGAACACATAGGACGAGACACGCCATTCACACAAACAACATTCACTCTTAACAAGGATGAAGGTGAAAATGACGGCCAGATGACATCCGGGGACCACAAGAGCCTAAAGTTACCCGACATTTGCCTCACAGGTGAGGAAAACCCCCAGGAAAACCCTCATTAGGTAACTTGTCCCGACCGGGTTCGAACCCGGGCCCGCTGCGTATTTAAGTGCTGCATTGCTGAATTTTTCAATCGGTATTGGGAAGGAATGCAAAGAACCACTAAGCATGGCTGTAAAGTTTCTTATTGGATTTACGACTACATAATTTATGTGAAGGAGGGCTTTCTAGTTTGACATCTGAAAAGTAAATACAAAACCAAGTGAAGACGATTTGGGGAGATGGTAGTTACCAGTGACAAAAAATCGATTTTTTTTTCTTAGGCTCATGTAATAAATCATAGTTTTGTGAACATTTTGATAAATAGGTTTTATACGTTGCGTTATTATTAAGTCAAGCAGAGCGACCTGGAGCTTTGTAAAATGCATAAAGCACCATAAGGCACGTCATTTTCTTTTCGCTCTCCTGTAAAATTACATTTCTTGTACTTCAGGTACCATTTTCTGAAAAGCTATTCATGCTAAAATAATAAAACTTTCAGGAATTCATTATAGATAGATGACAAACCTCCCTTAGCAGAATTATGGGAAAAGTCTTAACTATACAGAATTTTCAACTTTTTTATTAAAGAAAAGTCTTCTTTTTTTAGACGTGACGTTTTCATGCAGTTTTCATGCAGTAATAATGTACATATTAGAATGATTGTGCTAGGGTAAATAGTAATACCTGTTGTTAGTAAGTTCCCAAAGTTTCACAAAAATCTAAGCTACAGAAATTGAATAAAGTGTACCTATGTCAAGGGAAGTAACTGTAACAGAAAATTATCACCTATGTGTTAAAAAATTCTTTCCTACCAAACAGCGAGTTCTAGAACAACCATTTTCTGCTTATTTTAAACTGCAGAGTGCACTTGCAAAGCATAAAAAAATTCAACTAAATCTGACTGTTAACACCTGAGTTATGGCTTCTTGAACATACGCTATATTTTCTATCGTTTTGCTAGCGGTAACTACCATCTCCCCTTGGTTGTATTTGATAAAGCTGTAATCGAACATTGATCAGATGAGTAAAGGGAAACTAGCTCAGCCTTTTCATTAATTTCTTCTGAAGTGGGCATAGTTTTACATTATGTGCTTGTTTTAGTAAAAATGGCATTACAAATTTATGTAGGCCTAAGCAATATCTTCCGTTTCTACTGAAATACCTCGAATCAGGGTTGCCAGATCATAAACGTAGATCAGTCGTACAATTATCCGAAAATAGTCGTATACTAGTTAAAACTGTCGTATGCTTTGTGATTTTTCACTATAATGAACGCATTGCGTTAGGCCTAATAATAATAATAATAATGATTATTATTATTATTAATCGGTATTATGCACCTTACATATGTCATGTAATTGTTAATAAATTATCTTATTTGTAAATGATTAGTCATATTTCATTATCTTTCGGTGTTCTAAATTTGATAAAATACAAAAAATTAAATAAACAGTATTTGCCACAGTGTTGTAATTATTGCAAAAGGAACAGGGCTCCTTTCCAATCATATGTATTTTAGCAACATGCTTACAACAAAAACCCTGAGAAAACAAAACGCTGGATACATATCAAAATTTAAAATCCGTCAGTAGATTGATTAAAAAAAATATAGGCTATATATAAAACGCTATGTTAAAAATAGTCGTACAAATAGGCGTACGACCCATGATTGCGTCGTATGTCGTACAAATTTATGAAATAGTCGTATGTGTACGACTATAGTCGTACGTATGGCAACCCTGCCTCGAATAATAATTATAGATGTTAAGCATATTAACTGACAGACTCGATAAGGTCTGTACATAACTGAGTTTACTGAGGGTACTCAGCTCAGAATTACTGTTGGTAAAAAAAAAGGGGGCACAGTGACTGAAAAAACGCCCACAAAATGTCCCTTTCGTAGTATACTGCAGCCTTTCATAACTAATTTTGTACACTAGTAATAAGTAGAGGTGTTTGAAAATGTTTTTATTTTTTGTAAGATTTGTTGTTTTAAAATTCAAAAGGTGGTGTTTTGTGTTTTTATTTTTTTAAAGACACTAAAGATGTAGGACGTCATGCATATATGATCATTGTTATTGTTATTATTATTATTCCTAAGCCTATTATTATTGTTATTGTCATTATTATTATTATTATTGTTAATAATAATAAAAATAATAATAGGCATGTGTTCAACAGAACAAGAAAATTTCTGCTGCTTTTTCAAAAAGGTTAAAGAAACAATTTTTTAAAGTTTCGTTTTTGTTTAAATTTTCTGGTTGATCGCAAAAATGTTGTCAAGAAGTAGATGTTAGAGCAAAATAACTACAGTTAGTTAAAAAGACTGTTGGCTACCACAATGGAACAGAACAATACACGCATATAGTTGTGGAAAAACTGTTCTTTTTGTGAAACTGTTTCAACTGTTACTGCTTGTCAAACGAAACAGTTTCAAAATAACCTGCTATTCTGTTGCGGCGGAAGAAACTGTTTTGCCACCATGGTGTTATTTTTCTATTTCTTTGCTTAGACAAAGCTAGAAGAAGCAGCTACAAAAAAAATTGCTGCAGGAAGCGGTTACATAGTTACAGGAAATAATCCCATGAGGACCCAGACAATGTGCAGGCCGAGAAGCAGCTATAAAGAAACGGTGATTGCTACATGAAGCAGTTACAAAATAACAGTTCCAGGAGCAGAAGCAGTGACTACTTCCTGAAGTTGGTTGGCATGAAGCTGTTATTTTGCGAAACAGTTTTCAAATAACTGTTTTGTTATTTTTGTCCCGCGCATTTTGCGTGAGTCATGTGATACCCGTACCGATTTAAGGGGAAAATGAAAAAAATACCGAAAATAGGTTTTATTTCTCGGATTATGGCGTTTGTGGTTTTATTTACGAAATTCGCGTTATTTCGCGGCTTGCATTTGCCCGCAAATGGTACCTAACATCTTAATATATCAAGATAATGTAATCTTGACATCAAAATACATCATTTCGTTTTATCGCTAATCAACAAAAACAAACACCTCTAGTAATAAGGCATTTTTCAAGTGAAATCATCAGTGAGCACCAAGTTTGAAACCCCTGAAAATAATTTCAGTGCAGTAGCTGTTCTCCGCAATCGACAATCCTGGCAGGTAAATATAAATTCTCACATTTTACATAAATCATTGTGTCCATAATCTTATATTTCTGCGTTTATAGAATTTTTGAGTCTACGCATTTATAAGTCAGAAGAAGTGAAAAGCTTAATCCATTTTTCAATTGTAACATTTGTTTACAGTTTCACTGACACCAGCATATAGTTTTCTGCTTTGTTAGCAATCCTAAACAAATAGGTTACGAGTAGAAGCCATTTTTAGTTAATGCCTGATAATTTTGAGTTTAGCGTTTTTTTTAAACAGCTTCAAAGATTCTATTGAAAGTGTTAATACAAACTCCATATTAAAAAAGTCTAAAACATTTATTCCAAAACTATTTCGGTAGAAATTCTCTAAAGATATAAAGGAACTCTCTTACAAAAATTCAGGCTTAAAAGTCTTATTTAAAAACAATACGGCTTTCAGTGAACTAAATATGCAAACCCTCAATGAAGCCGCTTATCTACGCGTATATGGGAACAAGAAATAAGCACGCATTTCTATGCATATAATAATAACCTAGAGAAAGTCATAAAATTCACTTAAATTTTTTGAGTGTATTCTATCAACAAAGAAAATATTACTTCGTCTCACATTTTATGTAATTTGCACTTAGACCAATACAAACAAAACAAAAACAAGCAACTGAGCGAGGTGGCCGAGATAGTAACGTCTTGGACTCGCGGTCCGAGGCTCAAATCCCGTGGCCGGTCAATTTGATATGGGGTTTTCATGGTTTCGTCCAGTCGTAAGGCAAATGCCGAATTGAATATTTACATACCATGAAACATCCTCACCATTTCATCTTGTATCACATCCATTTAAATTAATATCACTTGAAATTTACTCCATAAAAATACACCAATAATAGAAACAATTGACAGTAATATTTCTATGGCCTACCCTACTGTATAGACACACATCCCGTACTCCTGATAATGCCTCGCAGCTAAAAGGAGTATAAGCACAAGTGAATTTTTAAAAAAGCAAAAAGTCTTCATAGATATGAATATAAGTTATTGTTTCACTATGCCAATATGATTATTGTGATAAATTACTTACTGTTTCAAACACAAAAGTAGGCTTGCCACAACCTATAATAGTGAAGTGTTCGTATAGTGAACTTTCCCTAGTATTAAGTACTTACTTGTAAATATACGTATTAGAACTCACGTATTTTCAAACAACTGTAACATTCAGAGGCTCAGCTTCTCTTAATACAAACATAAAAACTACACTCGAGAATGGCTTATTGAACTTGCCATTCAGTTAACATGGCAGTTACGATCAGAGATAAAACTATACAGCAAAAGAAAAGCACCAACGAGACTAGCATTGTGCAATGTTAATATTCTCTTTTATCAGTTATTAATCTTTTCGTAATATTCAAATTCAATCTGACTGAAAAGTGTTAAGAAGTTGAGTGGATGTTATTCAGATTATATGGAATAAAATGTCCATATAAGTACTTTATTTCTTATTGACATAATTTTCCTTACTTTAGTTAATATTGTTGGAATCGTGGCTATGTAGCTGATAGTTTGCCTGGCCAAGTCTGTCGCGATACAGATATATAGGCTAACGTAGTTATATACAGCATTCCTTCTTGCGAGGGAATAGCACTTAAATAGGCCTATTGGTTTACCTAGTCTTAGAATTGCTGCTATCGAAATAAGCAATACTGAAATACTCTTTATTATTTTCTAGCATCGCTTCATGTATAGGCCTACCAAACGCAAAATCGTGCACACTGGATAGGAAAACAAGAAAACTGCTTAAAATATAAGTCATTTCTTACGTTGGTCTATTATAGCCTACTCAGTATGCCTCAGTAATCCTCGTGTTGTATAAGTAACCATAAATTGGCACTTAACCGTAGGCTGTTTATTATTCAATATTAAATGATAATATATTTTTATTTTAACTCTTTTTACCAGTCTATTATAGTTGTAATTTCATATAAATTGCAAAAATCTTTTTAATATTTGTTACATGATTACACATCATGGCCTGTTGATTTAACTGAAATTACAAGGAAGTAAAGTGATCAAGTGTTGAAGAATTACAATTACAGTTTCTTTTTTCTTTGAAAATGAACACGCAGTATATGGAAGATCGGTGGTTCTGTCTTGATACTGTATACATTGTATACCATATAGATGTTGTATGGATTTTAAAAGAAGTTGAATATCAGTATATGAAAATGAAGTACAAGGTGGTCAGATTTACATGACTGGAATTTTGAGCCTTTCCTCTGTTCACCTATTAAACATAATAAAGCAACATTTAAAAACTTTATAAACAGAATAAAATTTGTATTTTTTTTAATTAGGCTTTGAAAAGTGGGATAATAAGATTCTGCCAAGGATCACCTCATTTTTTCTCTAAAGGAAATTTTAAAGAGCTGTAGTTAGTTTTTTCTGTTTATTCTCTTCAGTGCTGAGAGTCACCGCAAAATATGCGTTAAGGCCGAATTATAAGCTTAACAGATTAAGGCTTTATTTTAAAATATGAAGACATTTATCCGCGTATTAAAACTATCACTCATGGAAACAAGCTATTGAACAAAAAATTTTCTAGTTGATTTCAAACTTATAACCCGCTAGTTATATTACTTTATGAATGCTTACATTAAAATATAAGTTCAGCTCCGAAACGGTTAATTGAATAGGCTCATATTTGTTGCACCACATTGCATTGAAATTATTTATTTCAGTTTTATAAAATCATTAAAATATCTGGGACATTCAAATAAGTTTGCTTGAGTCGTAGAGGCAAACAGCGTGCAGTGACATATGACATATAAACATAAATGAAATACGGCTTGTAAATTCGGGTCTCTGAAAGACAAAATAAAAGCAAATTTAACAAGTTCCGAGTGAATTTCCCGCTCATCCTACGCCTGTGCTCGGTGTCAGTGACAGCACAATCTGGGATTCTTGTGGCTGGTTTTGCGGTCCAAAGGGTAGGAGGAGAACTGCAGCAGCAATATTCACTCTTGTATAAATCCAATCTCATGGTGGCAGCGATGATAGCAAGTGGGGGATGAGAAAAGAGAGACAGCGAGCCAGATTTTTTTGTACCTATGTATATGCGTTTGCCACTTTGTGATGATGATGCCTTGTATGCTCCTCGACGCCTCAAGCGTCATCAGCATCGCTTTGATACAGCAGCAGAGACTGAGGCCGGGAAAAGAGATGGAGGAAGAGGAGGAGGGTTTCGGTACTCGAGGCGTTTTGCGCTTTAGTTTGAGGGAGCCAGCCAGCAGAGCACCAGTTCTCTGATAAGCTAACTTCACACTTTGTGTTCAGTGAGCTAGTGTTTGTGATGTTGTATGCTTGGAAAATGCCTGTGGGCCTCTCACTTCTCTCTCATCAGAGTCAGCCAGCGTGAATACTAACACAGCCTTGTGTTGCCCCTATGTGCGAGTCTTTGATCCCCTCCTCCAACCTCTATCCCTCTCCCTCTCGCTCTCTCTGCTGTTATGAAATGGTCGCTGGAGCTTGTGCTAATTTGTGGAACACACGAACTGTCAACCGCTGCAGAAAGGCTTATCTACCAAACTAACACTACATGTAAGTTAACCATACCATGTGGAAAGTTATTTAGAACTGGTCATCCGGAAAGGAACTTAGTTATCTGCACTTTGAATATAGGGAATCTCACGTTACTTAACTCGTTCAAAAGTTATTAGCGATTCTAATTGGAAGCCAGGCATCAGAGTTTCTGGGCAAATGAAGAACAATCACTTCCATCCCTTTTTGAAACAAAGGTGGCCTACCGGATCTTGTCCGAAGTTCCAATAGAATGGAAAATTCTGAATGGAATATGAGTCTGCGGATGGAGAATCTTCACAATAGTACATTAGAATGGGCAAGAAAAACTACTAAAATTAAATTCAGAGATCGCCATGAATGAGAAGATAGAAGGCGCTTTAAATAAAAACGGCCATGCTAAGATAGCATAGGATAGGGTGAAGGCTAATCACGAAATGTATCTACCCGAATTACCAAAACGTGTAAATTATCCGAATATCATTTTATTACGTACTATTTTAATGTTATCCAATGGCATGATAAAATATTGTTAAGATTACTGAGAATCATTAGTTATAGCTGAAAACTGGAAAACCAAAGAAAATGTTATGTATTTAATGTTTTTTATAGGTCTATAGTATTATTTATTCACACGGCAATTAACAGAAAGCTTGAACTTGGAAACACATGAAAACATATTTTGATGCTAATTTAATGTTAAACAAAGATATTGTTAAACTTAAAATTCCTATTTGGGCAATATAGCAATAAAACCAGACATAGTTCTTATAAAGCATCCTTTGATAGCCTAAGTTTATATAGAGTAGGCTATCTTTGGAAGATATCTAAGGCATAGGAAAAAATGTTGTGTACATTAGCATAGAATTTAGCGTAGTCGAGTAGGCCTATATGTAGTAGCCTAATGCAAATAGTGAATTCATATTAAGAGAAAGTTGAGCAGAGATATGTTACCAGTTAAATTTTACTATAAAAATAAGGCAACTCTATTTCGATATAAAAATTAATAATTTCACTCGTTAGAAAAAACTTGCTTTTATAATTTCTACGTCAAGCTTTTAACTAACTTTCTGTTCGAGCAGAGATATATGATACGATTTAAACAGAATGAATTTTAAACAGAATCTATTTACTCAACTCATGCTAGCATAATATCATCTGAACTTTTAGATAGATTTTAGAATCGCTCAAACAAACGGTCACGCTTCAGCGCTTCGCATCAGCTGGCTGTAGTTCTCGTCTTCTATGATAGATGGCAGCTCATGTCGTCGTAAAATCTAAGTTTCTTTTTCGTCATTTTCATGAAACCAACGGATTTTGACAACACTAAATCAATTCATTTTAGTATGATATTAAAATCAATACGAACAGAATTGATTTTATTTTAATATTTTAAATAGCCTAAATTGATTTAGGCTATTCATTACGCAGATTTCAGTTGCAACCTCAATGTCTCCAGATCGTTCCATATTCGATAATAATCGATACCACACCTATGTCGAAATGAAAAACAGTGTCGAAATGAAAAACAGTGTCGAAATGAAAAACAGTGCCGAAATGAGTGTCACACGTAATAAGCGTCATATAGTATGGTCGAACAGAAAGTTAGTTAAAAGCTTGACGTAGAAATTATAAAAGTAAGTTTTTCTAACGAGTGAAATTATTAATTTTTATATCGAAATAGAGTTGTCTTCTTTTTATAGTAAAATTTCAATGTATTCAGGCATTCATGTTCTAATTAAATTATAATAATTTTAGTCGGAAATGTAGAGAAATTACATACGAAATGTTACGAACTGATAAATGACCGTACTCCAGTCCCTTGAAAGGATATGGGAGAAATGAGTTTATAGGGAAATCGAGAAAATACATAGCCTATATCAATAATTTTACATGGTTCATGTTTTTATTATCAAACCACTCATAATAAAATGGGCAGGTTATGTAGCCTAAAGACAATACTGTGATGGAATTCAGTCAAGAAAGCATGAGGCAAGACTTACACATGGATAGGAGGACAATATGATTTAATTATTGAGGTGGTCAGAAGAAGGTGGTAGTAGAAAACGCCAGAAGTTTTTGTTGCAGTCGTATTGAAATATTACGTACCTGAGAACAATTAATAGGCCTAGTTGGTTGGCTACTCTTTCAATAGTACCATAATTATTCTCAAAATTCTGCAAATAACAAAAATAACTTAACGTGAGGTTTAAATAAACTGTTCCTTCTATATAACACTATTTGAATTTTATTTTACTTATAGTCCATCCGAAAATACAATTTAGGGGTA
Organism: Ectobius pallidus; assembly: GCA_964059195.1. Lineage (NCBI taxonomy): Eukaryota > Metazoa > Arthropoda > Insecta > Blattodea > Ectobiidae > Ectobius > Ectobius pallidus. Next base: position 101,372,541 of record CAXKWD010000002.1, on the reverse strand, counting down.
TGCATTTAAAAAGTGTAAGAGCAACAAGATAAACGGTTGAAGTTAAGGAACATAAAGAAAGATCTAATTTAGAAAACAGTTCAAATACAATAAAGATGCATTACAATGAATTCTCAAAACATTACAGTTGAACAAACTTATTATAAATTCCGGCAGAATTATCAAAAAAGGAACCTAAGAAAAGTATTAAATGGCAATATTTATTACAAGCTTCCAGTTATTTCTTCCCCAATTTATCTAACGCCTTTTTATCCATTTAAACTCAGTTTGTCATATTCATAAGCATAATAAAATCTAGGCAAAGGATAGTTACGGAGATAGATTATACAATTCTCGGGAAGATTAATGGTACTTAAAATGAACTATTTTATCTATGATTTGCTATTTTAAGAAGGTCATGGTTTGGCAACTAATGGCAATTCTCGAAGAATAGGCACAGATTTTGGGGGGACTAGATACTTTCTGCTTCCAGCATTTAAATTTTTATCAAATAAGACCTATATATAGCTAATAAGAATCCAATTCCTGTCCCCGTCCCCCAAATAATATTTTCAAGTCGGCACCTCCGTCTCGAAGAGTCCATATGGTTGTCATCAAACCAGTAGAACGAAATGGTCATGCATTTGATCCAACAGTAAGGTTCGCGACACATGCAAGTCAACCAGTCGAAGTGGACGAAGAGAAGAAACATATTTATGTTCCAACACTTCCTTTTATAAAGTCAAGTATAACCTTCATGATAGTGAAGTGGAGTTCTTTTGATAGGAACCAGAGGCATCATATCAGTGAAAACTGTACAATTTGTAAAATAATTGTGTTTTTCATAAAGCTTTTAAAAGAACTAGCTCTTCATACATTAAGTGCCTTGGCTATATTAAAGTACTATTTAAATATCAAGGTCATCTGCTCTTCATGATGCCAATATTTAAACATAACAGCATAACATGTAACTATATTATAATCGTAATTGGTATATTGTATTATTAAAAAAAGATATTCCGTTCATCTTGGTCAAGACTCAAACCTGTATTTTCAGAGATAGGCCTATATAACAAATTTAAAAAAATTAATTTTCACCTAGTATTTAAATTCTGAATTTTAAAGAAAGTGCTGATAACATTTATTATAAACGTTATTTACTTGCAATGAGAAATTCGTATTTGGGGTAAGTACAGCGAGGTACTTTTTTACTTTGTTTAAACAAAGAATCGACCATAGAATATCCCACCTAATTACAATGAACCTAAATAATGAACTCTACTCTTTGCTTTATTCTCGTTTTTGCTTGGAATTAGAACATTCAATAAAATGTAAAGAAGGTATTTTGTGTAATAAGTTACAGTAATAAATACTGACTAGTACTGCTGTTTATTTACAAAATATTTCGATGTTCTGTTATTGCTAATATTTCCTTGCGTTGTTTACCTTCAGGCCTACTTTTTATTTCCAATTCTTCTATGGTATATGGATATTAGTTAAAGTTAGTTATATTTATATTAAATAAATGTAACTATTTATTTCGTATTGTGGGATTTTATCTAACTTTACTTCATTTTTCATTTAATTATTTTTATTTTAACGAAAAATCATTTGATCCTGAAGTTGGCCTATAAAGAAATGACCAGTTCCATAAATGGTAGGCCTATTATTATTATTATTATCATCATCATCATCAATATCATCATCTTCAATCTCTTCCTGAAAATATTGTGTGCCATCTTGATGAAAATTAACATAAATATATTTTGTATTAATACAATAAATCGACGATACATTACACAATTTACTAACTTATGAATACTGTATATTAGTTACAAGATATGTGTTTAAATGTCGGTATTATGAATATATGTTGTCCTTGCTAAATAAAGTATAAGAGTTACATTTTTATTTACGTAATGTATTAACAAAATTGCTACTTAATAAAAGCAAACAAAATTCGTTATTAGATGTGAACTTGCGTACTCAGTTAGGTCTTTTGTAAGAAAGAAAAGAGAAGATAATAGGATAAACAAGGAACAGGGAAAGTCTAAATTATACAATGGAAATTTTAGCTTGCTTCACTTTCTATTTGTAGTAAAATTTCCTCACTTCTCCTTCCCTCGCCTTTGAACAATAGACAATTGATGCATCCATCCTTTAACCATTAGTCCATATGTTTTGGCGTGTGCCCCTTTCTTTCGCACCCTCTCCTCTTGCTATCTGTTCACTGAGTCGTGGATCGTTCCGATTACAGACAGGTTATTCTGGATCTAGCACCATTCTGTCCGCAAATCGCCTTAAATTCAACTCCACCCACCAAAGTTCACCAACAGTTTTGTTGAATGCGCTGTTTTCAATGTAATCACAAAATGACTTGTTTAAAAGAAGAGACGGCGAAATAAAGAGAAGCACTGAAATCTTGTCTATTATTATTATTGTTATTTATTTTTAAATTCAGCAGAGATTGTAGGCTACGAGTTATTTATATGATAAATATTGTAAACAACTTCACCTCATAGGTCTGTAGAATACAGTAATCATTCTTTTCTACATAAATTTGAAAAAAATACGAATAGCTAAAGAATACTTAATATAAAGAAAATATATGATTATTTAACGTCGGAAGTGTACTCCTTTTTAGGCCTGTAAACGTCGCCATTAGGCAGGTTTTTACATGGCAGTAAATTTACAGACATTGGCCAATCGCATTTATCGTACACAGTCGGGATCGGTAGCACAGAAATCCTCTGCAATGTTGACTGCGCCAACCAGGCTGAAAGCTTCTATGGTTATTAGAACAATATTATGTAAATTAGAACAGCGTATGTTATAACCATATCCATATGACGAACAAAACAAAAAATGCGTTCCTGAAGGGACCTACCTGAATTATCGACGTCCGTCCTTTGACTTCATTGGTAAAGAGCAGTACTGGGGGAATGTGGTCAAAGAGCAGTACTGGGGGAATGTGGTCATTACGGGACTTCTACCAAAGTAGTTAAGGCCTTTTCACACTGAGACACAATTGACGGTCACCGATTTGCAGAGAACACACGTGGGTCATTGATGACGGTCACTGCTAGGGTAGTAGTTACATGATAAAACAATTTGTCATCGCTTTTGACTTCCCGAATAGCAGATCGACATTCCACTTCGTTTATAAAATCTTCAGCTCATGGCTGGATAACTAGTTTCTCTGAGTTCGACTATACAACACATAACTTTGCTGTGTTGGCAATCCGTAAATGCTGTGAAAGTCACTTGTGTCACTTGTGTCCGGGTGTCAACGCTCCAGTTAAAAGCAATGCTTCTCTGGCAGTGACTGGTGACCGTCACATGTGTTCGGAGTCGACACTGCACAGTCACTTGTGACTGCTGTGTTCCAGTAGGAAAACTTCCATTCAAACTAAGTATCTCTATCAGTGACCGTCACAAAATACTATTTTTGGAAACATATCTGTGTGTCTGTGTGTCAAAGTTCAATAAACGTCTGTTTTTCTTAGTTTGTTATATAGCCTGCGTTTTTAGTCGCAACATTCAAAGAAGAGGCTATCAGGTATTTATAGCATAATTACCGTAAAATTGTGTCTTGCGATTCTGACATGGATATGTGAATACTGCTAACTTTTATTTGGGCGGAGGAAGTTATGTGACTTTCACATCAGATTTTTTATTGTATTATAATTGTAGTATTAGTAGTAATGGTAGATGGGAAGAGAAGACCTGATGGTCTTATCTCTACCGGGCCAAATAAGTAAATTTAAAAAAATAGCTTGGCCGGCCAATTTGACTTCGGGTTTTCATGGTTCTCCCACTAGCAAAGGTAAATGCCGAATTGGATACTCTCTATTTCATCCTACATCAAAATCGTCAAAATTGAGCGTCAGTTGAAATTAAAATAAGCCACAGTTCATCTAGCCTACAATATAAAATAGATGCACATAAATAGTTGCATGGCCTACTGGCATATGTCGTCTGAGTTAAACCATGTGTAAGTAAAGTTGAACTAAAACAAATGTTATATGTATCTATCCTTAATTGTTGATAGAAAACTTACATTAGAGAAGGGCTAATGATAAGATTATTTCTATCTATTCACTATAATTAGATATTCATTAGTTTGTACCTTTCAGTATTCCTTAAAATACAATGTTCATAAAAACGTCGAGAATTAACATTAGTTCATCAATGTATTCACTGAAATAATATCTCTACAAATACATTTTGATTAGTTTCGCATTCATACATAGTGACTCTGTTTTAGCGTAGTTTAAGATCTTCACATAAAAAGTAATAATATATAGACGATAAAGGGTTTTTGTAAAGTCTTTTTTAATCCATTGCAATAGTGCTATGACTGTAGGCCTACGTTTAAGGATCTTATCGGTGACTATAAACGATTGCAAAAGAGTGTCCTGAATCACCTATCTTTGTGTCCAGTTTTTCTCTTACTGTCAAAAAGAAACGAAGGGCGAAAGCTTCGTACGGGTTAACTGTTCGTTAAAAAATATGTGGCATTTGAATGAAACTAAACACAACGGCACTGATGCCACTACATCTCAGTTACAAAATACCAAAACAAATACTGTACAAAACAATTCAAACTCTATAGTGAAAAAACATAAAATAGCATTAATATTCACGAAGATAAAGAGCTAGTCTAGCAAAACAAAACAGAAGCAACCTCAATTTGAAACAATGGAAGCATGTTTAACAGCTGATAACGAAGAACGAGTCCATTATGAATTGTGTTGCAATAAATATCACAATACAGGAGGTTGGGCTGACAGATCTGAAACAACAATATATCGCAGAACTATAGAATTTAAATATTAGTATACGTGATAGTAGTAAAAACATGACCTTTATTTTATTATTTCTCTTTATCCCATAACCTATGTTTGTGTTTTATATTATTTTCTCTTATGAATAATTATACAGTAACAACTCACTTCTTTGCAATTTCGCTATATTTCATCATAGGTAAAGCAGGAGACTATTTCATGAATAAAATGTAAAGTATTAGATCAATAATAAAAACTTTCTTGTTCTGTTGCTTAATCAATATTCTGTATACTGTGAGATACGATATACTGTGAATGAACATCGACAAATCAATAATTTAGGATTAATTACTAACACGTGCTTAGTGCAAAGTCCGTGAGACTTTTCATGGCAAGAATTTTCAGAGAGAGTAAGGTAGATTCACTCATCTTCTCTTTTGTTTAGTGACTCTGACGGCAAATGGGTGAATCCCTTCCATGTCGTCCGTAGAATCAGTGGCGGAATGGTCCTATACGAGCTGGCAACAATAACGTTCCTTCCATAGGAATACTTTAGCCTACAGCTCGAAAGCCCGCCACTCACCAGCTTATGACGGCAAAAGATTAACAGCTAACAAAAAGAAGTCACTAGCAGTTTAAAAGGAGTCGTGCACATTGGCACAGGTGCACATCGGCACAGTCGCATTTTCGTGCACATTGGCATAGTATTTTTATCTTGTAATATTATCATGCTCATCGCCACACAACCCGTTGGGGCTAGGGGTGGACATAGAGACTCAAACCTACAGCCTCCTTCACCACATCTCCAAGGCAGCACCCCTTAGCTACCGCGGCTAAGGAAACCGATTGTTGATATCGTAGATAGGTTGTCAGGTTAGGTTAGGTTAGGTTAGGTTAGGTTAGGTTAGGTTAGGTTAGGTTAGATTAGGTTAATTCAAAGTCTCATTCAATCGCAGGCAGATACTTCATGAATGATTTCTGAACAATTCAATTATAATATTAATGTACACTGTATGTATCTATAATAATAAAAAGAAGTGTTTGTCTTTCTGCCTATCTAGCAGTTACGGTGAACTCCATTGCATTCAATACGATAATGTAACTCCAACTTTGTCTCTATGTCCACCCCTATGAAGGGTGTGTGGCGATGAGCACGATGATATTGCAAGATAAAAATATTATGCCAATGTGCACGAAAATGCGATTGTGCCGATGTGCACGTGTGCCAATGTGCACGCAACCGTTTAAAAGGTATTTTGTTAAGGAGAAACCCTATCTCTCCCAACCCAAACAGCAGGCCAAGATTTGCCAAGTCATCCTTTTCACTGATACTGACATATAAATATGTCAACGCAAAACTTTCCTAAAAACAACATTATTTAATAGAGTAATGATTATATCGGAATGTGAGAATTTTTATTCGCGTCTTATAGTTGACATTTATGAACCAGGTATTTCACTGATATTTTCCGTATTGACTTCAAACTTAAAATTCACTGAGAATATTATATGAAAAAATCCCTCTGACACTGGCATTTGAACCCACGACCTTAGGCTATCCGTGCCACTGCGCTACCGACTAAGCTAAGTCAATAATCTGTGGTCCATGAATGCATTTATATCGATCATGAATGTTAACCTTATAATAACAGTGGAAGCCCGGTCACAAAAATCACAGTTAGTGTGCCTCACAGTACTGCAAAACTTGTGACATAACTTGTCTGTCAGTGAGGTAGACCATTAAGGGCAGTCCGTCATAGGAGAGAGGTTCCATCTGGTTTTGTGAACTGAACTCTGGCTTAGCTCAGTTGGTAGAGCAGTGGCACAGATAGCCTAAGGTCCTGTGTTCAAATCCCAGTGTCAGAGGAATTTTTCTCCTATAATATTCTCATGTAATGTCCAACAGAGACAATAATCTGTGGATCATGAATGCATATATATCGAGTTTAAGATTCGCTGATGATTTTATTTCATGGTTCCTGATACGTAAATTTAGCTCTGAAAGGGTAAAGTCTCCTATACGTTTAGCATCCCATAATATTCGAAAACGAAGACCTTTATATTGTTTGTACATTAAACCATACGAATACAAGAATTGATTCATCAAATTGGTAGATGAAGAATGAAGAGAAATGTAAAGACTCGATAATTTCATTAGGAAATCAGTTTCGTAATCAGTTGAAAAGTGAAGTCGGATACAATAACAGACACAGTAATCAATGTTTTAACACTTACAAACCGATAACTGACTCATTAAATGTGTTAGGTAAACAGAAGGGGGGAATGATGGTGGTAACAATTAATTTAGCAATTGAAATGAGTTCGGGTGCGACACGGAGGGTCATGAGTTGGTAATTAGCCCCGTATGGAGGGTGGATGTCGTTCCATCTCGAGGGACCCCAGCTTGACGTCCTCTGGGGACTTCATGTTACCCCGCTTTATTGGTATCTGGGGACTAATTTGCGCACAATCACTATGCACAGCAACATACTGCAATATGGGATGGTATGAACCGATTGGTCCCAAATGAGTTATTTAAAAATATATTACATATTCACTTCCGATTTTCTGAGATATTAAAGGGTGAACTGATGTAGCCCATGCTTCTATAATTATCAGAATTTTCATAATCAGATGGCCAAAAGTTATGTCCATATTACTTTCGTGTTCAGTCATCGAAATTCTAGTCTTAAACTATCTTACATTACAATAACGTAGGAAAATATTTTTAGACAGTCGGAGACAAAGTAAACCCGTAGGGTTTCCAGGGGGTTAAGGCTCCCCGATTGTGACATACGGCACATGAAGGTGGCAAGGTTGTCAGCCCTACGCATCGGCCCTTTTAACGGTAGATCATATTAATTAAAAAGATAAAATTATGCTACTCAGTGATATAAAGTTATAACACTCGAGGATTACCAACCTTGGTATCGCAACATGGAAAACACTTTTAGTTAAATATATTTGCATATGATTAATTAAACAAACTTAGCCTACTGTCAGTTTTATAATTATCAAAAATGTTAAAATTCTTTACTCCGTTTTAAATGTTAAATTTCTTACGGTAGTTGCAAGAATCATCATAATTGGTGGTTCCACTAAAACTCGTATGTTGGCAGCAGCGTCCTAGATAATCAATAACCTTTGTTTGAGTACTACATATAAGAAGACGGCACCACGAAAAATGATAGAAACTAGTAGGTAATACTTATTAAAACAGATGTAACTTAATATTTATTCTATCACAAATATTTAAGACTGTCTCAAAATAGAGTGCGATATAAGAGGTAAAATGATTTTACTTTGCTCGTAAAATTGCTACATTCACCCTCACGTACTCGTTTCGTAAACATGACCTACATAATAAAATCTCGTTTTAAACACTTGAATCATAAAATAACTACTATATTTAAGACTTCAAAATAAATTTGATTTGCATGGTTCAGTATTGTTACACATTCGCATAGACCTATGTTTCAAAAGTTATATGCATTTTTTTAACTACTTTTTAAGAGTTTATGGTGTATCTTTTCGTTTCTGCAGATCCATTAATGAAAGTGACATTTGGCAGTGACATTCTTAACAAGAACACCCTCAATTTATGCATGGAGTACGTTTATATTTCTCGAGCTTATAAAATGAAAAATAAATAAATAAATAAATAAAAAAAATAAAAAAAAGTTCATCAAGAAATCCTGGAAAAGTACTATATTTAATTAAGGCATTCATTAATTCCCCTAAAGATAAATACAGAGAGCCTTCCTGAAATTTTCGATCCTACAAACCGAATGGTGTGACAGATGGGGAATTTCTTAAAATTATGTAACCGGGAAGTCAGTCTTCTTAATTAAAATTATAACAAAATGTTTTACACAGTGAATTAAAAGTCAGAGCAAAATATGAGAAAATGTAAATCTGCAAGTAAAATAAATGTGGAGCAAAAGATGGAGGCTAATTTTCTTCATAAATGATTCGAACAGGAAAACAAAAGAATAAGCTCGAGAGCGTGAAAGAGAAATAGAGAGAGAGGATTTAATATTAAAATCTCTAAAAGTTTTTATTTTACTGCTAGTGCACAAAACCTTACAATTAAAAAGAAATGCCACACTTCCCACGTTCATGTTTATTTTCCTTTCTAAAAAATTCACAAAACAATTTACGTTAAAGTATGACTGGGAAACGGAAGCACCCCGAGAAACCTACCCAACCCTATTTTGTCCACCACAAATTCTACATAAGGTCCACCAAGATTTGAACACAGTGGGGAAAAAACTAGCGGTCTAACCACTAAGTCGTGGGGGCGTCCTAATGGAAGTTTTTTTTTCTTCCTAATCTTATGTTAGGTTAGCTTTCATTCACCTATTCTCACATCCAAGAAATATAATGAGTAAATATAATGAGTAAGTTCGGGTCTCCTTTTCAATGTAAGGAAGATAAAATAATACTTTATATCCACGTAACAAAAATATCCTTACATAAATTGTATCTTTCAGCCTAAAAAATATGAATTCATTACGACATAACACAGTCACAAGTTTAAGTTAAATAAGGAAAATATCCTGAATGCAGTAATTATCATCTCGGAGCGATAGAATAACAATGTTAACGCATAATGGTGACATTAACAAAAGCCCTTTCTTTTTTTAGACCTCAGCAAGGAAACTGGGCGGTATCATTAAAACGTGCCTGCAAGAAATCAATGCCTGACCTTCCTTGGGAGTACAATCCTTGTTATATCTTGAATTCTAGAGAGCACTGAACTGCAGCAATGATAATAAACCATCATGTCTGTAAACCGAAATAAAATAAACATCATTCTAAAAAGACAACCCAGTATCAGTCCATGGCTCCTAATTCCGTATGTATGAGTCCAATCTATTCCACTATTGAGAAATTAAGTTTCCATGTTGTCTGAGCTTTTCGTATCTAATTTTAAACTGAATTTACTCATATTAACACATTTTATGTATAATCTTACAATTAAATAATTGGATTCAGAGTAGGAAATCGTTAAAATAAAAAGTAGGGAGGGGAAGGAAATCTGAACTACGGGGATAATTTTACTGATTTGGAAAACTGCAAGTAATTTTAAAATCTTCAATTGAAAATGCAGACCCATATTAAACGAAATGGGATGATAAAATATAATGAATAAAAATAATACATCCAGCGATTCCGTACCGTGATTGGATTTCGGTAACTTTTCGTTTCAAATGGCATCATTTTTATCGTTACGTTTATGTACAAAAGGCAAATCAAGTTTTACTACATAAATAATAATTAACAAAATAACTTATTAATTTATGCTTGAAGTAAATAGCAAACACCTGAGCTTCGAATATTTTTAAGTGGTCTGGTGTTTACGGATGTTTCATAGCATCATAAAAAAGAATTCAGTGGTTACATGATGACTGGTTACTGACTGACGATGGTATTGATGAAAGTAGTTCTTTCTTTGGGTGTATGTAATCTGCGCCACGGTTGACAACGAATTTGAAATAGAATAAAAATGAGATATATAAACTGCGCCACGGAGATATGTAGGTTGCGACAGTAGTTATAGGCAAATAAAAGTTTGACCTAATATGTGAATGTTCGTTTCTATTCAGTAACAATTTTTTGTACATTAGGTGATGGGAGCGTACTTGTCTGTAGGGTGGTACTGTTCTATGTATGTTGGTAACTAGTGCTTTATCTGCTCTATCTTTAGGTTGGTAACAAATTTTCTCTAGCGAAGCACATCAAAACACAATCTCACTAACGAGTCATTTACCTGTGTTTTACAGTCTGAGAGTCATTGTGTACATTATCTTTTAGTGGTAGAAATTGCATAGCCAGTCCTAAGTCTGGAGAAGTGGGAAGGAAAATGTTAGTGCGTTAGTACGACGGTGGCGCAGTTTACATATGTCGGTGGCGCAGTTTACATATGTTGGTGACGCAGTTTACATCCTGTAGGTTGGGGGAAAAGGTAGAAGTGGCGCAGATTACCTTTTCCCCTTTCTGTCTTTACCTTAGTTTTACCTCTCACTTTTAGGAACATTTAAGCGACCCACGCTACCCAGGTCTTACAGGGCCGCGACCTGCCGGAAGAGGGATTATCTATGGATCATATATATATATATATATATATATATATATATATATATATATATTTATATATTTGGAGGGCCTACCCCGACGGGTAATCAGCCCAATGCCCAACACGAATACATAGAACGAGACACACCATTCACACCTTTCACTCTGAACAAGGCGAGGATGGGACGAAGATGATAATGACGGCCAGATGATATCCGGGGACCATAAGGGCCTAAAGTTTCCCGACATTTGTCTCACAGGTGAAGAAAACCCCTGGAAAAAACCCACTTAGGTAACTTGTCCCGACCAGGATTCGGATCCGGGCCTGCTGCATGAGAGGAGCGAACGCATCCCCTTCGTCAAAGCGGTGGACTATTAAAAAAACATAGTAAACATAATAAACATAGTAATAATAATAACAATAATAACAGAAATAACAGAATTTATTAAATCCATTCATAGATCTACTTCCAAAAAATGTGAGCTAACAAAGACAACAAAGAAATTACACATGGATCCTTATGCAACAGTGTAAGAAATATCACAGGATACTTGTATCAGCAATGTAATAGTTATTAGTGTAGTGAGTGCGTAATCTTAAGGATTATGGTGCAAGGGAAATAGGCTATTTAGAGCAGAAGCGGTCGGCTTATGTTCACGAGTATCATAATCAATATTATTCACGAATTTAAAACTAAATCTTAAGCAATTCTAGGATTATAAAATGATGATAAATGATTTTAAAATCAATTAAATTTTGCTACTAATATTTGTTTCACGTCAAACCATCATAAAGACTTGCTGGCTTGATGGTTGGCTAGCAAATGTTACCAAGAACAACATTTACATTATTTTATTGCAAATGATGTAAGCGGAAATTGAGAGCATGGAGAATATTTCTGAAGACTTTTAAGAAAAGCTCTTTTTATAGTTTTTCTTTAGTTGGTGGCGAAAAAAACTGACTATAACAAATGAAACCAGTATGCTTGTCTACATATTAGAACTGGTAATGAACTAATTTATTGTCATTTGTGTAATGCGTAATTTTACGTTAAAAATGGCAAGTATTGCTTGTTTTTATTTCATTCGAAAGTTTTCATGCTTTCATTGCTTTTATGTTCATTCCCATTTTGAAATTATGCTGAAAGTGACGGAAAATAACAATGCCAAAATGAGAGGTCAATGCAGTAGATTTAGTCTAGTCTTTCAATAAGATAACTGTTGTATTTTGTATGGTTGGTAGGGTTACTGAAGATTTTAGGGTTTTCTTGGTGATTAGATCGTGGTATTGAAGCCGTTCCTGAGCATTGATTAAAATTATTAGTAAACATTCACAGTATTTACTATGTTATCGTTCCGGGTTGGTAGGTAAATTCATGCCAATCATGCATGACGACGGACGGCACGATTGCATGAATGTTTTTATCATGTAGCCTACCTTGGATTATGATTATATGGTACGTATAATTATATAGATATAATAATGTGTATACAGATAAACTATGCTAGTAATATTGATCTTGTGGATATGTGTCAAAATTTCAGAGGATTTTTTTTTTAACTCAAGGGTAAAAGAAGCTGATAAACCAATCCCACGTCGATACAATGCTTCCCCCCATATAAAAATGTTTGTAAATGGAAAAAGGTATTTTGAAACACGATCGAGGGGAAGGATAGGGATCGTAAGGGATGCATGATTCCAAATTTACCAATCCTCATCTGGTTATTCCGCATGGGTAAGCAAAGGAAAGCAGAGATCAAACGAGAACGAGGACAATCGGATCACGCGCCCTGAGGAGCAAACCATTATTATCTCGCGCACACTAAATATCATGTTCTCGGAAACCAAGGGTGCTGTTGTTCCCTCCAACCACCTCTTGTGCAATACGTGCATGCCTTGAATCAATATTGACTTCCACACTTTCCAGAATTTAAAAAAACAAGTCATTCTTATAAAACTACCAAGAATAGAGACGGAATTAATATTTTCACTACTACTGAATATATTATGTAGTATACACGCGTCACGGAAAAGTTGTATAAAAGCAGAGATGTGAAGTTAATAGAGCAATGCTTTATGTTAAAATACGAGGAATATAAACTACATGTTAGGATTGCCATTTGTGTTAACTAGCTATTCTACTAAAATTTCCTTTACTGATTCAAACTTATAAACCCGCTGATATCATTTGATGAATTCACACCAAAAACAGGAGAGAAATCTTCAGCTGAAACTTTTCAAGTTCGTATTTGTAGATTGTCCCTATCCCTATAATATAAAACCACATGGCAGACTGACTGACTGACTGACTCACTCACTCACTGACATTAATGTTTGCCCACTTCCAGATGAGCTAGAAACTTAAAATTTGGTACACGTATAGCTTTTAGGCTGTAAACCGCAGGAAAATTCCAAAAAGTTAATTTTTTTAATTTTTAGCCCTAAAAACCCCCCGAGAAAGGGCTCGGCTCGGCACACCTATATTAAAGTTTGCCCACTTCCAGATGAGGTAGAAACTTTAAATTTTGTACACATATAGCTTTTAGGCTGCAAACCACAGGAAAATTCCAAAAAGTTAATTTTTTTAATTTTTAGCCCTAAAAACCTCGCGAAAAAGTTAATGTTTGCATAATTCCAGATGAGCTAGAAACTTGAAGTTTGGTACACGTATAGAGTTTAGGCTGTAAACTACAGGAAAATTCCCCCAAAAATATTTTTTTTTTAATTTTTAGCCCTAAAAACCCCCGAAAAAGGGATCGGCTCGGCTCACCGACATTAATGTTTGCCCACTTCCAGATGAGCTAGAAACTTGAAATTTGGTATACATATAGATTTTAGGCCATAAATCACAGGAAAATTCCAAAAAGTTTATTTTTTAAATTTTTAGCCCTAAAAACTCCCGAAAAAGGGCTCGACTCGGCTCACTGACATTAATGTTTGTCCACTTCCAGATAAGCTAGAAACTTGAAATTTGGTACACACATAGATTTTAGGCTGTAAACCACAGGAAAATTCCAAAAAGTAAAATTTTTTAAATTTTTAGCCCTAAAAACCCCCGAAAAAGGGCTCGGTTTCCATGGCAACGGTACTACCAAACTGTGTTCACGTATGGCTCTGAAAGTTTAGAAATAATTATTTCCGTAAACCTAACGGGGTGGTCGAGATAGTAACATCTTGGACTCGCATTCTGAAGTCTCAGGTTCATAATAATTTAATCCAATTAACATGTTTTTGTCCTGAACTAACAAAATTTTCTTCTATGTGCTAAAGAAATTTCATAATTTATATTCTTTAATTAGAACTCGGAGATGAAGTCCTGCATTCTTTACAACATATTATAAACAATTCTACTTGTCTTTTTCTATGATTTCCCTGGTCGTAAAGGCAAAGGCCAAATTGAATATTCACATATCATGAATCTTATTGTTAGTCGCTATTTCTTCTTGTATCAAGTCCATTTAAATTAATATCAGTTGAAATTTACTCCATAAAATACACCGCAAATAGACGTACACTTCCAGTTGATGTAGAAAACGTAGACTTGGCAAACTGATACCTATTAGCTTGCAACCGACGGGAAAATTCCGAAATACCAAAGTCTTCCCACATTGATTTTTTCAGGTTTATTGTGGCAAATAGGTAATAGCTAATACAGCAGACTAAATACTATCTCCCACAGATCTTTTAGAGAACCTTTCCCGAGAACCTCAGCGAAGCGAGTTTGTTGTCTACACCAAAACGCCCGAGATTAACAACAGGAAATGCATTTTTCAGGTCTGATTTGGCAGTTGGGTGCAACAGGGGAGCAGCACACCACAATTACTACCTTCTCCTGAACTGACGCTAATTTCGCGCGAACTGTCAACAGCGCCAAACCCACAACTTGTTGGTTGTGAGAAAATCTATACGACAATTTCAACCCCTGTTGTACCCAACAGAAAACTCAGACCTATCAAAAATGAATTTCCTGATATTAAAAGGCCCCAAAATTCGGGCTATTTGGTGTAGACACTCTGTATTATAGTACACTCTAACACTAACAGTTCCACAGTTTTTGGGGAGACATGTACAAACTGAAGTATTAATTTGTCTATAAAATTTAGTTAATTAAAAAATTCGTATTATTATATTAATATACAAATTCAGTTTTCCGTACTTTCCCGAAAACGCACCACCATTAACTTCAGATACTGTGAAGGAATATTTGTATAAAGAAAGTAGCGGAACAATTTTTAAGCAAGAAGCAACATTATAATATTATATTAAAAATCTGGAAATAATCCTTACTTAAAGTACCAGTAACAAAGTACTTCACATAACCACTTACATAGTGTTTTAAAAATCCCAGACAGGACGTTTAAACTTTCTCAAAACCAGTTATGCCAGGAAGGATAATGTCAGGTTATTAATCAGGAATATTGTTTCTAGTTCATTATCATTTTACCTCGTTTCTCAATAGACAATCTCTTTAAGTAACTATTGCTATGGCAATAAGTTGTAAATAATTGAAATAATCATTGCTTAATTTAAATTATTATGAACCATCATATCAACAATGAAGTTCGAACTAATGCATTCACAGATAACGACAGCTTATGAAGGGTTTTAACACACCTGTAGGCGCAGTAACAGGTTTTGTAATGTCGGGAAACGCACATTTTCCTTGAGAGGAGAAGCTAACGCAAACGACGGATGGGCAATTACCACTACATTACCACATTCGATATTGCTCCAGCCCATTCCAATTCAGTTTCCCCATAACCCAAGTTTACCACCTCCACCTCCCCCATCAACCCCTCTTCCTTGATTTCTACAGCTGCTAGCTATATTAGTTTAGGATGCGAAAGAAAATCGTATTTGCGTATATACCTCCACGAATTCCTACTAGCTCTATGCTTTAGAGTTCACTTGCCGGTTTAGTAGGAGAAAACTAGGTTTTAGACAAATTGACTGATGTTGGACCATGTTTCCGATGTACAGACTGGAGCAAGAGAGTTTGTAACTACAGGAAATTTGCTCCGGCGTACCCGGGTCGGGGGAGGTTTCCGCCAATACTCATCAGTCAGGTTACCGGCACTATCCCTCCAACCCCTCAATACCTCATCTCCGACTCCGCATCCCATTTGGATCTAGAGATTTTCCTAGACAGTCGATCCACCTATAAGATTCCAGTTGGATAAGGTGGCTAATGACTTACTTATCGTTAAGACGTCTTGGTTAATTAGATTCAGTCGTCAAGGAATTTCTCAAGATTGTCGTTATCATCTTCGTGGAACCGGGTTATCATTTTTAGTTTGAGTTGAGGAGATGACTATAAATGCATAATGTGTTCTCTGCCTATACCTACATCAATTCCTGTTAGCTGCATTCAAATTCAAAATGAGAAGACAAGTTAATACCTAACGCGAACATGCTACGAATCCTTTTTGCCCCAAAATAACATCTTATTGTAAAACAGAAAGCTTTCTATTTGAAAATGACATTATAAACGTTATGAAATTGATGGTAAATAATATAAATACCAGGGCTCTATTTCATAAAACTCTACAGGTGTGACAAATACAATAATGTCAAGTCTGACAAATTTGTCAATATGTCACGACAATTGTATTTTTCATAAACATTACAACTTTTCCTTACATTACAGGCAAAGTAATGTAAATTGTCAGACTAAAAGAACCCATTTCATAAACGCGACAATTTTATGTCAAACCTAAAGATTACTTCAGTACACTGTAGATGGCTCTCACATACGTGTCTCAACATCGAATATGATACCTAAGCAATCGATTATTACTATCGAAAATAATTGAATTATATTTCTCTTTTAATACAAAGTCACTGAAATTGAAAGTTAGGTTAATCCATTGCCCAAAAACACTGGGTGATTTCATGTCTATTTCTTCACCACTTTCACTACTACCAATATCACTACTACTAGTGTTCATTATTAACAAGACAATTTAGCAAGTTTATTAACAAAGTTTAAATCACAAGAAAGTTTGCCAAGTTATGCCACGCATTTACATAACCTACTCTGTTGGCCCACATATGAAAGATTGCCTGTCCCTTCTGTAATGACAATTCTACATTTTTTGTAAATTTGTAAATATGTCAGCAAAAATTAATGTTTCATAAAAGATAGGTATCCTAAGATTTGACAAATTTGTCAGACTTTTACCTGTAAACTCAAAAGTTTTGAGAAACAATAATATGTAAAATTGTCATGACATTTATGTAAAGTTGTCAGCTTTTATGAAAAACACAACTGTCAAAATGTAAACCTGTAAGACAATTTTATGTCACCTGTCACCTGTAAAATTGTAACTTTTATGAAATAGGGCCCAGGACATGTTATACGATTACGTGGAAAGTGGCCAGTTTCGAAGGCCGAACTAGGAGTGAAATACATAAAATACTTAACAACGTTTGCAAGCACCATAGACTTAGACTCACTGCAATAAGAACAATATAACACGACTAATAATGGTAAACTATAACAAATAGTATCAGGTAAAGAACATTAGCTACCAAATATTATAATTACTAAGGAAAAGAAGTCAAATTATGCATGTAGTATTACTTAACTTAGTAATGGAACATGCTGTATTCTATAATAAAAAAAAAATGCTACGGTTGCATCAGAGCCTTCAGAAAAGCCTTGTTGATCACAACTTGGGTGCTATGCCTTCCTTCGAAAGATATGTAAGCGGTGCTTACGGATCGAGGAAAGAGTTTGAAAAAACGAGGCGCTTGCGCCGAGTTTTTTCAATTTCCGAGATCCATTATGCGCTTACGGAACGAGTATTGCATGCTATTTTTTGCACGATGATTATTTATATCAATTTAATTATATTAATTGAGATATTAGGTGAAAATATTATGTATATACATTATTGAAGATTGATGTTATATTTCAGAAAGTGATTAGCATGTGTTGGTTGTTATGGGGACTGAATATTTGTCCTGTTAAAGTCACCACAAACTGGGGGGCCTTGGTTCCGGTCTTCGATAAAGGCTTGTATTGTGATTGTTTTACTTACGGCACGTGTGCTTTTTGTAATTTTTACAACTCTGAGATTTCTTTTGTTTTCATAGCAACCAGATTGCGTGTGGGAATGTCAAGTTACGATCCACGGCAACAATATTCGTAAGTACCACTAATTAGTTACATCGTGCAAAAATATAAATTCATACCAAGAAAACTTCGAAATTTATAGCAAATTTATCCGCCTTCTTAATTGTCACTGAGTTGTCGTGTCATGTTGAACACATTTTTTACATTTTGATCTCGCCATTTAAATATGTGAGGCAGGTTCATTTGTCTCCGAACCTTAAGGGTTTGAGTGAAAACTTGATGAGTTTTGATTTCTTTAATCCTTTGTGAATTTTGTTACCGGCACAGGGTGCAGAAAGTCCAGACAAGATATATAATTAAACATGGAACTGCTTCTAGGAAATGCTATATGTAGTGGACGTAGTGCATGAATACCCTTTTCGAGGAGTGTATGAGATAATTCATTCAGTATATTCATATAAATGTATAATCAAACCGGAAAGAAAGATAAAATAACATAAGAACCAAATTGCCACTCAACCAGCACTCAACAGTATGGGAAGAATGTGGGGTTACGAGATTTCAAAGAGCTATTTTTATTTTAAGAAGGGAATTATTTTATTTTACTTATGATGTTTTATTGAGTCATGTCACAAAAATTCAATCTTTCCTATTATTTCTTTACGAATTATTTGAACTAATGATTTTTAAGATGACAGTATACAAAAAATGTGACTTTTCTTTACTATAGGTTCAGATAATACGACTGTCTCACTTCATATACACATATAGAGTATAGTGACTGCATTTCAGAAGTAAACATTCAGTTGTTTGGCGTCACACAAAGCAGAGAGGTAAAATTTAAAGCATGAATTCGTAAAAAAGATGACCAGCAAGTAAATGTCCTTTGCATACTTTATGGAGAAATGTTTGGAATAAAGCAGGTATAAAGTAGTAATAATCAAAATTTGAAGAAACCGTTATAGAGGTTGGCTTATTGAAGAATTGCGATAAACAACAGTATATCCTACGTGTTGCATATAAGGGTGAGAAATTTACCTTAACAGACTAGAGGAACGTTAGAGAAAAGAGAGAAAGTCGAGTTTATTTCCGAAATCCTTTAATACTTCATACACATTTTTTAAAATTTATATATTCTGCATTTAAAATTTACAATTCAACATGAATTTTCCCGAGTAAGCGAGTGCTGTTAACAAAATCATATTTCAATTATTTTCATCTTCCTACTGAGCTGTATAATTTGATTTTATGAATATAAAGTCCGCCTATGCTCATTACGTACTGACTTTATATTCATAAAATCAAACAAAATCATATTTAAAAATTTGGTATAAAAAGTCTTGTTAATTTATAATTTTTTAATTATATACGCTTCTCTATTTTTTAACATTTTGTTTGACAAGAAAGGCTTATGGGGCGTATTTACGAATTTATAATAACTGTACATGATTTTCTTGTAAATAATTTATTATTCATGATGGTTTGGGTTTTGCATAGCATTGCACGTATAGCATACTATTAATTTATTCTACGAAAAAAGTTAGTGACTATTTCATTCTAGTTGGCGATCGATATATTGATTGCTTTACGCACGCACAACATTTCACGTCTTACTTAGATGCCATGGATTAAATCGTAAGTGAATAGTAAGAAATAAAGTCGAAGTAGAGACCCAGGTCTTCAATGGAAATACTACTGAAATAGCAAATATTGTTTATTCTGCAATGACAAATATTATCACAAGTTAGTGGCTTTGATATAATGACGCACATGTTTGCTGCAAAGAAACAAAATATGCAGGTAGGTTAGATTGCCGTCACTGGCTGCAGAAGTTCGAGTTTCTATCATGAATGGGAAATGAATTAAAAAGATTAGGCCTAGGCCTGTCGTAGAAAAGGTATTGTTAATGTCAAATAGTACTAAATAAAAAGGACGTTGATACTCAACTCTTTTAATTTCGTTTTAATAGGGTATGCTTCTTTTCAAGTTATCCCATTCACAGGCAGACATAAAAACTTCGTCTTTGGAAAAATATATCTTTTTATTCAGATACATCAAAACGAAAATGTCAACTGTTTCTCAGGCTCGATACAGCACTTCCCTAAAAATCACATCTAAGTTACGGATGGAGAAAGTAAAAAAAATCAGTTTCTAAGCCCACCGCATTTAGCTGATGTAGATTAAAGGAAGTAGCATCATTCTAATACATTTAGGAATGTACAGGTAGCTCGAACTTCATTCTATATCTTAGTGATTCATACGACCGGCAATTTCCTCTTATATGCGACATCCTTCCTATATTGGACTTCATATATCTCTGATTTGATTTTCCTTTGTCCATCGGGAAAATAACTTACTCCGGCAGTATCCAAAATTAGATTTATTTTTCAATAACAATGAAACTGTATGATCTGCTCTTGTCTATTAGCTAAAATGCAATTGAGGGATGAAAATACCCTTGAAGGACATAGTAAACTTTTAATAATATAAGGCATTTCATTTGTAATTTCTGAAACTAGGTTGACTCATTTAAATAAATTGCCAGATAAGTTTTGATGCGTGTTGTAACTTATTGTTAGTCTATATAATCTATAACTTACAGAAGGTATCACTAAAGTATTTTTAAATATAATTTGTAACAGCAAAAAATTATACAAAACATTATCATTTAACTTCCAAAAATATTTAAAATATCGAACATGAAAAAATGTAACTAATATAAAATGATAACTTCTTGGGGGAATGAAAACACATTCATTCTGTTCTTATTGTTTAATTTAGAATTCTTAATTCTTCGTACGATTTTCAAGACTATTTTTTATTTTACGTGTGTTTAATGTAACAAGGGTAGGTTTTGCATTTGGTTCTGTTTTTGCCTTTTTTTAATCATCACAGGAACATTCAACTTATGAAGGCCTGCTGAAAAATTTTTAGCTTATTTTATGTTCGACATAATATTTTATTATGCATAGGTGTAACCTGATCGGTAAGACCTGAGCCAAACAAACGGCTGCGCAGTAGTCTACGATGACGTAATCTAGACCTGCCTGACCTTCATAGCACGTGATGTTCTTTGCTAGTTCATACTATACAGACCGTGTAAATAAAATGCATCTTAGTTAGCCTCACAACATTCAATAGTGAAGACCCAACAGAGATATTCCGTGAGTTACATACCATTACTTAAATATTTCAAACTAAAAAAAACAAATACTTTATTTACTTTATTTTTGTTTCCAATAGTTACGGGCTATTATGAACTGCATAGTTTGGAATGAATAGTACAGTATATGCATTCTCTTCTGTTCTTACTCCATTGCTACCGGCGGACGATAAGCTATCTGCGCGTGTTTGGGTCAGGTCTTACCGATCGAGTTATAGCCTAGTATTAAAACGTGAATGCACCAATGATTTATAACAATATTAGGTCTTATTGATTCTTCACAGAAGTCTATTTTAACCGGCAATTTATACAGGAAAGCCCGGAATAGTCTTTGCATAAAAATTCAACGGCATACGACGATTTTGCCACTAAAGTTTGCCTCCAACAATTCCATCACACAGCTGCCTTGAATGCGGAAGTGTTTATATTTCCCTTGAGAGGAAAGTTTATCTTTAAGTCAGAATAGAGAAATAAGATTTACAAAAACTGACGACGTTTTAGCAAATAGAATCGATCGCGATTGGAACACAGATCGGAAATGGAAAGGATGTCATAAACCGCCACATGACCTCCAGATGGAGTAATCATTTACTTTTTTTTTTCCTGATTAGAATTTCCTCGAAGTCAATCAGAGTTTAATGGTAATCTCGCACGCACTCCGTGCTCCGGTAACTTCATTACCACGCCTTCCCTTCCCTGGCGTCCCCTCCTACATATACAGGAATTTCCTGTAACGGACATTATCGCCACTTCCAGTTACAACCAAAAATGTATTTTTAAAATGCAAACTGGAGAGACGCCTGCCGCTTGAGACGTCAGAACCCTAATAAGCACACAGTATTAGAATATCATACTTATGTATGCCTTTTATACCAGTTGTTTCGTATTCTTATCTTTCACCATTAGGTTCAAAATCCTCTGATCTTCCATAATTTTATTCTTTCCGTATAATATGTTCTTTTGTTTTTATTTTCTCATATAGGTCTAGGTAATAAGAAGAAAGTGCTGTCATGTTGCATTATTAAATTATTATCATTTTTAAATTATTTTCCAGCTTTTTTCGTCTCATATTGCCCTCTTTCCTTTCTCATATGATTTTTATTCTTTTATTTCTACCTTTTTATTTACTTTTATGTAGCAGTTTGCTTTACGTTCTTTATTTTGTATGGTTTTTCAATATTTTACAGCACGTTTTATTCTGCCACCCTTTAATATAATTTGTTTTAATATTCAATTCTCACATTAATTTTTTACTTCTATCGTTTCTTAGTTCTAACTTGCTTCCGATTTCATTCTTTCCTAATTTCATAGTTTCCTCATTTATTTTAATTATTTATCCTTGTTCTAGCTTTTCTGAATACATTTTTGAGCCTTCAGTTTGCTCACTGTTTTCATAATTTCTATTTTTCTCTTTATTTTTTTCATTCAGTATACCCATCTTTCTTTCTTTCTTTCTTTCTTTCTTTCTTTCTTTCTTTCTTTCTTTCTTTCTTTCTTTCTTTCTTTCTTCGTTATTTATTTATTTATTTATTTATTTATGTTCGCTCTTTATCTTCCTTTCTTTTTCTTTTCTTTGTCACTTCTTTCCTTCTGCATTATAATCCTTCTGCGTTTGTTAGATCGTCTTCTATCTGTATGTTAGTAACGTCAGTATATCCGTCAGTACCTCCCTCTCCTTTTTAATTTTTCATTTCCTGCTATATGTTTTCTTCTTTATATAATTTTTTGACTTCTTTTAAATTTCATTCTTTATTCCTCCCATTAATAATTGCCTTATTTTGTTTCATTCAGTTATTTTGTTTCTTTCTGATATCCTGTTTTCACTCGTTTTAACATTGGATAACGAAAATATTTGATGATACAGAATCGAATCAGGGCCCCCATAAGTTGTAGACTAATATTATGAAATCATGTAAACTAAGCAATAAATCGAATATAACCTAATCTACTCATGCAGCTTAATTCATTTCGTGATCCATATTTTTATACAACTTCATAGAATCAACTATTTATTATACGTTGTTCAATCGTTCACATGTAAACCGTACTTACTTTCATGCAATAACTACATAGCAGTAGTTCTTATTTTTCGGAAGTTTCACCACTCATTAATAGCATAGGCTAGATCTTTTACTATAGCTCTGATGACAGTTTAATGCCAAATACTTCCAGACATTAATATAACTACAATTATTTGTAATTCATTGCGATATTCAACGCGAATGTGATAATATATTATCTTATGATGATGATGATGATGATGATGGTGATAGCAATAGTAATGACATTAATAACAATAATAATAGCACCAATAGTTTAGAGGATTAAAAGAGATAACAAACCCATACAGGCCTCATTTAGATAGCTATTTAAATTATTAACTTAGGCCATAACTTGCGAAATATATGAATACAAATTATGAATAATATAAAGATAATACAAATAATAAAGAATAAGGAATGAAGGAAAAGAGATCAACAAGACGTAATGAAAGATAGAAAAGAAACAAGAAATATTTATCTGCGTCATTAAACTGAATATGGCCTAATTCCTGTAACAACTGAAAATATTTTAATTTGAAGTTATGTAATCCACACAGATCTGCTTACGAAGAATATATTATGACAATGAATTTTTTACTAATTTTTTTCGGTATGTAACTAGGTACAATAACATATTTGGTTTGGGCCTCGCAAAAGAAAGTTTTAATTATATGAGTAGGCCATCTAAAATAGGCCTGTCTGTAGGAATATTAAGAACTGTCACTCTCCTGATTATAAAATATTTAATAGGCTATCTGGATAGAATGAATTATTCTGAATTGTGCGAAATGAATAATGCAGTTATAAAACGGACACTGAAAGTATAGAAGACAAAACATTCTTTGACTCGCTTTTTATTTCCAAAACGAGACAATAGTAATGGATCTTGATTAGTAATTGGTGTAACGATCTGAAATAGCAACAGTTTCCATAGCTTAAATCAAACCCAACATAAAGGCTTCCTTTGAGTTGCAAACACTTTTCTGCAATTCTATTCAGATTTTCTCATTGCGTTGCACACAAAGCTATTGAAAAAACGCATGTTTCAAAAGCAAACAATAAATAAATGTTCTCTTGTTTTAAGATAAATTGGAAGTTTGTAAATGCAGACAAAAAAAATAAATAGAAAAAAGTACAAAACCTTACTTGTCAATAAACACGGCCTGGCCTCCGGATTATTGTTCGAATTCAACGTTCTGATTTCCCTATTGATCGAACTGAATGGCTGCAGATGAATACCAATAATGTACAGAATGTGCTAAAAATGTTGCTTAATAGTAGAAAGCTATCAACAAGTTGGAATCATACAAACCATTTGTAAATAATCTTTATTGTCATCGTTCCACTAAGCCAAGTTTATGGAACTTAAAAAATCCGCCAAATGAATAAATTAAATACCTTTAATATTAATCATGCATGAGATAGTCATACTAAAAACCTGTAATAAAATGAGGAAAATTGAGCTTATTCTATATTATGCCTTTTTTGTACAGTCATTTTTATACAAAAGAAACAATCTTGAAATCGGTTGGGTTGTTATTTCAATATTGAGAACGCTTGGTAAGTACGATATACCGGGACATGCGAGACAGTCGGAGAATTTAATGTTATACCGACACGTTTCCATGATAGCTCAAGTGGCAGAACAGTGGCATGGAGAGCCGAAGATCTATGGTTCAAATCCCGGCTATGGCAAGGGATTTTTCAATCTGGCTCTACCTTTCCAGCTTAGCCTAACATGGCTAGTGTGAAATAATGATCATTCCCCAAATAGGCTATCATAGGTAATAAATACTCTCATGGAACAGAGAGTTCCACTGAACGTGGCAAATAAAACTACGACTGTGTTAATGAAAACCAGAAAGGCAATATAAACTGTAATTTTAATGTATATATAAAGTGCTTAGAACTTCCGAATTCGAAAAACTGATACATGAAAGCGTATGACCCTTACATACGCGAGCCTCAATTCGTCACAATTTATAAATCTGTTCCGGACTGCAAAGAAAACAGGTAACAAAATGTCAAGCCCTTATGTCTTGTACATTTTTTATTATTATCTCAGCTGTATTTATACTCCTTTCAGCTACGAGGCTATATCGGGAGTTCGGGATCTGAATCTATACAGTAGGGTAGGCCACGGAATTATTGATAGGCAATTATTTTCTGTTGTTTATGTATTTTATGGAGTAAATGTCAATTTATCTTAATTTAAATGGATATGAAATAGGATGAAATGGTGAGGATGATTCATGGTATGTAAATATCCAATTCGGCATTTGCCTTGACGACTGGGGAAACCATGAAAAAAACCATGTCAAGTTGGCAGGCCACGGGATTTGAACCTGGGACCTACCGAATGGGAGTCCAAGACGTTACGATTATGAATTCATTACATTATTCTGTATTTTTTTTTTTTTATGAAATTTAAAACTGTCTTCAGATTTCTAATTGAAAACAAACTACTGTATCCCATAGGATACACTACCAATTTAGGGGTTAAAATGCAACATCTGGAATGCAGTGGTCGACAGACTGCATGCCGTCACGGTGGCTCATGCTTAGCGCGTGGGCCTGGCGTGCAAGCGTTCCCGGGTTCAAATCCCGACTTTGGGTGTTTTTCTCAGGGATCCTCCACGGACCCCCCTCTCATTCCACCAACACTCTCCACTTCACCTTCAAACTCCCCCTCATTATCATCCCGTTTCCTTTCCCGGTTTTGGGCCATCTCCCGCTCCTGCTGCAGCGCCCGCCGCCCGCTGCGGGCCTCTCCCGTCCTGCCCCGTGGTTTTTGGCCATGTCTGGTCTGGTGTGCCACGACCGTGAGGGACCGAAAGGACCGGGTACGTCGCATGTATGAGAAACCCTAGGGGTGTGGTGCACGTGGTATGACTTCTGGTTCTAGCTGGATGTTGGGGAGTTCCGTGGGGGCTCGCGGTGGAATCTGCTTCGGGGGGGCCTTTGGGTATGCCAATCATCCCATTTTCAAGGGGTTGTCACAAAGGGCCCGCAGATGTGGCCTACGTGCTTAGGGTCGTTCCCAACATGCCTCTTCCCCTACACGGGGAGAAAATAGATAGATAGATGACAGACTGCATTCTAGTCTAGTATGGACCCAGTAGCCGTACGACAAACCACATTCTACTCTAAAAGTCTACTAAGCGCCCTTTCTTTGTAGTACCATGCAATTATTCGATGTTAGAATCCTTTGGTTAGCTAAAATTACTAATGCAGAGTGAACCCAATGGACAATAATGAATGTATACCTGTTTACGAAGACTCCTCTAAAACGCAACCGGAATCCACTGAACTAAGATATCTAGATGCGGGGGATAATGTACCCGAGCAATGAATTACTCACCTTGTGCTTGTGAAGTGGCGTGGGAGCTCCATGAACCCTTATATGAAGTATCTGCAAGAAGAAAACAAAATCATTGTAAAAAACCATACTTCAAGCACATGATAATACATTATGCAACAAGCCTATAATGACATTTGTTAAGATATAAGAACAAGTCATACGAGTATCTTAATTATCATTGTAGGCTAGTTGCATACGACTGTTTTAGTTCAATCATAATTAAATGTTTAAGTTTTGAGATTTTAGATTCATTCAAATAAACGGAGATAACTGCTCTTCTAAATGAGCTGTACGCGTAGTTCTTGTCTTCTGCTACAGATGGCAGTTTATAGCGTCCCGTCAAGATTTTTTTAAACCAACGGATTTTTACAACACGAAATGAATTCAATTTAGTATAATATTAATATTAACACAAACAGAATTTATTTTACTTTAAGTAATTGTTGCTTATTAAGCAGTTTCATTTTCTACTCTCAAAATTTCAAGACCGTACCGTGTTCGATAATAAACGGTATCACACCAAAGTTATAATGGAAATCTGTATCGAAATGGATATGCTGTGAAACAGACTGATATGGATTGAAACTTCCAGTATTTCACGTGGCTGATTCTATTTTGAATATTAAGATCGAAATAGGTTTACAAGATACTCTACCCCAATACCGTCATTGTTAATGTAATACATTCTGTAGAGGAATATATGTAGCCTATTGGGCGAGTTTTTAGCTTGAGATCACTCGGTTCTCCCCAGCACGTAAGTTGGCCTACCCAGTCCCATTCTAAATTTTCACCTGGACCCAAAAGGGAACTCGCCATAGATGTTAGTTCATCTGTGGACTAACCCTAGATTAGGTTGCCGACTTGTTAGGACATAAAAGTAATTAGTAGGCCTACAGCTTCCCCCGAAAAGGAACTGAGTTGGATTTCGTAAAATTAATCTATTAATCTATGAAAAAATACTCTGATTTTCCGTATAGTATTGCTTTAGAATCTAATGACTAGACATGAGACGATAAGCTCAATGTCCGCCTCTCTGCTTCCTTTAAATTCTTAGCCTACCAGAACAGAGAATGCAGAATCCAATAAACTCTTGTAAGATATCCACCTTAACGTCTGGGTACACATAACAGGAGGCCTATCTTTTAAGTTTGGATAATCCAAACATCGACTTAATTTTTTCACAATGCAAGTAAATGATAAAACAACAATGACCTGTCCTTTCGTTTAAACCTGGTTTATAAACGGTATTTTCTATAAATTCGAACAAATTAAGTTCCATTATTTAGGCTATAGAGTAATTAGTGTGATGTCATTATTATTGTACTCAAGGATCGCTGATTCAATTCCAATGTTTAACATGTATTTCGCTTGTTTCTTTTTCTTTGTCTAGAAACTTGCAGCATACCATGTTTATGAGATGTTAAATACGATCAAAAATAACAGATAACAGCTTTTTCACGTTCAATCTGTTCCTTCCTCATCTAGAGAATAGAGGGAACGGAGTCAGCCTTCAACGCCCGACACACACACATACACAAATTTACATACACCAACACACCACACAAAGATTAACAAATGACCTTCCATAATGTAGTATTCAGAAAAAGCTTTTACAGAAATGAATACTGCAAATGTGTATTCATTCTACTCACACCGGGAATAAACATTTAAAGTAATGGATATTAAAAAATTAACGTTTTGAAGTAAGTTAAATGTGATGTTATTAAAAATCTCCGGGTGAAAATAATTGACATATTTACAGCGTGCACACAATATTATGAGGAATATTACGATTCTTATTTCACATTTTTCTCTTATATGAGCCCTACTTATTGTTAAATGTTAAGTACGTAAACGTGTGCTCTATGTAGGCCCGTTCCTCAGAAATCATTTACGGTAGAAAACGCTTATTCTAAGCGTAATAAAATCAGGTAAACTGATCTAACATAGTGCCAGAATACTTTTGTTTAATCAGGCATAATTACAATTATGTTGTGCAGAAAATAAGTTTTTTTAATTTGATTTCCAAGTTAAGCTCCAGATTAATTAATTAAGCAGGGCTTACGGAAGAACAAAGGTCTAGTTTTTTTAATACGATTAAACTCGTCCATCATCAGCAGAACTATAAACTACAGATTTTCGATATCTTGACAATCGCACACTCACATAAAGATACAAAAGAAACTATGTCAAATTGGCCGGCTTCGGGATATGAACCAGGGGCCTGCAGGTGCGAGTCTAAAACGTTACCATCTCGGGCACCTGGACCAGCTTAACGGTCTAGTTTGACAAACGTATGTAAAGGAATAGTGTCATTTGTCATAGCTAAGTGTATTGCAACTTCCAAAGCCGTATAATGAAGACTCCAAAACAATAGGCCCTACGTTATCATGATAACTGATTTGCATTTGATAAATTCTTTCTAATATATTACCATAAAATAGGCACTAAATTGGGTATTACTCCGGTTCGGTCAACCGATTTGGTCCAATATCAATAGGCTTCTTCCCATGGATGTTATAAATGTGTATATCAAGTCTTATGAAAATCCGATAAAGAGTAGGCCTATTTGAGCTATTGCGCGTACAGACAGACGGACGTACGGACAGATAGACGGGCAGACAGGCGGACGGACATTTTCCCGTCCCGCACACAATCTCATAACGTACCATACTGGCACTTAATAATACCACCATACTCTGTTTAGCATAATTATTAAAATACGTCAAACTTAAACGTTAGAAAGATTTTTTTTATTTTACTTTGATTTTTAAAAAATAATTAACAAACAAAAATAAAATCAGGTAAATTGATGTGACAAAGTGCCAGTATGTTTTTGTTTAATCAGTTATGATTGCAGTTATGATAGCCTATGCAGAATACAAATAAAATAGTCAAATTGACCGGTTTCGGGATTTGAACCATGGAACTCCAGAATGTGAGCCAGTCACCTGGGTCAGTTTAACGGTCTAGTTGGATAAGCGCATGAAAAGCAATAGTATTATTTGTCATAGCTAACTGTATTTTAATTTCCAAAGCCTTATAAGATCACAGTAAAACAAAAGGCTATGTTGTCATGATAACTGATTTGCATTTCATAAATCCTTCCGAATACGTATATTACCATAAAATAGGCACCAAATTGATCATTACTCCGAAACAGGTCAACCGATTTTATCCAATATCAATAGACGTCTTCCCATGGACATTAGAAACGTGTATACCAAGTTTCATAAAAATCCGTTAAAGCGTATTTGAGTTACCGCGTCTTTAAAATAGACACTAAATTGGGTTTTACTCCGGTACCGGTTCAATGTCAGTAGACGTCTTCCCATGTACATTATAAATGGGTATACAACGTTTCAGGAAAATCCAATAAAGCTTATTTGAGTTATAACGACTTCTTATATATTAACATAAAATGCACTAAGTTGGGCATTATTCCGGTACCGGCCAACCGATTTAGTGGAATATCAATAGACGTCTTTCCATGTACATTATAAATGCGTATACGAAGTTTCATAAAAATCCGATAAAGCGTATTTGAGTTATTGCGCATTTAAAATAGACACTAAATTATGTTTTACTCCGGTACCGGTCAACAGATTAGATTCAAATTCAATAGGGTACTTCTCATGGACATCATAAATGCATTTACCAAGTTTCATGGAAATCCGATACAGCGTATTTGAGTTATCGCGCCTTTCTAATATAATCTATTAAAATAGGCACTAAATTGGGCATTACTCCGGTACCGGTGAACCATAGGCGTACCGAGGGGGGGGGGGGTTTGGGGGTTTAAACCCCCCCATTGATTAAAAAAGGAAAATTGTATAATTTTTTTAAATCTGCTCATAAATTACTTAATACAAGTATAAAGCGTGGGAAGCTTAAAACTCGATATTTTGCGGCTTAATTTTTAAAATTTTCCGGGGGAGGACCTCCGGAAGCTTAAAACTCGTTATTTTGCATCTTAATTTTTTAAATTTTCCAGGGGAGGACCCCCGGACCCCCCTCTCCAGATCCCGCAGATGTTATAACCCCCCCCCCATATGGTCGGCCTGGTTACGCCTATGCGGTGAACCGATTTGGTTCAATTTCAATAGGGTTCTTTCCATGGACATTATAAATGTGTTTTCCAAGTTTCATGAAAATCCGAAAAAGCGATTTGAGTTATGGCGCGTACAGACACATGGACGGACAGACGGACAGACTTTTTCGTCCCCACACAAAATCTCATAAGTACCATACTGGCACTTAATAAGGAAATTTCACCCTTCTACCTGCAATACTTTCTGAGGGGCAGGAAAAGAAATGTTTTCAGAAATTGTTAGTTAAAAACTGGCAACAAGTTTGAGTTGTTTCAATACAATCCGGGGTCACAATCATCGCTAGACACTCTAGACATTAAGTGTAAAGTAATTAATACTTCAAGATTCCTTAATATGTCACTATTACCTGAATTTTAACATTTAAATCTTTACTTTTCATTATCTAGATAGCCTTTCTGCTTTTAATAGTTTCTTCCTTGAATACCTTTTTTTGTTTCCATTAACACGTGGAGTCCCAGCTAAATGGTTTAAATTTTTTCTTTCAACATAAATGTGCAAAGTAATATATTCTTATGGGCCTACTAGAAACTTTAAAGTTTATTCTTCCATGCCGAAATCCAAACATTACATTTTTAGTCAATCAAAGAACTCTATTGCCTTAAATAAAGATTAAGTTATTAATACTACTTTAATAGGCCTGGCAATACAACCTCTAGGTTTTAGTATTAATTTTCTTTTATAACCTGCATAATTTTGTAATAACTAATTCCAACATACGTAACTTAGTTTGATTATTAACTGTCATTTGATGTAAAATTAGCCCATTTTTACTTTCAGCCTTAATATTTAGTTTTAGCCTTAATAGTCTACAATAAACTAACACCAAGTTTAGTAATTCTTATAGGACTGCTTTACCATTTAAGCTTATGAAAGCAAATTCGAAAAAAGAAACATCTATTTTGGACACCCCTATAGGCTAATAGGTGAAAATTTAATTAACGAATTGGCTAATTTAACTGACCTAATGAACTGGAAAATCTCTTAATTTCACCACAGAATGTGTAATATGTGTAATATGTGCATTTTCATCTTTCTTCTTTCTTTCTTTATCTTAGTTTTACCTCTCCCTTTTAGGATTTAAGCGACCCAAGCCTTCCGGGCCTTACAGGGCCGCGACTTGTCGGGAGAGGGATTATCTTTGGATCACATACATACTTTTTTGACCAGACAAGGACATGGAGGGCCTCCCAGAATGAGTGATCAGCCCAATGCTGGGATTTTCATAATAATTTAAATCCACAAAACATAAGGCTACTCACTCTCTCACACACACACACACACACACACACACACTCACCAATAAACATATTACATACACATACGAAAAATACACGACAATCCTTGCAATTAAAAACAGAAACGAAATATTACAGGTTCTCATGACAGCATGCATATGCAAATCATAGGTTTACAATGTTCTTAAGAAATGTTGCTAGACCGTAAGATTGTTATAAACATTTTGTAGACATAACAGGATAGAAGGCATATAAATGACTAACTAAAACTGTTTTACTTAATGTCCTATCACTGTAACATTAACCTAAGTGAGTTAATTTGATCGTTGATCTTGTATATCCCTTATAGGCCTAATCGCCAATTACAGAATTTATTGGTACTTTATCTAACATGTTATTAAGGAACAATATATGTTAATGAATAATTTAAGAAAACAAACATTTATTTTTCTTGCTATATTGAAAGAAAATAATTTATAACTGAATGTACAGAGAATCTATTATCCTCCCGCTTTATTTGTATTGTTATTCTTATTTCTATTCCATAGTCAACTTTTTAGATTGGTCTATGGTCGTCCTTTGACAAGTTTCTGTAAATAATTTTCATGTCAGTTTTCACAAAATATTCTTAGAGTTTTACAGGGCAAATTGTCTGGCTAGTAGCCAATTTTATTGTTAAGCTTAATTCTTCCTAAAATAATTCTAACTTACATCAAAATGAATCCACGATTTATACGTTAATTACGTTGTAAGTAGTTGTTTAATAGAATATATACATGGAATTATTAATGGCATGCAAAGTTAAAAACAAAAATTCTGTAATTAGCTTTCTGTTCACACTAATGCTACGACCAATTATTATTATTTTTTTTTAAATTAGTATAAACAATTTTCCTTACAAATGTATTAAACTATATATATTTTTTGTATTTACCAGCAAATAGCATGGAGAAATTGGTGAACGTGCCAGTTCTGCTGAGGTAGTCAGCCGATGTCTTGATGTCCAGCATGGTTCACGCTGACGTCATAAGAATGTGTGTATAATGTCACGTGGAGGACCTCGCACAACTTCACTATTCTTTCTTTGCGCTACACATAAATCTCGACAAATATCATTCAGGAAATAGTACAGAAGACAAACTATTAATAATTACCGTAGCCATGATTAGGATGTGTTATCACTACTTTCAAATGAGCATCAAGGCCTTACTTTAACCAAGCAAATGCTTTGAACCTAACCTAACAAATACAGAAAGAAATCAGATGTCTTTAGGTAATGTCTGATGAAGATTATAATTATTTTTAGTGCACATTCCAGAAACGTTCATTAATAGCTTCATACTAACAGAGATAGTTTTATTTTTTGTCATTTTTTCAACGAAACGACGAACTGGATACTTCTAATAAATTTCCATTTTAGTATAAAAATATGTGACGTAAACTCGTCGATGTGTAACAATGCCACTTATGTCAAATTTAGACACTTACAAATGCAATATACTGTCTACGAGTCTTCTATATTATAAAATAAGGTTCAGTTATAGGTAGGAAGCCCGTAACTTGTTTATTTGACCGTCGGCAGAATGTTAATCACAATTAACTAAAGTACACGCGCTCTGAAAAAACAGGCAATATTTCTCTACCCCGTTTCCGACACAGCCAACCCAGCAGAAGTGATGGTGCTCCAGGTTACAGTCACTCCGGTGAGGTGTCACTTCGCACCCGGAATCTTCCGGGAAGCATAGCGCATACACAAAGATATGTTCGAATCCCCCTTACTCGCGGATGGCTGGATGGATATAAGCTGATGGATCGCCAGGGTAGTTTTACTCCCTGTTTTCGAAGGGTTGATACAACACACAAGATGTAGGAGGAGCTACTGGGGGGAACTCAGATCGATGTCCACCAATCACGGCACGAGTAGAGAGCGGCTCCATGTTGCGTCATTCGCTCAACCCCTCCTACATCTACACTTCTTTTTATTATTATTATTTTCTCTCTCCGACGATGGGGGATAAGAGGGGGAGATTTAGAAGGGGTAAAGAGAGTAAAAAGTGGCACCAAACTCGCGTGCATGTTGTGGAGATAGACTTTCCTTCCCCTCAGACAGAAGACGGTTAAAAAAATAGGAGAACACTGTGTCTATCTCCTACATTTTGATAGACATCCATCTTAGAATGGGAGAATGGTCTCTTTTACCTTATGCATAAAACACGACTTTATAAACAAAATACCCAGTCCGGGCTGAAAATTTTTTTTGCTGTACTTTTAATATATTTCTATAATCAGTACGAGCGACTATCTTTATAATAGATGCAGGCATTCAATCACACATGAATGTGAAATCTCACAGTAAAGGTATGAGTACACCCTGAGAGATAAAATTCTATAATTATTAAGTTACTGTCTTTAAATTTTTTCATGGTTCATTAACTCATAATTAAGGGATTTTACTAAAAAAAGGTGCAAAATAAAATTAATTTTTTAAACAAATTAATATTTTGTTAAAAATAAAGAAAAGGGAAACACAGTATCTCCAATATTAATGCAAATATTTTCAAAATTCTTTCACTAGATTGTAGCAAAAACAATATTACTACTGTATTATGATTAAGAATGGGGTAGGCCTACTTCTACAGCCTCGAATGAATATTATGTAGCAATAGTAGGCCTAATTATTTCTGAAATATAGACTAACAATAAAAAAACCGCTAGTAAACAGAAAAGTTGGTGATAGCCTACGCTGAGTTCCAAAGAGAACAAGTGGTTGATTTTAAATCAATCAATTAATAGGAATATGTCAGTTTTCAATGTAGTCTAGGCTATTGCTATTCCAAGGACATAGGCATTTTGGCAAACTTAAATATAGGCAAACATAATATAGGTCTACTGTGCCATCAAGGGAATGTACGATTTACATTCATAATTATACTGTGCAAATTTTTAGTAGAAACTAGTTTAAAAATATATTTACAGTTGTATTTGAGTTATTAATATTTTGTTAATAATAGTTGTATAAATAGTATCCAATAATAAACAACAAACGTAATATGACAAGAGTAGGGTCTTACTTTCGGAGAAGACTGAAAATTCTGCGCTTTAACAACTAGGTAATTTCGCGAATAATAGTATAATTGTACTCTAGCCAGGCAAGTGGACCATTCAATGGACTTTCCCTTCCGCGATAGATTTTTGACATGTTTCTGAAAGCTTCTAAGTTTGTTCAAAATGAACGGGCATGTATTAAGGACACAGGACCTTTTGGATCATTTAAGAGAATTAGAGAGAGAAGGAACCAATGTTCTGCCTGGTAGGAATATCCAGTTTCATACGTAGTGATTTTTCACGCGTAAATTTGTCAAATCACGAAGAATTTGGAGCGATATTAAGCCAGATAAATTAATTGTATATTTCGTTCAAAGGTATTAAAATGCATATTATACACCGTTGATCTTGATCAATAAAATAAAATGGACTTGATACCAGCAACTCAATATTTTATTTTAATATTTGCCTAGGCCTTTCGGCGTATTTCCGCCATCTTCAGGGCATCTTCTTTTGCTGGTTTGGATGAATCAATAATTAAAACCAAAACTGAATTGCCTTCCATCTTGACACATTTATAAAATCAAAATGTCTAAAGGCTATAAGTTATAAAAAGACTATCACTGAATCATCCTCAGCTAAATCCCTCATTATTAAAATTTCCTCGTATTAATTTAGTATAAAGTAAAAGGCCTAGTAATTGGAGCAATGACTGACCACTATTTTTACTCAAAATATCGATTGGAGTTCTCCTTTGAGATTCCATCTTATAAAAAGACGCGATACGTAGGCCTAAAGATAAGCCCAGGCATGATTACCATCTAACTGGTTATCCATCCGTTTGTCCATTCATTCATGTATCCACCCCTTTTTCAAATGGAGCATTATAGGGAAGAATGAAGTAAGATCATTTATTGTTCTTTAGCTTTCATTATAGACAAAATGTAAAAATAGTGTTGCTTGTACTCTATAAAGACCCATGTAGTTATGTCAGAATGTAAGTTACCGGTACCTTTCTTTTTTAAGACATACCTGAGACTGAGTTTCTGATAACATATTTTCACTATTTTCTGATAGTTAAAGAATCTAGAAAAATAATCTAGGAATTCCTTTACACTATTAGGAATAAAACACAGGAGGATTCTTTGACACTCTGCACACTGCATTTCGTATGTTAGAAACCAGAAAAATGGCCATATCTGAGGTTGTAATGTTCTTTAGTACCTATAGAATTCATATATAAACTTAGTTTGTTCTTAAAAAAAGTGCAAAATAAAAGAAAAATCGTCAAGAAGCGAGCATTTATATAACCTAAAACGGCATCATTTGTCATGGCAGGTGGTCAGGACAGTGTGCGGAATCGACCTCACCACGAAACAATGTAGGCAATCTGACGATGTTGACGGTGTTGTTGCCGCTAGAGCCACCTTTCACTAAACTAAACTAAAAACGAAGCGAAACTAACCTAACTTGTCATAAACCTAGATTATATCGCAAAACCTTGCACATGTAACAAACTGAACTAACCTTCGGTAACCTAACCTGTTACAAATCTAACCTCGCACATGTCACAAACCTAGTGATACGCGTCACTAACCTCGTGTTACTGTTACTAACCTTGTGCTACATGCCACTAACCTCAAGCTACCCGTCACTAACCTCGCGCGTGTAGATCGAAATAAATCGAACGATCATAGCCACCCAATGGGAGACAATCTATGGGCCGCATAACCGCGCCACAACATTAATCAAACTTCCTGCAGATTGCCAAGACCCAAAGACGGGACAGGTGTGATTCAATTCAGAATAATTCTACATTCTTGGATAAAAGTGAAATTCATCAAATGGATGAAGAAAAGGAAGCAAAATAGGGGAGGGAGGAAATAGGGAAATGACATGGAAGGAATAAGTAGAATAAGAAAATAAAAAATGGATATGATCGGTAAAAGGTAGGAAACGAGGAAGAAAAGCAGGAAGGACAAATTATGGGAATGAAAATAAGGAACTAACCGACATCACAAAAAGAATTGCAGATAATCACGTACTAGAATTTAAACAATAATAAAGAGAGATAACGAAAGAGAAGGAGATAGTAATATATAAAGAGACGTTGTGAAATAGGATCCGGCTGGGATATGTTTGTGTCGCGTGTCTGAGTAAGTGATCCTGATTCTCCCAGCAGTGGGGGGTCGCCACGCTAGGGGCACCCTCCACCCCAAACAATCTGACTCCTGTCACTGATACCCTAATCCAAACAACACCACTCCACATTATTTTATTCTACTTTTGTTTGCAGTTATGTGTCCCACATACGGGGGAGCAAGAATAATAATACATGAAGCGATTGAGTGCAAAATTTAATTAAGTTTTGTCTGATCAAAATTTATATCAACCATATATCCTATTTTACTATCTTTTGGAATTTAAATTGAAATGT
Organism: Ectobius pallidus; assembly: GCA_964059195.1. Lineage (NCBI taxonomy): Eukaryota > Metazoa > Arthropoda > Insecta > Blattodea > Ectobiidae > Ectobius > Ectobius pallidus. The sequence continues at coordinate 101,335,223 of CAXKWD010000002.1, read as the reverse complement.
TTTAAGGTATACAATATGCACATAAAGTGTCGAATGTACAAAGAAACTAATTTTCAATAAGGGTATAGGCTACATTATATCGTAGCTATTTTGTAGATCTCTTCACTGTAACATAATGTAGCGTTCTGTCATATACCAATGCTTGTTTAGCCAAACAGAATTGAAGACTAGATGCAGTTAACATTATTATTAATTTTGTTTATATTTTTTTAGTTACAAATTACAGAATGAATTCTACAAAATATGTTCAAATCGCATAGAACAGGATTGTCCATCCTTCTATGGTTATGTCTAGCAGTAAGTGAATGCAGGGCAATATGTTAATCTTATAAAATAAAATGGATAATTGGTACCATCAGCTCAGGCTACGCCTTTCAATACTCTTCTATCATCTTCAGAGCATTTTGTTGTGCAGGCGTAGATGTATTACTTATTAAAAATTAACATAAGACGCCCTGAAGATGATACAAGAGTATCGAAAGGCTTAGGAATAAGATTAATGTTGTTGAGCTGGTGGTATCAATTGTAACTTTTATTTTATTTTATTTTATTTTATTAACTAGTTCAATGATACAGTAACATGCACTTTATCCTCATAAATAAAAATGCTATAGCCTACTTAACTTTATATACTCGTATCAGAGGTAATATACATAGCGAACGTATTGTATAAGGCCCTGGCATTCGATGATTAGGCCTAGCAAAATACATTACATATTCTGATGCCCCCTGTATAAAAAAACACTATGGTGTGTGGTGTATATTGTGTGTGTGTTTGAGCAGAATAATTAAACTCTTATCAAAACGATATGTTATGCTTGAATTAGACATTTGTTTTAGGATTTCAGGTGAAATGTATAGTTTTTCATTACCTTGCTACCGCTTTATCGCATTGATAATATTTTTAGTTTTTAAATTATTATTCTATTCACATACATCATATATACCATACATCAGCGTTTCTCAACCTATGGTCTGCGGACCACTGTTGGTCCGCGAAGATGGTGCAGATGGTCCGCAGACATAATTTAAAAATATAAAGCAAGTGGAAAGTAAAGAAGTAAAAATTTTGTCGCATATTTCGTTATAATGACCTATAATTAATACCCCAAATATTAAGAATATAGGCCTTATTTTAAAAATGGGATGTAAAATTAGGGGTACGTAAAACTTTTTAGGCATTTTAGAGGTCTTCGGTTTCAAAAAGGTTGAGAAACGCTGCCATACATCATAGTGTTTTTTTTATTATTTTTATTTTTTTATTTTACTTTATTTTAACACACAGGGGACATGTAAAGTATTTTGCTTTACCGCTTTAGGAAACAATATTCTTTTTTCAAATTTTCTCTGGAATAATTTTAACAATCTCGTTTAAGAGTGCTCCCACATGGTAGTGAACCTACTTGTCTTTATTTATTACAAAATATCTAGTAATTTGACTTTGAATGGATAAATTTTCATAAAATTCTGCACTCACTTTATACTAAAATACTTTCAATTTGGTATGTAGCACATATCCTAACTGATTATATAATTTATATTTTGAAATTTTCTAAAATCAATCATACCATGTTACTCTATGGATTTGTGGTTATACTACTCGACTTCCACCACTGGAACCCGGGATCGAATCTCGGTGAATATTTGTAATGGATACAATGGGTAAGCGCGGGATTTCTCGGAGTACTTCCGTTCCTTCTGCCATATGAACTGGCGTTTGGTTGCAGGCCTTCAAAATAATAAGCTATTGGTCGCATGTGGCCCCAGCCCCGTTGGTTTAAAGAAAACTGCCAAATAGAAGCTACAACGTGACTGCACGCCATCAGCTGCCTCCTATAGCATAAGACAAGTGCTACTAAAACAGCCTATTGCTGTGGTCAGCCGTTTTAGTTTGTTATACGATTCTAAAATCTCAAAAATTAAAAAATTAATTATGGTCGAACAAAACCAGTCGTATGCATCTTGCCCAAAATACTCGTATGGAAATTATGGTGGTTCAATTATAGCACTCTCACCGAACAGCGTTATAGACACATCTATGACAATACCTAACGAGAATATAGGCCTTCAGACATTTTTGGATGCATTAAATCTGTAATAATAATAATAATAATAATAATAGTAATGATAACAACAATAAGAATAAGAAGAATAAGAATAAGTAGAAGTAGAAGAAAAGAGGAAGAGGGAAAAGAAGAAAATGAGGAAGAAGATACGGAAATGAAAATGTGGGGTGTATGAAGGAGAACTTAGGCTAACGGTGATGAGGTCGAAGGATTTTTATCTTTTATTTATTATTTGTTTAAAGATCCCAATGAGCCAGGATGACTCGTGGATAGGGACAATACATTATTATTATTATTACAAGTTACAAAACAAACAATAGGCCTATGTGGAAAAAACGGAGCTGATACCTGAAGGATACTATAGTGCCATCAAGGAATCGCTCCTCAGCACTTGTAGGCCTACGGGCTAAAATCCGCTATGAAACATAATTCGGTTGGCAGCGCTAGCGCACGATTATAATGTTCAGCTGCAAGCATTAAGAAATAAAAGTGACATAAATCTCACCTATTTACAAAAGATGTTGAAAATGTTTACTAGTTGTATGAATTTCCTTTGTGGATACTACAAGTAGCTTGTGAGAATCTGAATTCGTAAGCTAATTTTAGGGTTTATTTTTAATTATGGTGTAAAGTGCAGTATTTTTTATTCACTAATAAAAAATCGAGCTAGGTGGCTACTCATTATGATTGTGACTTCCTGTTCACAAGATCGCGGGTTCGATCTCTGTCTACTCTGGTCGATGTTTTTATGTGTGGACAGGCTACATATGATAAGCACGTAAAAGAACTCCTGTGACAAAGAATTTCGGCGCGTCGGTCAAAGTTATAAATAGCAGAAGAGGCCTGGCATGGTTTAATGAATCCTAAGAAACCGCAGGTCTGGGTTTGATCCCCGGTACCTCGTCGTATTTTTCATGAGATAGAGAGGTTAGGAACGGGATGGATACTACCTCGAAACATCAACTGAGGAGCTAGATGATAAGTTAAAGTAGGGGCTCCGGTCAAGGATACCATCAATAATGGCCGTGGTAGTAGGCATGTTGACCACATGCCCCCAATCTTGGCATCTACCTATAGGCCTAGTACATTACGAAATGGTCGGATGGTAGGCCTAGTGCCACAAGAGAAATAGTGCCATGGATTTTAGTTTAAGTATCCATAAAATCAACCAAACAACAGGTAAATGAATAAATATACTAATGCGTGCGATATATCCATTTTAGCTTACTTGGTTATATAGATCTAAAGGAATTGGTTATAGAGGCCTATGGAATTTAGATTATACGCCTATATTTGTTTAAATGCTGTTTTAAAAAATCCTATATTTTACATGGAGCGGACAAATTGAATAACGACAATTTAAATTACTTTTAACATTATTATTATACTAATTTTTCGTGTTTCTCTTGAATGAAAGGAAACAATATAGGAGAAATGTTGATGAAGCATGAGAAAAACTTAAATCACTATAACATAAACTGCAATTGAAATTTAACGAATTATTTTGTAGAATTGACTATGGAAAAATTCATTATTTTCTTCCTGACTTATGTTCTACCGATATTACTGATTGCTTTAATTATTTTAACTGACACAAGTCAAAGTTCAAGCAGTTTATATACAAGGGAGGCTTTCAAGTATAATAACTTTGAAGTTAGGTTGTCATGGAAGTTTATTTTCTTTAAATAGCTGGTTGCGAATGGACAAAAATAGTACTGCAAGAAAATATAGGTCTCCTTTGATGAATATTTTATTTCTACACAAGTCCATGGCCCTCATTTCCTAATGAATGAGTACATTTCGTCAATAATTCTTCCTCCTATTATTTTAAACTTTATTTCAGTTCATCATAACCGCCCTACTTTTGTTTTTATTTTATTTCTCTTTCTTATTCTCCTTCTGCTCGCCGCTTAAATTTTCCGACATATCGGTTTATTGTTAATTATTAATTTTTTCCAAAAATTTAATTAATTGTTTCATGCCCTGTTTGTATATTTTACGGAATAGTAAAACGGCTTTGATTCAAGTCCAACATGTACCTTTTTCCTCTTCCTGTTCCTGTTTCGTTGTTGATATATCAGTAGGGTATTCCGGTAAACTGTGTTAGGCTGGTGTAGTTTGGCTTAGTCTGTAATATTTCAGACTATATTCATAAGCAGTAATAATACATTTCATGTACAGAAGATACTATCTACTCTTATCTAGACCATTCAATTACTCTTCTTCTACAGAAGAAACTATCTAATATTGTCTAAAGTATTGAATGAATCTTCTTCTATAGCTCACAGATTAGCTACCTCTATTTTTGCTTTGAAGACATTTTACCTACAAACTAAAGTTAAAACTGTTTCTGATAATATTAGAGATAAAAAGTTATTTACCTGTACAGCACAGTAACTTTATAGAAACATGAAAATGTCTTTGCCAGATTGACGGAGAACTGCCCATCGATAAGATACGAGGGAATAATACTAATCAGGATTTCACGCTGGTGTCTGTCCTTAAGCAATGCCACTCGAAACAGAGCTTTCAGACATTTGACACTGTCTCGTCCTGCATAATGCAGGTTAAGTAATGCTTTTGTATAGGCCACGTGCTTTTAGTTCATCAATTGAATGTGAGAGGGAGGCACGTTTGAGTGCACTGCGTGTGACTTGGAAGTGAACAACTGGAGGACGCCGTGCGGTAGGCAATTGTCACTTCCTATGAGGTATCATGCACTCCAACAAACATATACTATACAATATGTCAACATATACCCCCTTCCCGTCTGGTGACAAACTATCTTCTCCAACATCGAACGTATGTTACCAGAAAGAAATTCAAAAGATTCATCATTGACAATCAGGATCGTTAACTGAAAACTGTATAAAAGCTGATTCAGATAAAAATATGTCCATACTTTGAAAAACGCTCCCATGAGATTTCAGTAACAAAATTAGTGTCCAGCAATAAACTTTGAATGTCTCCCTTTCTACATTGTTCCATATGTCAATTCCTTGCCCGTAGCATAATAAATCACAGAGTTAAGCAAAAGTCGTACTAGGTTGAGTTCAAGCTTCTGAAATCAAGCGTTGCCTTTTTAACGATAGATTACTTATGATGAAACAATCCTCAAGAGTACGCTGGAAAGATTGGACCCATGGGCCCTGTTCAAGAATTCGGCCTCGTTAAAGAATCTCTACTTAAATTTGAATTTGTATTTTCTAAGTTCCTTGTGACGCAATTTACGAGCAATTATAAGGCAGGATGTTGAAAGGATAAACAAGGAGTGTAAAGCCAAAAAAAAAATCAAAGAGACACAAAGAAGATTTAAGCTGAGGTACTATAATAATACTATAATAGGAACAACATTTTTCAAGTTTCTGCTTTGGGCTAACGATTGCATTACATTTATTGCAGAAACTGTGGACAAAAGAGGAAGTTACATGATGGTCAATAAATCACCGCGGCAGATTTACTCGAAGAACTTGTCATATTCTTGGCTATGACGTGGTTTAGGCACAGCGCTACAAACCGGAAGTCATGGGTTCAATCCCCGATGAGATCACTGGGATTTTTGAACGCTTCTGGTGGCACATGGTCTTTGGGTAGACTAAGCCTCTAACAGGGATGCATACCGGGAGCAATCCTGGGGATAAAGGCGGTCGATGCGTAAGGCTGAGAACCTTATCCTCTCCATGTGCCGGATATCTGAAAATATGGGATCCTCAACCTCTTGGAACCCTAAGAGCCTCCACGGCCTGTAGAGGGAGCACATCATTGTACTTTACTTTTCATATTTAATTCTACTGTTTCTTGCTTAATAGCATGCAGCGAGTAGACGGTGTTTTCTACTAGTTCGTAACAACGATTAGGGCCAGGTTAGCCCAATAACGATTATATTGACCTATTGCTACCAGAGTTTTCGAGATTTCATTTTTAATAAGTTTTCAAAATCTTTCGCTAGCTTTTTTTCTTTTTTTCTTGTTTTTGGGCGCTTATTTTTTAAACATACTGTGTTAAAAAAATAGCTCAAACGCGGTAACGAGTTAGTCAGAGTGGTTGAAATCGCAGGCGACGGATTTCAACAGAGTGGGTATCGAAAAGCTTGTGCCACGGTATGATAAATGCCTTAATTTGAATGGCGATTATGTAGAAAAATAGCCTAAGAGTCTACCTTCAAAATGTATGTAATAAAATTTGTTTTTTCACTTTGTTTATATTTATTTCAAAACGTCGTTACTTTCTGGACAGCCCTCGTATTTCGAATGACAAAACCCATTGCATTCCTGACAGTAACAATTTTCTCCCAAGTGGAAGGCTTACAACAGTTAAAGATCTTCAGCTTACTTACTATGTATTGGGGATGAACCTGTCGAACTGATGGGAATTGAATATGAAGCCTAAAGAGTTATTGTTATGATAGTCTATTTCAGTCTATTATTACTCATAATATAATATGTAGTTCTATCAAACAATTTAGTATGCAATGTCATTATTGGCACATGAAGTCGCTGGTTTGAAATTCCATCTTAATTTGCTTTAGAAATAATACAACGGTCTTTTCCAGATGATACATGACAATGTACTTTATTTCGTATTATTTAATCCTCAAAGGAGGAGGGAATCTTATGTATTCGGCTCAAAAGCACTGTTTGTAATTTTTGAATAAGACTGGAATAGTTCAGGTGCTTTACTGTACCGGTAATAATGAAAATACAAATAAACCTAAACTTCAATTAGTTTAGTTCTTCTTAATTTGTGACAGTAAATAAGCTGGAAATGGAACAGTTGTAATAAAGTCAATGATGAAGTATGGAATTGCAATCTTCATAAAAAAGACCACGGGAGTAAAATTCGCTAGTACAAGAACACTATCAAAGATCGTCAAACTATCTTTCTAGCCCTCTTGTACTTCACTCTATACACCAGCGCTTCAATAATTACGAGGCAGCGTGTAACATCAATGCTAATATCTATTCATAAAGAATTTTGTTATTGATTTGATAACATATAGTTAACGGAACATTTTTCCATTATTTTAGTCTATATAACTGATGATACACTACATTACAATATAAATAGGATAAACTCCCCAGTATGTTTCAGTAAGATGCCTGTAGGCCTACATGATTTTTCATAAACCAGTTGTGAGAGTAGCTGTAATATATGACAATTTAAAACACATCTTGATATGAGTGAATAAAGGCATAATAGAATATGCACTTAGAGGCGCTGATGTGTGAGAAGGCGCCACCTTATCCTTTAATTTAAAATTAATATCGAGCAGGCGGTGCCCTCGGAGGAAATGAGTCTCGGGGTGCGGGAAGAGGACAGATAGCAGCTCTCGTCTCATCTTCACAGCTCAGGCTGTCTGGCTTTCGATACTTTATTACTAACACGCCTCACATTATACAGTCATAATGACATAATACTGAAAACGATCATGACGATAATTCAATACAATTTAGCAAAGACGACATACGGTTCAAGAGGATTTACAACTTTCAATCTGAGTCGTAATCATTTACTGTTTGAAGCTGTTGGAATTGATTAGACATGGAATGTGAACCACTGTAGAGACCTGAGGTGATCATCGAAAGTTTAACAGATTCATTTTAACTGCAGTAAAAGAAGAATTAAACAAAATACTGAACGATTTTGAAAGCTGGAGAAGCAAACCAAATAACAGAGATTCTAAAAACATTGGAAACTGAATTTTAAAATTAATTTTGCTCGTAAGATACTATTTTCAGACGACTACAATAGATTTAAGGATGTCCTCCTTCTAATCTACTGATAATAAACATTTCTCACTTTTGACCACTCTTTTTCACTTACCAATGTTCAGTAGCAGCATGTGCTGATTTTCTACGTTATTTGCTTTATACTTAATTGAATTCATAATAGACGAACTACAACAAAAATTTCTAGAGTAAGTGAAAGTAAGTAGGCCCATATATGGGTATATTCAGAAAATTACATTTTACTTTAGAACAGTACAGCAGGATAAAGATACCATTAAGGATAATAACTAACACATTATTGTTGTTATCATCATCATCTTTTTTCAGATATCAGTAGAGTAAAAAAAATATATAGAAAAACTCAAAATTCCGGCAACATCGATTAAATTTATTTAGGAATGACAACCGAATGTGTTACCGAGATATCGAATGTTAAATGTTAAAAATTTGGCAAGCCCGAGATTATTCCACTGCTCATGTCAGATTAATTATTTTGTAAGATCACCGCGAGTATAACGCATAAAGTATATCGAACAATCATTTCATAGCCTAGACACATGAAGTTACCGATTAGAATACAAGTTTCAGAGATGACGTTTTCAAAGTTTTCATCCCAACGGCAGTTCACTGTTTAAAAAAAAAGTTCTTGTGGAATAAAACTTAGGACAAAAATCAAACTTTAGAAGTGAATTTTCTCGGAAGAAATATAGGCCCTATGCCAGAAACATTGTAAACAAACTTATCTATAGCCGGGGTGGTGAAAAGGTATGCAAAATAATTCTTATATATAGAACTGCTTAAGTATTCATGCTATGCGCTTGCGACTGTACAGCTTAGGGGTGAATAAAAGTGGCGTGGCATGCCAAGATCATAACCTCTACAATATCTCATGTCATTTCATCTCAAAAACTTAAACTGCATCTCTATTGTTATTTAAAAAAGGTAAATACTTTAATTTACGAGTATCGTGAAAATTACAGCTTAATAGCAGCAACTTAAAGATTTTCTAAAGTATCGTTGGCCTCGGTAAATGTGTTAAGTAGTGTTCCACAGATCTTGCATATTGGGTAAAGAAGAGTAGGAAAAATATAAACAGTGCCCGGAAGAGAAGCTTCTTTTTTTCAACTTTTTTGCAGACTTCATATAGAGGAAGGTTTGAAGTAATCTTGTTAAGTTATGAGCATTATTACTTTAATTAAATCTACCCTGGGCCAAGTGATAGAGAGTGCTCTCGAAAGTGGGACGAACTTGCAGCATGGGCCTTTCTGTAGGAGTTAAAAGTACGATAATTTCTCTGGCCCTGGGGCCTCGAATTCGTATATCGTTATTTCAGAAGGCACTGAGGCCTATCCTAATTCTGTATAGTATAAGCTATAGGCACAACATGTACGACCTTCATGTATGAGTCAACTTTCTGTGCAAATGGGATGCTATAAAATATGAACGTTAACTTAGACTGTATGAGGTTCCTGTATAAGAAGACCGATGACAATGAAAGATAGGCTTTAAAGTTATTCCGAATTCCTACATATTTTATTATGGTTATTATTTTACTTATTAAGTAACTTTGTCTCGGCCCTGTAAGGCCCGGGCGGCTTGGGTCGCTTAAATCCTCAAAGGGAGAGTTAAAACTAAGATAAAGAAAGAAAGAAAGAAAGAAAGAAAGAAGGAAAGAAAGAAATAAAGAGAGAAATAAAGAAAGAGAGAGAGAAAAAAAGAAAGAAAGAGAGAAATAAAGAAAGTAACGTTTGTTTCTTTCGTCGTAGTGCATGAAAAGTGCAAATACTTTATGAAGTTATGCATTTACATTTGTACTAATAGCTCATATATATTTCATTGGGTCGGAAAGGCACACAGATATTTAAGTTCTCGTATTGAAACTGCAATAAAGGAGAGTAACATTATTTGGCACATGTTATAATGTTTGTTATTTCTAAATTAGGATAAATATCTAGTAATAATTTAATAGAAAAGCTAACTAGCTGAAAAATAGAAGTAGAATGATTCTTGCCACAGATTTCTTTGTGATATAGCCTAACTTCAACATCAGAAGACATTACTTGCAACACGTATAGTTCCTAATTTTTTAAATACGGTTTCCACTAAGGTTTCAGTAGAAACTACACAACTGAAACTGCTACTCGCCATTGTAATGCGATACGCCACTGATGCTGCTATTTGCCGTCGGAAAGGGTTGTGGAGATGTTAACCCCGGCGGAACAGCTTCCGATCCGGTAACCACCGCCATAGCGCCTGTCTAACGCAATAGAAGCTCAATAATTGCTTCTGTTTGATTCAAAACATTCGGAAATCCAGCTCTGCTGTAGCGTGCTTTGTTTATAATACTCCAAACACACATGTTGCCTCCCGTCTTGTCATCTCTGTGTACCGTAATTAAATCTGTTGCCCAGGAGCGGGGCAGATAGTGACAACTCCGAGATTAACATTATGTGAAGCGTACTCTATATACAGGAGACTCTCAGAATCCTAATCCTATCACAAGGCAAATGGATATATTACCGAGAACTAACTTCGAGCAAATTCATCTGATGAAACTCATAATCTCGCGTAGGATATATTAAGACTATTCCACTCATATGCCGCGTGTTTGATATTGACCAATTCCTCGGATATAGACCAATCACGATCGTTTATCTTATAAAATGCTTGCTATTAATATGAGGAAGGGATTTACCTGACTATCCCACTCATACGCCGCGTGTTTGATATTGACCAATAACGTTTAGCAATTCTTCGGATATAGACCAATCACGGCCGTTTACCTTACAATATTCTTGTAGAAATCCCGAGGATGGCATTTTGTCGCGGTAAAACCAGATGCTCGTTACTGGAGACGCGAGTATCAGTGTGCACTGATTATTAGTCCTTGCTGCCACTAAGCGGCATGAAATCAGATTATTTTATGCAGCATAACTTGTTTGGAAATTGAAATAATAGAAATGTAAATTGTTTAAGAACACAATTTCAATTCGGTGCAAGCCAGTTCGTGTGCTTTTATTCTGTTCTGCTGTTAGCTTATCTGAATGAAGTTAACTATGCACCATTGGTAGCGCTGATTATACCAGGGTAGCTCGAATCGATATATTGATGGTTGATTCATAGTATGCCGTGATCTCACAACTGTTATTTTTGTTTTTATGCAACAAAGCACGAAAGTAATTATTATTTATATAATAATCTAATTTATATTACATTTTATTCATGGAATAGTCTTAATAAATCCAACTCTCGTGGGATTACCTATGACAAAACGTCAGCTCGTTAGATGACACTTAAGCATCAATGTGCCGTGATTAATACGTCACATGTTACTATTAAGCAGCACGAACACAGATTACTTTATACAATATAATGTTAGGAAATTGAAATAATATAAATGTGCATCGATTAAAAACACAATTTCCATCGGTGTAAGACAGTTCGTGTGCTTTTATTCTGTTCTGCTGATAGCTTACCGGAATTAAGTTAACTATGTTTTATATGCACTATTGGTAGCACTGGTCACAACATGATAACTTGAATCGATTCATTGATGGATGAGTCATAGTATGCCGTGATCTCGTAGCTGTTAGTTTTGTAAGTTTTGTTATTGCATTATTGTAAAGTTCAGTAGTAATAATACTGGTTGAATGGAAGAGAAAGCCTAATGACCTTAATTCCACCAGGTAAAATAAAACAATAATCATTATAATTGTAACAATGCACGAAAGTAATGATTATTTGAATAATCCGTTACATTTTTTATTCATGGAATAGTCTTAATAAATCCAACTCGAGTTGTCGAGTTTCATCAGATAAATTCGCTCTTGCTGCGCAGTCGCGATCTATCGATAAGCTCGTAAACTCTCGTGGGTTTACCTATGACTATTGCATGAATAAAATGTAACGGATTTTGTAAATAATTATTTTATTCCTTTCTTGTCAACATTCTCTCATCTGTTAGATCACGGTATACTAAATGAATGAACAATCCATGAATTCGATTACAATCGATTCGAGTTCCCAATGCTCCAATAGTGCATACCACAAGATGGGCAGCGTCGTAATAGTTGCTTATACCAAAACTCTATAAAAGCACACGAACTGGCTTGTACCGAATCTAAAATATGTTTTTAATCAATGGAAATTTGTATTATTTTAATTTCCAAACAAGTTATGTTGTATAAAAAATTGTGTTTTTATTCTGTTCACTGGCAGCATGTGATGTATTAATCACTGCACGTTTTATCGGATAAAATTGCATCCTTGCGACAACAAGAAGCATAATATATGATAAACGATCGTGATTGGTCGATATCGGAGGCATTGCTAAACTTTGTTGGTCAATATCAAAACACTCGGCGTATGAATTGAATAGTCAGGCTAAAGTATTAAAATAAAATATGAGATTCTGGGTTAACTTAAACATAAAACATATAAATTATACAACTCTAATGTTACAGTTCTTTATGTGACTCAGATCACCATTATCACAATCTGTAAAATAATTCGGTGTCTCTTCTAAAGTTTTAAAGAACTAGCTTTCAGATATTAAGAAGTTCCCTTGCCACGTTAAAAATTATTTTATATAATTATAGCAATATACCATCTTCTTGATGGCACTATTTAAGGATTTCATAACATGTATCTAATACTATCACAGTAGGCCTAATTTGTACATTATGTCTGCATTACTGTATTGAATTAGTAACTAAAGATATTTCGCTAAATCTTTGTCAAGTAGGCAACATGTAATTTCAGGAAGAGATTTAAAAAGTAAGCCTATTTGAATTTGTCATTAATATTGAATTACTTCTGACTGATATATCTGTGCACCTAAAAATCACGTGGTCATCATTTCCTACAAGATTCTCATCTACCCTAAAATTTCACTTTTCTTTTAAAAATTACGTTTCGATGTTTTTATAGCACGCAAGTTTTTAGTTATTAAACATATATTTCCTTTTTCTGCATAGTAACTAGTTCACTAATTTTGTTTCCATAAGGCGGAAGCACACATTACCTTAATGGAATATATTACTAAACAATCGACTTCCTTTGTTCTTTTTTCCGGATATATAACACTAAAGTTCACCGTAAGTGCACTAATAAATGAAATATTTGCATTAATATAAAAAAACTTTAATGTAGATATACAATGTTACAATCTTTTTCGGCACCATATTCTCTATCTCATTTAATAAAATAGTTTGTTTCAAATTAGAATTTTAAAGAATAATCTAAAAAACTCTAAGTAGGCCGAGGTTTAAGGTAGGACAAAATCATTTTTGTGGCTAATTCTATGTTCATTTCTTATTCAAACAAGGAAATAAAATTTCTTCAGTCTTTAAAGTGTGAGTTACGTACAAAATATTTTAAAAAAAATATTTTAAAAATTCTCACAGATAATTCCACGAGAGATTACGGGTTTATCGGTAGATTCGCGACTGCGCAACAGAAGCGAATTTATCTGATGAAACTCGTAATCTCGAGTCGGATTTATTAAGGCTATTCCATGAATTAACGCTGCGCTACGAACCGGAAGGTAACCGATTCGATCCCCGATGAGGTCATTGGAGTTTCTCAATTGCCCTAATCCTTCTGGTGTCACTATGGTCCTGAGGTCGACTCAGCTTCTAACAGAGATGAGTACCAGGAGCAATCCTGGGGGTAAAGGCGGCGGTGCGTAAGGCTTCCAACCTTGCCACCTCATGTCCCGATTGTCCCAAAATCTGGGAGCCTCAACCTCCTGGAACCCTCTGGGCCTCCGTGGTCTGTAATAGGGAACAATTTACTTTTATTCCATTAATAAAATGCAACGGATTATATAACTAATATTACATTATAATATAAATATTTCTTTCTTGTTTGTTTAAATGAAATCGTTAATAGTATCAGCTGTCAGATCACGGTATACTGAATTAATGTACTGTTTTCATTATGGAATGCTAAACAATGCTACCAACCAGGTAGTGATAAAATAGTTAATTTCAAAATTAAGAAATCGTAAGCTAAAATCCGAACATAATAAAAACCCTTTTTCCGTTAAAGAACGTAGCCTAAATTATTTGCAAATTGTCACTGTCTACTTTAATGTGAACTGGTTAAAAACAATTTTCTTCTTCGTTGGATTGTTTTCATTTTGATAGGCCAATCTGCTGCGTTTTAAGTTTCACTAATGAGTTCATACTTAGATTTTCACAGAACTTTTGGAACTGAATCCATGCGTTTACCATTTCTTTCGGTATTTTATGGTTAGCTTTCTTTGTGATAATAACGTGTGTTCTTTAGTCATTGTGCACTTATACTTATGTACTTATACTGAAGTGCACCATGACTTTACGGACACACGGTATTAAATTCAACAGACGCATTACCAAACCTTGAGCTTGCCATTTTTGTTTTCAATTTAGCGCCGACAATGGATGACGTAATCAGTAACAAACTGACGTTCTATCAGAAAAAATCTCATCCTCCCAATACTTGCAAGCATACTGTAAGATTAATCCATTATTGGTCGATGTCCGAAGCATTTCTAAACGTTATTGAGCAATGTCAAATACGTGGTATATTAATGGAATAGTCTTATTAATATACCTTATGTATTTTTTAAAAATTATTCTTTAAATTTTAATTTGAAATATTAGGAGAGAAGCAAATGAATTGTAAATTTTCCTTTATTGGGTACTACTTAAACTATGCCACTTATACCACACAATATGCAAAATTGCTATTTTCTTTCCCTCACTCTATTCTTATTTTAAAAAAATGGAAGCAAGTCAGTTCATTGAGCGAAATGAACCAAATTATGTATCTGTGTGACGTCACTTATACGTAGTAGGGAATTCCCCCCACTCACTATCTGACTATGCCATTCATGCCGCCTTCTGCAAACTGGCAACATAGCGACCCCGAAACCGGAAGTGTTGCTATAGCAACCCCACATCGATTTAGAGGGAGAAAAGCGGAACCCAGAAATTTACAATCTGTGCTGCCTCCTTCCCTGTCGCTCTCTCTCTTGAGCTTTTGCTCTGTTTGCGGAGCCGGTGTCTTGATACGAACCATCGCTATTCTGTTAGGAAACTCATGAAATCTCAGCTTATGCTTCTTATCCCCTAGCATCCGCAGTTAATCACATCACCACCGACTGCATCGATCTGAATAGCGCGCGGTAACAGCAGCGACCTCTGTGCGCCGGAAGGAACGAGAGGGAGACCGGATGCGCACCTTCTAGTTCTTATCTTATTAAACCATAATGATGACAAGCAAGAACTAAAACAGTGCGTAAGAAAATACTGTATATGCCTATTAAATAATGAATTACTATCGTTGATCCTTCTTGCAACATTGAGAGGGAACATTAATATATTATGCTATTTCTCCACGGATTAATTTCTTGCCCCAGCACTTGTATGTAATCTGTTAACTTAGACCAACAAGAGAGGAGAAATTGTTTGGTTTTTATTACATTATTGTTATAATTTAATGTTTTGTAATAGGTATGGGATCGAATTTAGCAAGAAAGCAATAACGGCAGCACGACGAAATATCTGTTCCTCCTCCCCCTCCCCCAAGTGTGCAAGTTAGAATAGCTTGTACACTTTTGATTGAAAACTATATTACGACTCAATTCTTAAGAAGGTATGGTAAATTTTAGAAATACAGTACTTGGAAAGACTTGTAATTCCTACCTCTGCAAATTGTAATAATGGAAACGTATTTCTATAATGTAAGTATGAATAGGCCTGCTCTGTAAATATGGTTGTGAATATTGTAGAAATATGTTTAAACGACTTAGTGGTACTTTCGATTGTTATTGCCATGGATCGTAAGTTGACATTCCCACATACAATCTTGTTGCTATGTGCGGTAAGAGTTTCCGTGCGGAAACCCGAATTTACTTACGCCACACCTCATAATACAAGCCTTTATGGACAAGGCCCCCCAGGACAAATATTCGTTCCCATAAACAACAACAAATGCGAATCACTTTCTGAAATAAACATCTATCTTCAATAATGTATATACATAATATTTTAAGGTAATATCTCAATTAATTTTAATAAATTGATATAAATAATCATCGTGCAAAAAATAGCATGCAATACTCGTGCCGTAAGCGCATAAGGGATCTCGGAAAATTGAAAAAAACTATTTCCTCGATCCGTATGCATCGCGTACGGCACTTGTATCGCAATATACTATATTACTACTATTATTTCGACCATATAAAACGTGTAACAGATATAAGATATCGCAGTGTCATTAGTGTGTCACGACCCGTAGTTCATCCTTCGTCTGCGTACAAAAAACAAACAAACCTGCATTTATTTGCATTCAGTAACAAAACTTGCTTACCTACAAGAAAGTTTTTGTAAATATAGGCTGTTATGAATTACTATTAATATTGAGTGGACATTGATTTAAGTACTGGATAAATGCTAACTTCAGGTACAAATCAATTATAAAAATACCTTATCGGATTAAGTAAATTATATAATCTCATAAAATGCCTTTATTAATAACTACTAAATCTTAGGAAAATAAATAATGTCAGAAGAGTTGTAAATATTTGGGTGAACGATGTACACCCTTCAAGTTTTCTTTGTCTCTCCAGTCTGCCCTACCACAACAACAGCTGCGTTAGATGGACATAACCGCTTGCCTGCCCACCTGGCCACGTTAGTGTTAAGAAACTCCTTACGTCTCCGGCATCTTCTTCTCCGTGGGTGCACTGCGTGTCCCTTATCCTACAAGGCGCATTTTGCTTCTTAACTGAATTTCGATTAATACGTTCTTTTTTAATAATTTCTATCATAATCTTTTAATGCAAATATAACATGAACTTAGGCCTAATCTTATAACTACGTTACCACAGAATAAAATAAAATCTCAACACCTAACTTTATCTATGGTAAAGAATTGATTCCGAAGTGAATAGAATGGAAAATATTGGGCACATAGGCTTATTCTAATAAAATATGACTTTCCCCTGAGTGTTTAGATTTTCAGCATATTATACATTAGAAACATAGCTCTATATTCATGTTTTCACAAATTATTAATTCCGTCCACACATTATATGAAATAATTTTAGCTGTTGATACTTTGCATTTGCATACACATAGGCCTACAACCACGCGGGCGGCAGAGGAAGAAATAATATATTTAACGTGCGATTCTATGGCCACATAATTTTTAATTAGTAGTAGTAATTCAGTTGAATAGAGTTCAGCGAAATGGTGATTTGATATTAATAGTGAACAAGTTTGTACTTACAGTTCATTCAAAATAGAAATGAAATAATTATCTGAATTTTGAAATTTTACTGAAAAGTCTGTTAAATGTTACAGTAAATTCTAGACTTCCCGCGTGTACCCCGGTTTGAGAATCATTGAATTCTATGAGGAAGTATGAAGATATTTACCAATTCCAACCAATGTGATTTTGAATCACTCAGGGAATAAAGAATGAAGGTTTCGAGCATTCTAGCAAAACTCACAAGGTGTCATCAACAATTTTCCGAGAAAATGCGCTACAATAATCTGTTCAGTAAAATCCCCGACTCTGATAGGTTAACGGGGAATCACAGACGGGCCACTGTTTTAAATCCAAGACGCTCTTATAATAGGTGCGTGCGTCATGTAAGAGAAACAACTACAAAACACACAATAGTAATTAATATGTAATCAATAAAGAGTTAAAAATATAACAAATTAAACTGAATTAAAATTAATATATTATAAAACGAAAATTTCTAAGAAGAGTCCTAGAAAATTAAGAACCAGCGGCGTTCTAGGCAATGGCGGAAACTGATGTTGATGAATGACGAGGAGGGTGAACAAAATCAATTCCCATCACCGTGCAAACCTTATCTCCGCCATATAATTAAGAAACTTCTTCTTCAACCGGTAAAACACATCTCCGGCCAGGTCAGGCAGCCTGCGGAAACACCTCTGTAAGAACGAAACAGCTACGGATCACAACCTGTGGAACTTACAACTGGTCTAGCTGTGTTTATGGATAAACTAATCTAAGTTGTACTATCATAAAAATTTCCGAAGTGCTATGGTTCCAACGTAGCGAGTATCCGAAACAAATTAAAGTGTCACAGGACAACTAATCATAGCAAAGAGTTGATACACAAGAGTAGGTACACATTTCAGCGTAAGTTTAAGTGACTAAACTCACGTAAGCTAATTAGTGTGTATCTGTAAATCAATAGTACATTATTAAGCGAGTCTATAACGATATTTATTAATGTACGTTCGTTTCATAATAATTTTTTTTTAGGAATATATTAATTACCATTATAGACAAGTTGCATTCGACTGAT
Organism: Ectobius pallidus; assembly: GCA_964059195.1. Taxonomy (NCBI): domain Eukaryota; kingdom Metazoa; phylum Arthropoda; class Insecta; order Blattodea; family Ectobiidae; genus Ectobius; species Ectobius pallidus. The sequence continues at coordinate 101,317,092 of CAXKWD010000002.1, read as the reverse complement.
TTTGTTCGACCATAATAATTAAATGTTTAAGTTTTGAGATTTCAGATTTACTCAAACAAATGGAGACGGCTGCCCTTTGCAATCAGCTGTTCTAGTAGTTCTTGTCTTCCGCAAAAAATGGTTGCAGACGGCGTCCGGTCAAGTCGAAGCTTCTTCTTGGCTGTTTTCTTGAAACCAACGGATTTTTATAACATGAAATGAGATTCAGTTTTATATAAAATTGAAATTAACACGAAGAGAATTGTGTCTGTTTTAAATATAACTTGAGATACCACACGAGTGTTTTAATAAAAATATGTACTTTAATGGATGTCATTAAGATACTGTTACATCACATAAGTTAAATTAACCATATTATAATTCTAGCATGTGCCCGCGGCTTCGCCCGCGATAATTATTTCAAAAATTAAAAATTAAGAGCATAATAATTAAATCATTATATTTATTAACACCTAAATCGCGTGGACTACATACCACGATTAGATAGCGTCGCCTGGTAAAAGCGACCTCAGATTCGAGTTCCTTGGCCCAGAATACCCATGTACAGTGGGTTTCGTCCAAATCGAACGATGTTTGACCATATTTAGGCCTATATTGATTATCCCTCTTCCTTGTAGGTTGAAAATTTCATATGTCTTTGGACCTTGATATTCTAAACAAATGAATCGTCCAGGATGGACTTACAAAATCAAGCGATCGCCCGCGATAATTATTTCAAAAATTAAAAATTAAGAGCATAATAGTTAAATCATATTTATTAACACCTAAATCACGTGAATTACATACCACGATTAGATAGCGTCGCCTGGTAAAAGCGATCTCAGATTCGAGTTCCTTGGCCCAGAAAATCCCTGTATAGTGAGTTTCGTCCAAATCGATCGATGTTTAACCATATTTAGGTCTATGTTGATTATCCCTCTTCCGTGTAGGTTGAAAATTTCATATGTCTACGGGCCTTGACATTCTAAACAAATGAATCGACCAGCGTGGGCTTACAACATTCAAGCGATCGCGATGCTTTTATTTCCACGGTATGACAAAAATAGCCAAAGCCAACTGCAAATGATTTGACATTGAAATGTATTACTGAAATCTGATGCTTCGACAGCGCTAAAATCACGTATACTGCCAGTTTTTCACTCATAACTCGCGAACGAAAGTTAAAATTAAAAATTCGGCTTCGAGGTGCATTCGCCCACCTTTCAGTCCATCTATCTTTAAAATTTCAGATCCCTGCGTTCAGTAGATTTCGATGGGCATCGTGCACAGACAGACAAACAGAATGTGCCCGCATGTGCCCGCGGCTTCCCCCACGATAATTATTTCAAAAATAAAAAATAAAAAATTAAGAGCATAATAGTTAACTCATTATTTTATTAACACCTAAATCACGTGGAGTGCATTCCATGATTAGGTAGAGTCCCCTGGTAAAAGCGACCTCAGATTCGACTTCCTTGTCCCAGAAAATCCCTGTATAGTGAGTTTCGTTCAAATCGAACGATGTTTAACCATATTTAGATCTATGTTGATTATCCTTCTTCCGTGTAGGTTGAAAATGTCATTATGTCTGTGGGCCTTGACACTCTAAACAAATGAATCGTCTAGGATGGACTAACAAAATCAAGCGATCGCGTTGCTTTTATTTCCAAGGTATGAGGTATGATGACAAAAATAGCCAAAGCTGATTTGTGATTTGATATTGAAATTTATTACTGAAACTGATGCTTCGAAAACGCAAAAAATGCACGTTTTTTGCTCATTTTTCACTCATAACTCACGAACGAAAGCAAAAATTAAAATTCCGGCTTCGAGGTGCACATTCCGACCCTTTAGTCCGCCTATGTATAAAATTACAGATCTCTGCGTTGAGTAGATTTCGCTGGGCATCGCGGACAGACGGAGGACAGACACTTCCTTTTATTAATATATATATAAGATGGTCGAATGAAAAGAAATAAACCGGTTACATATAACACGCAGTGTTATATGGATTAGCTCACTATGTGCCCTTTTCAGGAGGCCCTTTATGGGAAAATTTAGGCATACTAATTTATTAACTTATTAATTGATTCATTCAACACTAATCATACATCCTGTATGAAATTGACTATAGGGTTCCTGGAGAATGAGCTTCCAGGACTTATAGAAAATCTGCTCGTGACGGTAACATGTCAGTTATCCATATACTGCAGAACACCTTTACATCAACTCATTTCTTTAAGAGGCTTAGTCGACCCAAGGGCAATAGCTAGTTAATATCATTGGAAATATTTTCAACTGAAGAATCTCTATGACATTATTGAAAATCGAACCCACGACCTTTCGGCTTGTGGCAAGTGTCACAACCAACTGCAGTATGGCGTAGCTCGTGAGGTGTACCATAACTTCAACAAATACCAACCTATAATAAAAGTTAATATAATTTAGATGAAAATTTATCCATAGCCGGACATCTAACTCGAAATCATTTGTTTAGTGGAGAGACATATCGACCCAAATCTAGAATTATCCATGTTTGCCTAACTCTTCCCCAATAATAATTATTAATAATAATATATTAGTGGAGAGACATGTCTACCCAAATCTAAAATTATCCATGTTTGCCTAACTCTTCCCCAATAATAATAATAATAATATTATATAAATCTAGAATTATCCATGTTTGCCTAACTCTTCCCCAATAATAATAATAATAATAATAATAATATTATTATTATTAATAATTATTATTGGGGAAGAGTTAGGCAAACATGGATAATTCTAGATTTGGGTCGATATGTCTCTCCACTAAACAAATGATTATAAGTTACAAAATAATTTACAATAATTATTAATATACAATAAGTTACAATAATAATTATTGTATTATAGTGGTGCAAATTATTGTTTATATCAACATAATCAACATAATCAACATAATCAACATATTAATCAACATAACATAATTCGGCGGAGCGCAAAAGGAAATGCCAACGTGTGACACGCCGATTGGGGACGATGAAAACGAGAGCACTAGGCTATAGAAATGCAACGTTAAACAGAGTACTCTAACAAAGAGCCTTCGTTTGGACGAGTGATCGACTTAAACGAGAATTTCCTTGGCAGCGGAAAGTACGATTATTGCCGGCGGAGTCGGATAATCATAGTCCCTTAAATTCAAGCGCAAAGATTTTCCATGCAAATTAAAACTATACAAAAACCAAATACTAGAGCTGGGATTATCCGGATAAAAGTTAACTACTTAACTGAGCAAAAATTGTTTAAATAACCATTATCTCTTATCCAGTTAACCGAATAACAGTTAACTAGATAACTGGATAATGGCGTAATTTTGTCCTGTTATTTGTGAATATCCAGATAATTGTTAAAAGAATTAACTGCAGTGGAGTTAATTGTCTGGATAATCGACAGAAAAATGCAGTTAACTGAAAATAATATCCAGTTAACTGTGTTCAAATAACTGTTAGGTAACTGTTTTTTCTTCTCCGCCATTAATTTTCTGTTTTCCCGTTATTTGTACCAGTACTACTAGATGAATTCAAATACTTCTGACTGGTTCTCTGGTAATGAATTCTGAGAATTTAAACTGTAAATTTTATGTAAAATATAGTCATAAAACTTGGGCCTAGTAATGGATATCTTATGTCGTCCTGCCATAAGATTATTCAAGGTCATAACTACTGTTTCTCATTTTGTATAAACTTTTGCTTTGGGTGTACATCAATTGGGCGCGAACTGATTAAAAATGCATCGATTGAGCGCGGAGTCTGTTTTGGGTGAACATCAATTGAGCGCGGTGGTTAGTTTTGGAATGCACCAATTGAGCGCGATTATAAAATAATTCTTCTATATACTGTTTCCTATTTTTATGTGTAGGATTGGCTCTAGCAATATTCCCTAGGCGTGAGAAATGTTGTGTGCAAAGTGTTGCAACGCTGATCCTAGAGAATTTTTGTTTTAATGTAATTAGTGTATGGTAACACTGGGTAGTAGTTACTTGTCTTTGTTTCACATCTCCTCTTGTGTCTTTTAACGGTTTCCATTACTTACTTGTAATTCGAACAGTGTAGTAATGGATAGTAACTGTGTACTACAGCATTACTGTGAGCGAGAAAGACTCTGCGCTCAATTGATGCATTTCAAAATTGACCGCCGCGCTCAATTGATGCATTCAGCTCTGGTGAAATTTTCTCTTGCGCTCAATTGATGAACTCCGTTTGCTTTAACCTTTAAATTGTGTATATAGGAAGGAATCTTACCAACTCTAATAACTATGTTACTTACTTTTGTTAAATTTTGATTGAACGATTTGATTACGAGAATCTTATGCCATAGTCGTTTGAATAATAATCATATTAACTTGTATACTTCAAGATAATTTAATAAGATATTAATACATTTTTAAGAGACGCGACTGAATGTATAAATGAATATATAATAACTACTACTGAACTTCCATAAATTAAAACGAGTATAAATTTCAAAAAGGTAAATGAGTGTAGGTCTAAGTTATAAAGAAATATTATAAGTAGTAATGGACTTCCCTAATTGGCGGTATAAATGTGAATACAAATTACAGAAAGGGTGCTTGTAGAGTGTATTCCAAGAAGGCGGTGATCAGGGAGATGTAAAACACACTATCACGTTGCTAAGAGACAAACGATTATTTGAACGAGGTTGTACAGTAAGTGTCCGGAGTGCTTGCTGTGGCCCCGGCCGACGGATACCGCTGTCTCCGGGACCGCTTCCTCCACTTCCTTCCCCCCTCATAGCCACCCCACCCCGCCCCCAGATACGAGGAAAGAGAAAATTTCCTGAAATCCTTTTCATACGAGCGATTGCCGTCATTATCTAAGGGGCATGGGGAGGCAAAGAGAGAGGTGGAGATTTTGAAAATTGCATCAATCAGGTTCCTATTCATTACCCTCTGAGCGACTCTTTCTGAGTGCTAAGTGCGGAGACTGAGAGAGTGCTTCTCTTACTGCACAATCCGTTCCTCTCCTAGTAGGTATTGTTACAAAGGAATTCCCGCATTTTTATCATTTAGTTTTTTCCTTCATTTTTACTGTTTTTGTGAATAGGAATTAGAAATTTTATCAAATAATTAAACGTTTTCCTTCATTTGGCTAGCGGTATTATATATTTACAATAGGCGATGAGATTTCGCCTTTTTACCATTAGTACAGCAAAATAATTATGCAATTAAAAAAATCCTCTTAGGAGAATTTTAAATTAACAGTGTATTGTTTAAAAAATTACATTATAAAGAGACTTTGTTAATTTATACATGCAAATTGAAATTTTGCAGAAGCATATGTGCGCAGAAAGGTTGTTTTGCATGCTTTTTGCAAAGTTGCAAATTCACGTAAGTTTCAGATTTTCCCCCATGTTAGAAAACATTCTGAACGACTCATTTGTGGGAAGAGTATAACAGAATCTCGGAAATAGAAAAAAAAAACACGAGATGATTCTGTTAAAAGACGCTTCCTACACGTGTGTGGAAAAAGTAAACAACTTAATTTCAATCAGAGATTTTTAAACGCACACTTGAATTGCATACTGGCTTGCCTTTAGATATATCTTTAATAGTCTAATAGGAGCCAGGGTACGAATCAAGTAGTGAGGTACGTAGTGGTTTCTTCAATATTGCAACAGGACAAGGTGAGTGATACAATATAATTGTACCTAGCATAATTTACAGAAATAAGCATACGAAGTCATTGCGTTAAGTGTAATTGTAATTTCTTTCTACAGTTTTCACGTATAAAATTAAATTTAGAGTAAAGAGTACCGGTACTAGACTAATTGTAACCTCACCTAAGCCCACAAGAGGCATTTGCTCATATTTATACACTTTTTTTACCAATTAAAGATTCCAAGTAGATAATTGTATTTATTATAATAATTTTTAATCTTAGTTAAGAACTGAAACGAGTTTCAACAATTGACAAAAATAAGATTTATTTGGACTGAGGAAAGATGCCCTTCCCCATAGGGATATTTACGGGATAATTCTAATAAATTCTAATTCTAATAGTACCTAAGGAAACGTGTTATATTTAAGTGACTTAAACCAAGGGATCAACGGATCGTGGAACTAACTGTAGCTATATGATGAGTTAGAAAAACAGATAACTGTGCGTCATCAGTAGCTTCATATTTTATTTTGAAAAGGCGCTAATAATAAAAGGAAAGGTGGGCGTATTGCAAGATAGTTTGTAATGCTTATGTTAAAATTAATGAACAATGCGTTACAGTATAGAAGTCTGAAAATGGAAAGAAAATATTACATGCATTTGGATACCTTCTTGGCACGCAACGTGAATATCTTCTAGGAAGCACTGGCATGCAACTCAGTCTCTAAATTTAATTGGCACGCAATTAGGAAATTCTCTCTGTTCGCAGGAAATTCCTAACGCTCGTAAATTCAAACGAACATAATGAAAATTATAAATTAAGCAATAATTTCAACTCTCCTTAAATCGGTTAAACATTAGGCTAAATTAAACTACCATCCTCTACGATAACTTCATCACTTTAGGAATATGTATAGGAATTATGGTCTAATAATTCTCTATATGTTTATAAACTAAATATATTTTTCATGAAATTATCCTCAATCTGGAAATAAACACTTTAAAAAATACAAAAATGACTAACCGTTAACGTTTTATACTTTCTGGTCTGTTAAAAAAAGATAAAATGATTTCCTTAAGTATGAAAGTGAACCCGGATAACTGTCATATAGGGAAGGCACTACGATTAATAATTATTTTCATTAGGCTATTACTTTTCGAGGCAAAAAAGTATTTGTAGTGACTAACCATACTTGGCTGAGGAAATTGCACAATAACAATAACAAGTTGTCAGAGAGGAGATGCGACAATTGCCCGGGATTATCCGTCCGCACGAGACCGACTTCAATCAATACGCTCTTAAGAACCGTGGCGCTCTCTATCGCTAAGGTCAACCTCAGGGTCGTCGGTTCAAACACCCGCACTGATTATCTACATCCGTCCACACGATCAAATCGCATCAATGCTTCCTAAAAGAAGATTTTCTTACACCAACTTTCAAGAAAAGATTTCACTTACAAATAGACAAACGTTCATATTAAAGTATATGTTAGAATAGCAGGTAAAGCATTCGAAGAAATGGACAAATTAAATAACTATAATATTACAATAATTACAGAAACAAATAATATTACGGAAGAAGTAAATGGTCGACCGAAATCTGGAAATGCTCGATTTTATTCAATTCAATGCTTCAAAGCTTCTTCAAAGACAGTTATCCCGCCGGGTTATTATATGGCTGTGAGACGAGGAAATAACATAATTTAAGAGTGTTCGAAAACAGGGTGTTTAGGAAAATATTCGGACCAAAAAGAGATGAAAACGGGAAAAAACTCTATAATGACGAACTTCATAACCTGCACTCTTCACCGAATAAGGTAAGGATAATTAAATCTCGAATGATGAAATGGGCAGGGCATGTTGCGCGCATGGGGAGGAAAGACATAGGCCTATCTAAAAAGTACTGACTGGGAGACCCGAAGGGAAAAATCCACTTGAAAGACCTAGACGCAGCTGAGAGGACAATATTAGAATATATTTAATGGAAATAAGACTTGCAAGGTACGGTTGAAGTTAGCACAGATTAGGGTTAAATGGCGAGCTCATGTAAGCGCGGCAATGAATCTGCGGGTTCCATAAAATACATAATATTCCATTAGCTTTCTAAGGAATTCTATTGTGTATAAGTATATATATATGGGGTACAGCGTAGCGTAGTGGTTGAGGTGCTGCGCTACAAACCGGAAGGTCGCGGGTTCGATTCTCGATGAGGTCGTTGGAGTTTTTCAATTGGCCTAATCCTTCTGGTGGACTATGGCCGTGGGGTCGACTCAGCCTCTAACAGAAATAAGTACCAGGAGCACTCCTAGGGTAAAGGCGGCCGGTGCGTAAGGCTGACAACCTTACCACTTTCACGTGCCGAATGTCCAAAATCTGGGAGCCTCAACCTCCTGGAACCCTCTGGGCCTCCATGGCCTATACATAGACATATATAGGCTATATACATATATGCATATATGTATATATACATATATAGACATACATATAGGCTATTTATATATAAGTTAAATATATAAAACAATTTGATTCAGCATTCACTCCTCTTATCCTTGTATATAATTTAATCACATAATTCAAAGCAAAAATGATACACTTTACAGGCAAGACTGTTTCCGCGGTATGTAATCCCCCAAAATAAAATTTAACACGAAATGCAAAGACTTGGGTAATTTCTTATGAAGGTATGTATATTATATAAGGATATTGAACCGAGCGGTCGTCAAGACAAGAACAGTGAGCACTAGTTGGGGCATTAGAAGCGTTCCGCATACAGCATTATCTATTGTTAAGTGACGAGGAAAATTGATAATCAGATAGCAAGATTGTTGCTATTGAGTTATGTACAGTGGATTGAATGGAATACACAATTGGCATATTAGGGTATGGCTAACTCTACTTGTCACGCGTACTATGTACAAAGATCACGTACCTCCACAATCATAATTAAAATGTATTGCTATGCTCCATCCAGATATCCAATAATTAAGTTAGAATTAAGTTTACTCGCCAGTAGAACAATGCAAAAAAAATTCAGAAGCAGAATCTTATTTTTAAAAATCCTCTTCCACTGCAGCATCGAGAAATGGCTCTTTCACAAGCGCACAACTGTTCAGAGAACTCGTTCTGTAATAAAGTGAAATTAGGAATAATCTGTATATATTTAATTATCAGTAATTGTATTTTTAACTGTAATATTTTGACTGGCAAAGCGGAAGAGAAATCCAAATGGCCTTAGCTCTGCCAGGATAAATAAACGAATTATTATTATTATTATTATTATTATTATTATTATTATTATTATTATTATTATTATTATTATTACATATGATATTTACCAAATAACCGATAACCGATTCAACTATACAAAACAGGCGGATCTGACACCTGTACATCCGCTTTCCCACCGCAAATTAGCAAAAACCTGATAGGTTAAGGAGCATGAACGAAACTTACCACATTTGAACCTGAGTTACAAGCTAATCATTTGTAAAAACCAAGCAATTTGAAAGGACAAGTTTAAGTATCATGTAGTGCAGTGTCCTATTAATTCCATTCAATAGCAGGGGTGGATTGGACCTGTATTAGGTCATAGAAAGTATTTCAAATTTAAATTTCACTTTATCTAATAAATCTCTTCAGTTAACTTTTTGTTTAGGGGTGCTGTTTGTTAATTTTTCAAGCCACTCACTTCGTATAATATTACATGATATGATTTTTATCTCGCTTGCGTTCTTGATCATGGTACACAATAGTAGTAACTGGGACTCACATGGAGAAACGTTATAATTTTATGTATGGGGGAGGTGGTTACGTCAGCTGTGTTCCAGTCGAGTGCCCCCCCCCTCATCTCCCCCTGCATAGCGCCACGTGACCTGCACGCGTTACCCATTGACAGGGGCCGCGGGTTGGTTCCCATGAGCCACAGCATCCCCCTAACTTTATCACAGCACATATTGTCACGCAGTTTAAGCCCTTATCGTTTTAAGGCTATTCTATATTATAGCAGGGTTCATATGGATGGGTACAGTATTTCAGTCTATAGCCTGCTCCTCAAATAATGGTTTTATTTTATGAAGTTATGGGCGGTGACCATCTGTTTACATTACTAGTATTTTGTATCGTTCATCGAGTCAATTCCAGTCATTGTGATTCATTAGATTTTATGGGGTCCCATGGATAGTTAATGGTTTTAAATGCCATAATGGACCTTTTAGACATTGGCCTAAATGACATCTACCTTTGTCAATATCTAAGGTTTTATATGAGACTTATAAAGAAATTAGGTATTTATGATGCGAGTGGTAAAAGAGAAATTTTATTTTGAGAGTAGGCATGTTTGCGAATTTATGAAATAATAATATATATTATATTTATTTTAATGAACTATGTATCGTGGGGTCATATTGGAGCCGAACTGCCCCACCAGCTGTTACCACACTCACACATGCGCATGCGCAGACAGAGGTTATTGATTTCCTGGTGTATGGCTGCCAACATAAGGAATGGTTGGAGAAGTATGACGATTTTTGCGACCACCGTGAGAAATTTAACGTTTACAAAGCGTAATGAATTTGAACATTTCAATTTTATCAGACTGAGACTATTTAATTATCTCTGGCTGGTTACGCGTCCTTCGTACGGATGAAAAAGTATTTTGCACTATTTTTATCCTTACCCGGAAACATCACGAGGAAACGCTCGTTTTGTTAATTTAATTTCGTGTTTGCCTGTTAGTCCACCGCTGCGAGCCCGGGTTCGATTTCTGGTCGGTACAAGTTACCTAGGTGAGGGGATTTTTCCTCATCTGTGAGACAAATGTCGGGTATCTTTAGGCCCTGGTGGTCCCCAGATATCATCTGGCCGTCATTATCATCTTCATCCCATCCTCTTGATTCGAGTATGTGTGTGTGTGTGTGTGTGAATGGTCTCTCTCGTCCTATGTGTTAGTGTTGTCTCGGAGGTGGCCCCGGCATTGGGCTGATCACTCATCCGGGGAGGCCCTCCATGTCCTTGTCTGGTCAAAAAAATATGTATGTGATCCATAGACAATTCCTCTCCCATTATACCATCCGGCATATGAGAGCCAACTCGATGAGAGATCACGGTTACTCAGTGTATTATGAAGAAGCTTCTTATCTGGCCACCGATGGAAGTAATAAGCGCACAGATTGCGTTTTTTGCCATCTAGCAAAGAAGGATATATTTTGGATGCGAAGATACGTTTTGAGACCCACAATGGCAGCCCGAAGAAGTCAATGCCGAGAAAGAATCAATATGTGTTCCAACCGTGAATAAATATAAATTAGATCATATCACTGTCCATGGGCTGATGACCGGTGCACAAGAAATAATACCACAAGATATGACCATCTCTGCAATGCGTGGTTCATATTGCAATTCTTCGAAATCACTTATATACCAGCTGAATTTGTTCTTTATTTGTCAGTTTATTTATGTGTTATGTTACCCTATTCTGTATATGAAAGTGTGTGTGTCCATTTCTAAGTATATTTGAATAATTCTTTGTTTTATTAAGATGCTTCATTGGTCCCCATTATACTTTGACGTAATGGCAACCTCCTTATGGGGCAAGCTTTCTTAAATAAATTAAAAAGCATGACATGACACCCATTGAAAGTTCAGCAATACTAAAAACCAATACCACTGCACATACATATTCCTTTTACACAAAACGTTTATTCTACAACTTTATCTAGTGATAAAGGATCGTAATACAATACTTTCTCCTTGTAATTTAAAATGCACTCTCATATAGTTCTTGACATTGATAAATAACTGTGTGTTCAGATACATCCGGGGATACACCGTGGCGCAGTTGGTTGAGGAGGAAGGTCGCGGGTTCGATCCCCGAGGAGGTCACTGGGTTTTCAATTGGCCTAATCGTTCTGGTGGCACTAAAGCCTTGTGGTCAGCTCAGATTCTAACAGAAATAAGTACCAGGAACAATACTAGAGACGGTCGAGGCGTAAGACTGACAACCTTACCACTTCATGTACCTAATTTCTCAAAATCTTGGAGCCTCAACTTTCCGGAACCCTCAGGACCTCCATGGCCTGTATAAAGATTACTTTACTTTTCAAATATATCTGATAGATTCTTAAAATGTCTGAATTTATAAAGAGCCTGGAAAACAATTTTGTGAAGAAATCTGCTAGCATAACTGTTGCAACAAAAAAGTTGACACTTTTGTACGCACAAAGCAAGTCATTAAAAAGTTTTAGTTGAAACTTAACTAATTTTAGTAAGGTTATTACAGCAGGGAGCTATAAAATTCGTTTCGAATTATCTCGGGAAATACATAGCCTATTAAAGGAATTTTTAAAAATATTGATACGCCTTAAGCAACCACAAGTGGAAGGAATTGACATTGAAAGGAGAGCAAACCCATTACATATCGGCCATCAAGCAGTACATTGTAACAACCTCATATGCACTGACTGTCCTGATGAACATTGCCATCAAATTTTTACTGACGGCTCCCGAATGCTCGACAAAGATGTACCTCAGGTTGGCTGTGCATTCGTTGTTTATCAAAACAACACTGAAATATTTAATTCACAGCTAACATTAGCCCCCCATTGTTCAGTCTACCAAGCAGAACTATTAGCAATTTTAAAAGCAATTGAATGGTGCAATATACATAATAGATGAGCAAGAATATTCAGCGATTCACAAGCCGCGCTTCTCTCTATTAAAAACAAATATAATCTACACAACATTGCAGTCAACATCAGAAGTCAACTACGTAAATCCGAACACATATGCCTTACCTGGATACGAGGCCACTCCGGTACTGAAGGCAACGAGAGAGCAGACGAACTCGCCAAAACAGCTGCACAATCAACGGCAGCCCCATCATACACCCTATGTCCAATCTCTCACCTCAAAATGAAACTTCGAGAAGAGGGTATCCACAGATGGAACAACATATGGAAATCAACCACTTGCGGAAGGACATCAAAGAACTCTTTTTTCCCAATGTTTTTGACCGTCTAAAAAGTACACTCATGAAACCAAACTTTATTCTGACACAATTTCTATCCGGCCACGGAAAATTTGGCGAGTACTTCCAAAGATTTCATATCAAGACAGACAGCAATACATACAAGTGCATATGTGGTGACCGTCTTCAGAATGCCAAACATCTGATGTTCACTTACCCAGTTTTTCAAACAAAAAGATTAGAACTTGAACTACATTTAGACAAGTGCAGTGCAAATTTTCAATTTCCGCTTAACGGAGAAATGTTCACTAGAAAATGTTGTTATTTGTCATTCACAGCTTTTTTTAGAATATGTGTTTAAGAGACTATGAATGTATCTTCCTGAACTTTAAACCTATACAGGAAACCTCAATTGACTAAATATAGCCCTAACATACTTAATTGTAAACTAGGGATCACTCAATGGAGATAAAATAAATAAATAATATAGTTGTTTGAAGCAATACGCTATAGACCTAAGCCAGAAGGTCGTTGATTGGATCTTATATGGGATTTTGAAACGGCATAATCCTTCTGGCGTCAATGTGGTTTGTGGTCAACTCAGACTTTAACATAAATTAAAACGAGGAACATTCCTGGGAGTAAAGTCTAACAATCTTACCATCTTCACATGACAACTGTGTAAGATCAGGAACCTCATTCTTCAGGAACCCTAAGTCTAAGACCTAATTATAAATACTATTCCATTCATATGCCGCGTATTCGATATTAACCAATAACGTTTAGCAATGTCTCGGATATCGACCAATCATGATAGTTTATCTTATAATATGCTTCCTAGGGTCACAAGGATGCAATTTTATCTGATACAACGGAAGCTCATTACTGGACATATAAGGCATCAAATGCAGTGATTAATACGTCACATTTTGCCAGTGAAGGAATAAAAACACATTAGGCCTATTTTAAACAACTTAACTTGTTTGAAAATTGATAAAATATAAATGTCCATTAATTAAAAACAGAATTTCGATTCGAGAAACATAAGATCCAACGATACCTGCTCCACCCCAAGTACATACAAGAGCATCTGGCATATGACGCTTGAAACGCTTTATCGTAGCTCACTATGGTTTCATCTGATTTTTCTTTTAACATAAAAGTCGGTTATGCAACAACATCTTGTGACTGGTCTCGTGATTACAGTTGCAGATTACTCATGGGGGCCCTGGGATCGATTCACGGGCTTGCTATTGAAATTTGTACATTATACTGAGGCCCAATGCGACCTTGGTCTGGTAAGTATACTATTTGGGATTCACCGATTATTTTTAATTCGGATAATTGAATTCCGCAAAATATGTACCCCAACTTCTACTTCTGCCAAGCCAGGTATAGTGGTGGCGTAATATAAAGAAATAAAAGTAAATAGAACGAAGAAAGAAATAGATAAAGAAAGAGCGAATAATGAAAATGAAAATATAGATAGAAAGAAAAAGAAGGCAGGAAGACTGAATGAAAGAAAGGATTGAAGATAGGGCGGCAGAAAGAGACATATAAGAAAATAAAGCAATAAGGAAAGAAACAAGTAAAGAAAGAAAAAGTTATAAGGAAGGAAAGAGAGATGAAGGAAAGGGATAAGGAAATAAGGGAAAAATCCATCTATTCTGTTTCTTGGCAAAATATTAAATATATTTATTGACTGAAATCCAGTTTCAGAATGTCAACATGATCTACCGCTGACGAATACATTTTAAAGTCAGTGCATTGACAATTTATTTTGTGTTACATAGACTCTCCGAATATTGCAAATAATCTAACGAATGACCAGGTTGTATGTGCAAGTAAGTTATTTTATGCACATTCTCCAGAAGTTAAATTATTTTAAATGTCTGACATAAAAAAGCAAGCATTCACTGTATAGGCCTTTCTGACTGTATTTTTCTCACGGACATATTACAATATCTAGCATCAGGATATTGTTCTATTGACAATCATTACAGTCGAGCGTGTAATTTTTCTTCCAATTTTTTATGTGGCACAAATTTAAAAGTTTTTATCATGTTGTTTCTGCTGGGCGAGGGAATTTTTATTCGGGTGGGCGGTTACATTCTACTCTCCTGAATCAGAAGTTACTTCCAGGTTGTTATTTTATTATACTAGACAATGCGTGGACGTGGACATAAATTTCAGCACATTGTTTCATGTATAGAGATCAACGGACTGCACTAAAGAACATCGGAAGTAGACTCAGATAAAGTTATTATAAAATTGGTTTTAGGTGTGGTGTAGGATTTTATCGACACCTGATATCCGGGACACACTGTAGTATGCCAGTTCTACTGTAGCATAACAGCATACAATGAGACAGAATCATGGGCTGAAGTGGCGCATGATGGATATTATCAAACATTGTAACCCCCCTCCTCTACTCAACCCACCTTCCTCTCTGCCGAACTCTTGTCAACTGATGATTCCAGATATAAGGCGGCAATTAAAAAGGTGTAAAAAGTCATTGTGATGTGAAAATTTGGGTGCAGGCCAATAGAATCCAACACGCAAGAATGAATACTGTCAATGGAGTTTCATGTATCATCCTATTCGTTAATGTTCGTTCGCCCGTGATACACTGGAGTGCAGATAAAGTGGAAGTTTAGATCGAAACGTTTGAAAAGATTCGTGATCCACTGTGACGTCACAGATAGCAGCCCGCGGGCCGGTGCACCCGTACGCACCAGCACACTAAACTCTTGTATGAAAGATTGTTGAACCAGGTTTCCTTTTTTTCCTTTTTTTTTCTATTCCTAAAATATTATTATTTTGAATGCAGGAAATAAAAATTGTTAATTTTTTTCATTTGATAAGTTCTGGATCAGCACGCTTGCCTCTGGTCTCTAGTTCCGTTCCATGCTAATACAATTGCCGGATTTTTCAAGAAATTAAAAAATCTTAGTAAAGTCCAGTTATTCATTGCATGGCCAGGCGGCTTCAAAGAGATAAACCATTAAGTCGGTGTTTCTTTATGATATTTGATCTGACTATATCGGGCTTGGTTTCCGCTTTCCAAAACAAAAGCAACGTTGCAATATTCTCTCATTATTATCACTGACCTCAGTTCTTCCCTCGCTTTAATCAATTCACACGTGTTATCGTTTACTATAACTAGATCTTACAACCTCGCGTTCCACTCCACGTGGAGTTGACGAGTAGCTGTCATTTCTGTCGCAGGACATTCTTAGATTTTGATTGGCTAGGGTAACTAGCTGATTGGTGCGGAAAAAACAAAGAACATAGGTTGAGCTGTCGGCAAACTTTTCCTCCTAACGAAAGGAAGCCGCCTGGCCATCCAATGAATAACTAGACTATATATCTTCTCTAACCGGAAGGTCGCGGGTTCAATTCCCGATGAGGTCGTTGGAGTTTTTCAATTGGCCTAATCCTTCTGGTGGCACTGTGGCCCTGGGGTCGACTCAGCCCCTAACAGAAATGATTACCAGGAGTGATTCTGGGGGTAAAGGCGGCCGGTGCGTAAGGCTGACAATCTTACCACCTTCACGTGCCGAATGTCCAAAATCTGTGAGCCTCAATCTCTTGGAACCCTCTGGGCCTCCATGGCCTGTATAGGGATCACTTTACTTTACTTAGTATATTATCTTCTCTGGAAGAGTTGTAGAGTAGATCAGGGGTTTGATTAGGGGTTCGACCAATTTATTTATTTATTTTCTATTTACCGAGCGATACGAGGTCATGTTTTCGCTCGACCGTTCGGCATTTCGTCTGTTTGACTATCTGTAAAAATATGTTTCATAAACAGTTTCGATCAAACGCGTTGTTTGATTTTCTCCAGTTTTGCATGAATGTTCCTTAAAGTAATTAAAATCGAAGTAGGCCTATATGTAAGGATTTATGTTTATTTTTATTCCGTTTCATGTAATGTTCAGCTTCTTTCAACGACTCTAGCCAAACTGTTCATTCTGTAAAAATTTGAAAATTTTCTTCACTCTCTAGTGCAAAATTTTCTATAACTTTGTTCCTGTACATTGTTGACGTTACTCTAATGTTTTACCGGCATTTTATCTGTTTGTCTGCAAATTTGTATGTTACGACAAAATGCGTTGTTCGTTATTCTTCATATTTTCGAAAAATGATCCTTGAATTCATTAAAAATGATATAGCCTATGTGTAAGGAATTTTATTTTTAATTGAATTTTTAAATGGTAGTCGTTTTAACTGATGAGCAGATCTTACTTTATCTATTTATTACTACTAATTATTTAATGTTAGATAAATTGCTTATCTACTAGCCTATATATAGATCAAATTTAGAGGAGCTTGCGTTCAAAACGAGACAAGTCCACCATTGGGAAAAAATGAGTTTAAAATGTTTTCGGTACAATTTTACTGAATGCCATCGATATGTGCAATGATTTTCAACGAAATCCGAACAATTCCCATAGAAAATGGGGCTTAAAGTAAGGCTTTTCAGCCAAAATAGAACAAGTCCAGAAGAAATTTAAAAGTAAATTATTTCATTCTTTTGCAGTCAATACAAACAAGTCCCATATAAATAGTATCCCCTAAACAATGTTTCAATCAAAACTGAATAAGTAAATTACATTTTATATTTCGAGACGAAAATACTCCTATTGTGTAAATAAGGTCGTGTCATCCGAAAGGGGCTCTAGGAGTGCATTGTTTGTCACTTCCATTCAACAGCCTCCTCACCCCATAAGTTGGCATTTTTTTTGTTTGAAAAATATTTATTTCAACGAAACTTGTTTGCAAGGTCAGTGAACTAACCCCTACCCGACACGGGTAGTTAATTGCACCCACTGCTTTAAATATAAGCTGTTCTTGGTATAATAGACAGTTTTCCCTTTAACATGAAATACAGAAGATGGAAGAAACTGTAAAGTCTGGCCGTTCTAAGAAGGGAACATCAAGTAAACAAAAATAAGTATATCTGTCTCACTCTAGCACATTACTCTTATGACTTAAGAGTGAGACAGACATTCTGTTTTTTGTTTACTTCAGGTTTCCTTCTTAGCTTGTCTCAGGTGAGTGCTATTAACTGCGGGTCAAGAAAAAGACAGTCTGCAGGCCGAAAGAAAGATGGGAAAAAGATTAAAAGGTATGTGTAAAATAGCAAAATTGTATTTTCTCAAGAACAAGTCCGTAAGTTTTTTTGCAATAACTCAAAGCCATATTATTTTTTTTTTAAATTGCTAACAATAATCAAAATATACCTGGCACCTCTATATAACCACAAAATATGGAAATTGTAGAAATATTGTGAGGGCCATTTTTAGTTTTTTTTACTTTCTGTAAAATTAGAAATTAAGGACTTGTCTTGTTTTGAACGCAAGCTCCTCATAATGGTCTAACCATCTCTGATCGAGAAAAACCTTTGTTGAGGATAATTCCAAACTTAGAAGTAGCCTATTACGAATCCTATTTACATATTACAAAAATTTCACATACCATATTATTAGTAAAAAATAATTTTATATAACAAAAATATTGCCCCATATTTTTTGTAATTCATTTAATATATTTAATATCTCAGTAATTCAGGATACTAGGCTTATTATAAACCCTGGGTCCTCGACAAATGCCATTTTGATAGAATACAGTGTCAGAAACATGTCCCAATTTTTTACTTTTAGCCTTAATTTATAATTAGGCTATGGGAATAATATTTGTTGAATTTATGCAATTCTTTACGAATCAATTCTAGTTTATGATTGTAATAATAATATTATTAAACCAGTAAATTATTTAATTAATACCCTACTAGTAGGCCTATTGACGACTGGTCAAATTTTAACCATTCTTTATGTAATGAAATTACTAGATTAAGAGTAGTTCCAAAACCATGCCCAAATTTATTCGTACGGTTAACTTAAATTCACGGCTTCTCAAGTAACTTAGTCTTTCAAGTTCTAGTAAGATCTAAGTGTTAGGTTTGATTCACGCAGTTATGACCTGCCTATCCGTTACATAACGTAGTAAGTTGCTTAATTTATATGGTATTTCACGTTCAAAGCACTACTGCTCTACTCGTGGAATTTAAGTAGAACTTTCAGCTAGTTCTTTGACTGGTCCTAAATGTAGGCCTATAAATTTATTAATGACGGAAAAACTAGCAATATTATAAAAATAAGAGTGAAATACATTAACTCTTTGGATAGTTATAGTTCATTCAAGACGGCTGTGTGCTGCTACTATTTGGACTGCAATCGTCGCAATTTTATCCTTTATGAGTTTATTTAAAAGGCTCTAAATAACCAGACATTGTAAATTTATTTATGCATCGCCCTGGGCATGGATCGAACCTGAGTATTTATTTGAGGATAGCTACATTCCTATTTATTTAACGATTACGGAAAATCTACAACATTGCTTATGTTAATAAAGTTGAAAATGTAATCACATAGAAGTATTCCTCAGGTTTGCGAGCGACCCCTGGTGATGTCGTAAGTGGATATTCTCAGCGGATTTGTTACCGGGGTGCGCCAGTCCCCTACCTACTTAAACTTAAGGACACACACACCCAGACCTGAACCCGGGAGAGGAATTTTTCACTACTGAAAAATCCCCAACCCGGCCGGGAATCGAACCCGGGCCGCCGGAGTGGAAGGCAGGCGATGCATAATATTTCTTTGGAAGTAATACAATGTGTTCTAAAAATAATCACCTATAAAATAATATTTTAACACGGGGGGTGCGCCGTAGCGTAGTGGTTGAGGCGCTGCGCTACAAAGCGGAAGGTCGCGGGTTCGATTCCCGATGAGGTCGTTGAGATTTTTCAATTGGCCTAATCCTTCTGGTTGCACTGGGGTCGACTTAGCCTCTAACAGAAATAAGTACCAGGAGCAATTCTGGGGGTAAACACCACCTTCATGTGCCGAATGTCCAAAATCTGGGAGCCTCATCCTCCTGGAACCCTCTGTGCCTCCATGGCCTGTAGAGGGATCAACTTTACCTTTTATATTTTAACACAGTGATCTAAGATATCGACATTATGATAATACCTGAAGAAAATATATTTTATGCACCGGTTGTTCTTGAACCATTTCTTTATTTCGTATTATAACATCAAAATAGGCATTGTTTAAAAACGAAAGAGAAGAATATACTGGAAGCCTATATGTAATCCAATTTAAGCATTAATAAATATTGGCACTAATAAATGTTTCTTAAGAAACAATATAATATATTTATAATAGATGTTGGTACCAAAACATTATGTTTTTTTTTTTTAATATGTTTCCACTATCTTCTTAGAGAAGAATTAAGCAAGAAAGCATTTTGTAAATGATCATCATGCATTTCAGTTTGTTTCATTTTTAATATGTTTACGAATAGTTTTTAAATCAATAGTAGGCTATATTACTATAGTTTTGTGGGAAGAGGGTATTTTTTTACAGAACCTGGGAAAGGTTATAAAACACTAGACGAATCCTTAACCGTCATCGGTTTAATCTTTTCACTGCTCCTGACGTATAAATCGTTACTTCAAAAACTGTATTAAAGCAGAAATATAATATTTGTAGAGTAAATATATATGTAAAATGGTAAGAATTTTTATCCTTGTGTTATGAATGTAATCTATAGAAACTAGTTATAGGCAGCAGTAGCCATCGCTGCATTTGAAGGTTCAATTCTTATATTAAGAACCACGTTTATGGATCTTAATAATTATGTGGTTATATCTTATATGTTAAATGTCACATGTTCACTTCCATAATGCCATCTTTAAACGTTTCTATACAAATAAACATGCCTGTATGTATGCATATTATACACCTGTATATTAAGTTAGAGGAAGGTATGGTAATCTGCATTGTAGAAGGTAGATTATAAAATACAATAAAAACACTACCTTCACTTTATGCAATTTTAATATTGAAAGTAACAAATTAAAATAATTTCCAAATAAGAGTAACAGAATTTACGCAGTTGAAAGAAACCAATCGTTTATTCAAAATAAGCCCTTACTAAAGATTTCAGAGACTAATATTGTGTACTGACACAAAGTAAATGTGATTTTTACAACAGAAAGAGAACACTTTCGTATTTTTACAATTTCAAACTTGTTCAAGGTACAAAGCAAACCTGTATAAAAGTACATCCTAATTAATGATTTTTTCTTTTTTCACAGATTTGAGAGTTTTTCTGCATCAGTAAAGCATTTCCTTTCTCAGAAAATCTGAATTGGTACCACAATATAACAGGGGAAATCTTTCACTTTAAAAGAGGGAGTAAATGTTACAAATCATCGAAGTTGGCTTGGAACTTGTTATACCAATAGAGACTTGTAACGGACTTGAGTATAACCTACAATACAAGTTGAAGTCTGTGCGCCACTCAGCCAGCATTGTTTCCGAGTGTCCTCCAGTGCAATTACGTCTAATTATCAGTGATTCATACAGACTGCATTAGAGCTACATTCTTCTCTCGTCACAATAGCGCCCACACCACATCGACATCTGTTGCCTTGTTCCACAACTAACTAAGCAACATGCTAAAATACAAGTTAGCTGGCTATTCAACTTGTTTATGCTGCAATATTTCAGTTTTCCGACTAACGTTTAGTGCTGAATCGCAACAGGGTTTTGAAAATTGTAACCTATTATTTTATATCAGTCGGGGACTATTTTTTTTCTTCTTTCTTTTTTCTTTTCTTTCTTTGGAATAACCTTTTCCTCGTGGAAAAATTTTGAATACAAGTCCTGTAAAAATTATGTAAATCTACTACGAAATAGCAGAGTTTATTATTACATTATTATGAATTTTATTGTTATCCTTACCAATCACAGCACTCTAATCTGAGAACTTCTGACTTTCTGACGATCAAAAGAAATGGAGAATTTGTAAAATTACAAGACAAAATAAATGAATAGATTTCGAAAATATTCTGCTGCGTAAATGTTATTCCTTATTTTTCACAAGTTAGGTGCAATAAAAACATTCCTCTGATCTGCTGGCAGATTTATGCAAACAATAGCTTTTCACTGTATCTTCTGTCTGTCGCGTATCTGCTTCGGTGAATCTCCAGTATATTTATAAAAAAAAGTTTTTCACTAGTATCTGATCTACTGGATCATTCAACATCATCGTCTTACGCTGACTTCGTCTCTTCCATTGTTTTTTAATCACCACACAAGTCATTTAACAGAATACAGGACAGAATCTAACTACTCAACTTCGAATTTCGGGGTCCTCTACTTATAGGCTTAATAATACCTATGGTATGGGCCGAGAAAATAATATGGGCTACTTAATGTTATAGGAAAGTGTGTTTTTTCATTGGTCATTACCGATCAGAACATAATTATTTGTTTTCTTTCTAGGATTGTCTATATAATAGGTCTATACCTGCTATAGAATCCTAATGTTCACACTCATTTCCGTCCGTCTAAGGATAAATTCTATCGCTAACGCTATAATGTGTTAATATTAGTGTTTACAATATATCCTATTACGTAAAATGGTGTCACGTCTCCTTTTCTGTGTCATTTTCAAAGATACATAGAAAAGAAGAGTTTTCAAAGATGTGAGTAATTTAAAAAGGAGGTAAAATGAGGCTCTTATTCCAAACTAGCCTAATTGTAATGAAGTTGTGTAAAACTGACAAAGAATAGAACTCACTTACTTACTCAATGGCAATAGACAATTCCTAAGCAAGCTGAAGGAATATTATCTATTTTATGGAACCAGGAGGTTCATTGCCACGCTTAAACGAGCCCCATTCTCTATTCTGCGCTAACTCCATCCAACCATCCCTCGCAAATCCTACTTTCCTTAGATCTATTCTAATATTGTCCTCCCACCTACGTCTATGTCTTCCAAGTGGTCTCTTCCCTTTGGGTCTCCAAGTCAATCTATTTTAGATATGTCTTTCTTCCTCCATGCGCGCTACATGTCCAGCCCATTTCATCCTCCGTTATTTAATTACCCTTATTATATTCGGTGAAGAGTAAAGGTTATGAAACTCATCATTACACAGTTTTCTCAAGTTTCCGTTTCATCTCTCTTAGGTCTGAATATATTTCTAACCATTCTGTTTTCGAACAATGTCAGATTATGTTATTCCCGAAGAGTAAGGGACCACATCTTAGATCCATATAATAAACCGGCAGGACAAATGTCTTATAAATTTTTAGTTTTAGTTTTCTGGACAGAAGACTAGAAGATAAAAGTTTCTGAATTGCATAAAAAAGAAGCATTTCCTGATTTTAGTCGACACTCAACTTCTGCCTTGATATTATTTTTATCTGTAATTGTTGCTCCCACATATTTGAATTTCTCAACACGTTCGAATGGTATCGGCTATTCCAATATTTTGTAGTGCATTATTTTGAAGTTTCATGACCATATATTTAGTGTTTTCTCTATTAATTTCCAATCCAAAGAATCGTACTTTTTCAATACCAACAAACGAATTTCATTTCGATACTTGCATAGATTGAAGAAAAATCCAGTTTAGACCTATGTTATTTTTATTTACGTGTTAATATGTGATTTTTAAACTCTCAGTGAGTTATAAACACTGTTCAATTGAGTAAATTTATTAAATTAAAGACTCCGAAATAAAGCGTGTACTTCTTTTGTTTCTAATGAAAAATAATATTGTTTTTTTCTGTCGTATTTCCCAAAATGAATTCAATAGAGTATCTTCATAAAGGATGTTAATGCATATCTTTTCTTAAAAGAGGTCTATTTACGTCACTATGTATGTTTTTAATTGCGGTAATTATTCCCTTCAAATTTACAAGAAAGATATGTAACTCACAATCGAACCTAAACTTAAGTTAGCTTAGCAAATTCTTATTTTGAAGATTCGCCTCAAAAGTTTCCAGAAATTAAAGATTATATAGATAGGCCTAGGTTTTTCCAACGCAACTGAACTGCAAGTTAATTGACCTACACAGATTTTAAACAGTGATTTTTTCTGATTGTTCGTAGATTGGTAAATATAATATTATCAAGATGTGTAAAAATAATTCGTTTTATGAGATTATAACATATAATCTAAAGTATGTACGTAGAGTTAACTTCTTAAATTCTTAATCCTAAATATTTTATTTTACTGATCTTTCTGCCAAAAGCAGAAACAAAGAATACTAGAATAGGTTTTCCCTATACAAAATTACATGAACGTTCAGTTAATTAAGGTTAAAAAAAAATTCAAAATCTTCAACTATTTTTTAAAAAGTTTAGCGTAATTTGTGTTATTATATAGATGGCCCCTCAAAAATTCGTATTGAGCCATTAAGTAACAATAATTACACTCTGTCAATGATAAATATTATAAAAAAGTTAGAAGAATTTGGTAATAATAACAATTGTACCTCTACCACCAGTCATGACTTCTACATTTTATTTTTTGTAATATTCAGTGGTTGGTTCGTACATATGTCTCTTCGTTAATAACTGGATCATTGGCAGTTTCATAGCGGATTGTAGGGTCTGTTATAAAACCAGATGATCGGCCTTTGTCCATTGGAGTAGGCCTAATATCTACTATTCGTGTTCCCCTATCCATGGCAATAGTTAAAGGGGCTTACGAGATCTGTTATGAATTAATTATGATTCGTTAATAGCTGTCTTACAACACTAAAAAAAACATGATTTTCTATTTTAACCTACCTACTACCTGTTATCGGGGTCATAAAGATCTCAAGTAATTTACATAGGATATATCGGTAGTACTGAAATTGTTTTAATGAACTGGCGTAAAATCACACATTTTTATCTTGAAAAGAGGACAACTATGTATATAAGGATTGTTACACTGAATCTTTCTACTGTCAAGTTTTACTCTGAGTACCATTGGGGTCGTAAACACCCTAAGTAATGTACAAGGAATATAATTACCGGTGGTATTGCAATTAAACTGGCGTAAAAATAATCATTTTTAACTTGAAAACAAGAAAACTATGCATATAATCAATGTTATAATAATGTTGCATTCAAAGTAAAAAAGCAAATTTTGTATAAAGCAATAGTAGGCCTACTAGGGTCAAAAACAATATATTTTATTGCATTGAAATTACAAAAAATAATAAAAACTGGATAAGGTTGACTCAGAGGGATAAACTCATTATTTTTTACAATTATAGTTTTAAAACAGCAGAGACTTTTTATTTAAATGTGCTTTTGGGCTCAAACTGATTCCAATGGTACTAGAAAGGCTTAAAAAAAGCTTTCGATCAAATAAAACCCTGAGATAAATGGAACATTAAAGGATGTTTTTTTGGTTTGGGAAGTCTCCATGTTGTGCAGCTGGTATTAAGTTCGCAGGACTAGTGAGGGTAGACGCGCGCACAATATTAGTGTGACAGCGACCAGCCCATCAAGGGAAAGGTTAGCATGGCCGTGCGCGTGCGCTAATTATTGCCTCATTAACAGGAGGCTTGCAACCTATCTTTAACAGCCTGCCGCTAAGCTAATCAATGCTCTGCAATCAGTTCCAAATTAACATCTCAGTCCGAGCATTCCTTTCATTGCAATCAGTCGTTTATTAATTTTTTACTATTTCTAATTATTGTGCACCAATGTAGCTTGCATACGTGACATACAAATATCTGTTTTACTGATCTCGAATAACACATACTCGTACGTTTATTATTTAGTGACATTTACAAACTAGACTGGCATGTTATTTATTATCACCTTATTATTATATTATTATTATTATTATTATTGAATTTCCAGAAAAGATAATAGAACCCTATTGTGAATTAGCATATTAGAGTTATAGTTTAACAATTACATTCAATTTACATTTACATTTACATTTCAATATGATTGAAGCTTATTAAAGATGCGGTGTATGGATGTTAGAAAATTATTATTAATATTGTTATTATTTTTTGGCGTCTGAATACAATACAATGTTAATATCTCAGTAATCCACGTGACTATTTCGCTGAGACAATTATTTTTATACAAAATTAATATTTTTGTTATTGATAATTTTAGTTTTTTTTAGTAGGCCTACTCTTGCAAACAATATCTAAAAACTAATTTGACTAGTTATTTACTATAAGCATTTCTTTATTATTATTATTATTATTATTATTATTATTATTATTATTATTATTATTATTATTATTACTTCTGAAAACAATAAAACTAATATCTCAGTAATTCAAAAGACAATTTCCCCTACAAAATTACCTGTATAAAACATATTAACTTTTTTATTCGACTATTCCACTCATACGCCATGTGTTTGATATTTTTCCAATAATGTTCAGTAATTCTTCAACAATTTCAATTCGGTGAAAGCCAATTCGTGTGCTTTTATTCTGTTCTGCTGTTAGCTTGCCTGAATTAGGTTAACTATGTCGTATAGGCTATGCGCCATTGGTAGCATATATTAAAACATGGTAACTCAAATCGATTCATGGATGGTTGATTCATAGTACGCCGTGATCTCGCAGCTGCTGGTTTTGTTTTTATATAACAAAGTAAGAAAATAATTGTTGTTTGTATAATCCGTTACATTTTTACTCGTGGAGTATTCTTAATAAATCCAACTCGAGTTGACGAGTTTAATCAGATAAATTCGCTCTGCTACGCAGTCGCGAATCTATCGATAACTCGTAGACTCTCGTGGAATTGCCTTTGATAATAACTTCCAGTTTGATTCAGTTATTATACAAACAAATAGCGAATTAATAATAGCAAATCCTCAAGCATCCGCCTGGGTAAGATAAACGCGCGGAAAATGAAGTCCGTTTAATCAAGGAGATTGCTCGAGAATTTATTTGATTAGTAATATTCGCCGAAGTCATCTGTAATAATGCAGTTTAAAAAATAGTGGGATTTATTTGAATTGAATAAAACATGTTTAATGGTACTATGGCCTTGACTTCGTCAGTATAAATAAATAATAAATAATAATGATACAAAATGAGTTAACTTGAAATTCATTATTAATATTACTACTTATATTATTATTATTGTTATAATTATTATTATTATTATTATTATTATTATTATTATTATTATTATTATTATTATTATTATTACTTTTGTTTCATTTGGCCACCACGAACTACGTTATTTCAACTGGCATCTTCCTTAGGATTTAACGTAAAAATATTTTAATTAAACAGGGTACAATATTGCTAAAAGTTCATAGTAATTAAAAATAAACTGCTTAATTATTATTGCACTCTTCAGTTTTGTACTGAAAGTTGATTCATTTATCTTTCACTGCTATTGAGGTATAAATGCGTCGGTCACCACAAAATGCTGTATAGAAGCAGATAAAAATTAATAGAGTAATGCTTTATATAGCCTAAACCTTAAGGATTTTTATTGAAATGTTACGACTGTTATTCACGGAAACCCAGATGTACCACCGACAAGTTCCTCATTTACTTCAAGTTTCGAGTTCAATGATGATTTTACTTTATGAAATATATATATAGCCTATATATACAAACACAGTGCATGGCGCTTATTGTATCACTTCGGGACGCACTAATCTGATAACATTAACTGATTGATAACAGTAGCCGAAGGAATTAAATGCAGGTTATTTATTCATATATAAGATAATACACTACAAAACAGAATTTAAAATATTTATTCATAACATAATACGTAACTGTGGATCATTGAACCACTCATAGACTAATACAGTAATAGACTGCAAGGAACTATTTTTTCAACCAGTAACAAAGTTTTTAATTGTTTTTCTTTCCTTCAGGAGTCTATTAACCAATACTCCATACTCAGTTATAAATTTTTGGAAGTCTATACTGATCTGTGGTGAACACAGCGAGCAAAACATCTAATGCCTGTCTGTTCCAAGTCTTTTCATTTTACAGTAGACATCACTGCATATCAACACTGTTATTTTCGTAAATCAAAAGATACAGCTTAACTGTGGCGTGAAACATGTTTTATTGCTTAAAGAGAAAGTCAGAAACTGGTCATCCTGTGATCTGGGAACAGTATTGCTACTTCCAGTACAACACAATACAGTTGAATCAGAAACAAAACCCTTAAAAACCAAATTTCGAATGACGTATTACTGTAGCCTACTTGGAAATAAAGCCGCAAAAATGAAAATGTGATCACGTAAATAGAATATTTGATCACAATCAACAGAATTTTTTCAATGTATCAGTACTAATCCGTGCGGGACTTCATAAAAGTGATAACATTACCCGACTGATAATATTATCCGCGATTACATTAAGCGGCGTTCACGGCGCTCTGAATTCTAAAAGGGTTAACCATGGAGGTCTGTGAGACCGCAGTAAAAACATACACCGCAGATACTGTCTAGATGTAGTCTTCACAGGCCCTTTATTAACCCATGTAAGTCACTTACCCATCAATGTTCGTTGAGCCGTGCTAGAAAACCTTAATTTTTAAGTCTGTCGGCATGTAAACTACGTTTACGTCCATGGTTATGTAAGTTTTTTAGTTTACTATTTTGTGAATAACAATGAATGAACGGCCGGGACCATCAAAGAGGCAAAGAGTGTTAAGGCTATGTTATGACACTTATGACGAATTATTTCGGTGAAATTTTGCGGTGAATATTTTTACAGAATGACAACACTCATTTCAAAAGGAGAAAATGTTGTAAGTTAAGCTACTACAATTTTGAACAAAACCACTAAATGGTGAACTGTGATTAATTTCTGGATGGGAATGATGTGAATGACGATACTAAACAAGCTTGGGTAACCATTTTAAAAATATTAACATATCTTCGAAACTGCATTTCATCACATTTGTGGTGCAGCGACTCAGATGTGTGTCCTGAAAACCTTCGTAAAATGGTAGTAAGAGTAATGCTTAGTTAATTAAACGTTTAGGAATTAATTTGCCTGAATGATAATTAAAATTCACATTTTGTGACAGTGCAAATCGATTCAGTAATTTTTATGATTATAAAAATAACACATATGCTTATGACCCGATGGCAGGGAGTTATCACAAAACTATGAAAATTGCTATTTTATCTAGTAAGTACAGGTTGAATGTGCTTCGGCCTTAGTTCTTCTTCTGTGCAGTTATCATTACATTTTTGATATGCTAAAAGACAGTATGTAAAGTGAAATAGTCACTGCGTATTGAAAGTAAGAAAACAGACAGCCAATGATGAATCCTTCACACGAAATAATTAATAAGAATGCTAGAAGTTAAATAATAATTGACGTTGCATTACATAACTTTTCTATTTCAAAGTTCCATAATCACAAAAAAATTGCATTCCCCTTTTTGAGACCACCCTCTGAAATATCGATTTGCAATGGAAACATCGATAGTTTTTTTTTTAACAGAGATTATTTTTTTAAATTTCAGCTGTAATTATGCTCCTTTTAGCTACGGGATCTGTGTAGGGTAGGCTATGATTAGGCCATGATTGTCAATTGTTTCTATCGTTGGTGTATTCTCTGAAGTAAATTTCAACTTATGTTAATTTAAATGGATATGATAAGGATGAAATGGTGATGATGATTCATGATTCCAATTCGGCATTTGCCTTTACGACTGGGGAAACCATGAAAAAAACCCATGTAAAATTGGCCGGCCACGGGATTTGAGCCTGGGACCTCCCGAATGCGATTCCAAGACTTTACCATCTCGGTCACTTCGCTAGGTTAACAGAGATTTTATTATATTTGCCTTTAAGAAATTGTAACAGCACACATTAAATCTAATAGGTTACTGTAAATAGTATATTGCGATACAAGTGCCGTAAGGCACGTTTACGGGTCGAGGAAACAGATTGAAAACCCGAGGCGCAGCCGAGGGTTTTTAAGTTTTCGAGACCCGTAAATGCCTTTACGGCCCGTATGTTGCATGCTATTTTTTGCACGATGATTATTTATATCAGTTTAATTATATTAATTGTGATATTACCTGAAAATATTATGTAAATACATTCTTGAAAATAGATGTTTATTTGAGAAAGTGATTCGCATGTGTTTGTTGTTATGGGAACCGAATATTTGTCCTGGGGGCCGTGGCCATAAAGGCTTGTATTATGAAGTGTATCGTAATGAATTATGACGTAGCGCTTGGACCGTAAGTGTTTTAACCTCATCGCAACCGGCCATAGCAACAATACTGTGTGGGAATGTCAACTTACGATCCATGTAAACAAAGTTCGTAAGTACCACTTACTAGCTAAGGAGTGCAAAAAATTGCTAACAAAACCATCAACGTTGACGCTCATGCAACAGCTTGGTTTTGAAGGGTCGGATTGTTTGACCCGCACGTTGGGGCCAGTGAATCGAGAGGTGTGTTCGTGAGATAAAACCTTATCAGTGTGCCAAGTGACCCTATTTTGTTAGATAAACACTGGAATGCACTTAAATAAAGGAGAAAGTTCAGTCGTTCGGAAGTGATGTTGAACTTTTCACGAACTCTTTTACATTCCGCTCAATATAAGTATTACAAATAAACACACACCATCAAGACATAAAAGTTTTGGTTTTATAAGTAAATTCGCGGCGACCCTCACGAACATCAGTAATAATAAATTCCTTTATGTATATTTAAATTGTGAAAAAATTAGACTTCGTTAATAAAAGGCTATTAAAGTCATATATTAATATACGTTAGCCTTATTCTTTCGAGTGTTAAGTTACTACGAATATTACAGATTTTTTGCAATTATCCTCTAATGTTAATAATGACTAAGAGAACTGAGTTGAGTTAATAGCCTAATATTAGTAATGTGAACATTAGACCTCGTGTCCGAAAGATCTAAATTCTCCTTTTCATCAGTTAAAACGGCCACCCGTTGAATTTGGGGGAAAAAACCTTACACATAGTGCTTATTTAATTCATGCCAAATTGGAATAAAATCGAACAAAGCGTTTTATTGTGACTGCGTAACGAATAAACAGATGAAATGCCGGTAAACCAGAGTTAGGTAAAAAAGGTACTGGGACAAAGTTGTTGAATTTTACATTTGAGAGTGGAAATAGTGTTCAAATTTTTATAGCATGAACCATTTGGCTAGAATCGTTGAAAGAAGCTGAATATTAGGCCTACATAAAACGGTACCATTAGAACGCTAGATGATTTGAGAGGGTGACTGATTAGTACTAATCTTTGTCAAAGGTCTATAAATCTACATCTTTTCATATTAACAAAGAGTAGCCAGAGGAACCTATCTAAGATCAATTTCCGTTTCGGTGGACTTGGAATCGAAATTGGGACCTCATGATTAGCAATTGGAGGATATTCAGAACTAATATAAATACTGTAGCGAACTGCACCGTACACATTTGGATATTTGAAATCTCGATATTAAAAACAAAATTATCCCTCCGCATAAAGTAGGCTCAATTCTACAAAATGTGCCGATTCAGAGAGTTATCTTCCCGTTAACATTTTCACTGCTACTGACGTATAAATTCGTCACCTTAAAAACCATATTATAAAAACACATATAAGCTTAATAGAGCAGTGCTGTATACAATTTAGTAATGTAATTTATGGAAACCACCAATCTCACTCAGATTTTCCTTATTGATTTCAAACCAAGAACTCACTGATGATTTCACTTGATGATTCCGTATATTAATAGGCCTACATAAATTTAGCTCTGGGAAGGGATGAGGATAGCTAAGGCAGTAAGTTTTCACTAGGCCTTAACAATCAAGGTAATTATTTCAGTAACTATAGCACGATCTAATCGATTTCAAGTTACAGTAACCCATTTAATGTGATATTTAATGTGTAGTGTCATTTTTGTATATACGTATGGCTGGTATTTATTGCACCACTGCCACCGGGTTGTTGGCCCATTTGCAGTGTAAGAAAAATAAATATAGGCAATTCAAAACGAAACCGAACTTTTAAAATAAACTTTTATGGTTCGGTTGTCACCTTGTACTAATCAAAATATTGCGAAAACGCAGTGTTGACCATATAGGAGTTAAGACCTCAAGATATCACAACATAACTCAACATTTTGTAATTACATTTTGTATTACAGCCTTATTTGGTGCAGGTGATGGCACGGGTTTTATTACTAAATTATTTTCGGTACTCAAAATATCAAAACTTACTTTACTAGATAACAATTCCGATATTTTATCATTCTTTACTCAACCAAATGTTTTTTTTTTCTGATATTTCATCACTTTGCACTTCAAATTATTTTTAACTGCCGTCAAAAGCCAGTTTAATAAGCTGATTGATAATATGTACTTAATTTCAATAAGTTACAGAAAACGTTATATGCCGGCACACTTTTCGCCCCTCGATTGCACTGCCAGTCTACTACATTATATTATGCAGACCACAATGTGGTAAAGGAGAATCCCGTACTATTACTTAGGCAATGTGAGCAATGACCTTTGAAAGCAGCGGAACACCGACTGTTTTAACAAACTAACAAAAAAAAATCGACTTGAAAGTTTAAGTTTCATAATAATGGTAAAGAATCTTCTTAAAACGTATTGTTTCTACTGCAGTTTTCTTAATGTATGATCTTGCAGTGGTCCTACTGGGTAGCGGTATGCGTTTTTATATTTAAAAGTTAATACAAAGTGGAAATATACAGCAGTGTCGATACTATGTGAAGTGAATGCCGGCTCAAATTAACTCTTGGGTGATGTTATATCAACAGTTATAACGAATTATGATAAAAAAAATTAAGCATATTGCATTTTTTTCTACTGCTGGTGCTAAAATGTGATTGTCTACTATAAAATGGCAAATACCTTAATTTCGTATATAATAAATTTATATAATACTTGAATCTCAACTTCGTTTATTTTTCCTAGGCTTTTCGGTTATTTGGAACCATCATCAGGGTTTCTTGTTTTGTAGATTCACATTTAAAAAGAATAAAAGTGTTTCACTAAAGTCATCATTCTTAATTAAAATCACCTAAACTTAAAATGTTCTTACAACATCAGTAAAATTTACTTCTTCCTTCATCTTTTTTTATGTTGTGTTGTGTTGTCTTTTTAAATGTGAATCTACAAAACAAGCTGTTCTGATGATAGTTCAATCTAACCGAAAAGCCTAGGCAAAATAAAAGTTGAGATTAAGGTATAATATAATTTAATTGATCCAGCTCAACGGTATAATACCACATGATTTTAACATTTAATTTCGTAAGAAAAATAAATTTATTATAATTACCTATTTTTTGATACTGAACTATTTCAAGGACTATTGAGGCTTTATTAATTCCGATAATATAACATACCAGAATGAAAATAATTTTAACTCTATGTATTGCTTTCTCTTTATTTCACAGGCTGTACTACTCTGCCATCTATGAACCAAGAACTTCCAAAAGTAGGATTAGTTGTCAGAGGGCTCTAGTGTGAAAAGAAGGAAATGCCTACTGCAAGCTGTGGAGAGTAATATCTGAAATAAGCCTGTAGCCTATCTATGGGATATGTTGGCAGCAGAAAGTAAGCGGTTGCCATCTATTGTCGCTGCGGAGTAAAACAGCTTCGTATTGATCGCCGTACTGAATGTTACGCACTCTGAACAGAACACATTGGAACTAGTATGGGGTTGACGGGCGTCTGCCATCTATTTGGTAACGGGCAAATTATATTGTCAATAATGGATTCCTAAATTCCACACCCTAAATTCCTAAGTCTTATCTCTAACAATGAAATAGTACTTTTCTCTTCTACTAACCCTTTCAGAGCTGAATTTCTAGCGGGATGGGAATAAGGACACAACACCCAGTCCAGGAAACTTTACATCTCTGTCAAATCCCCGGCCCGGCCGGGAATCGAACCCGGGCCGCCCAGGTGGCTACCAACTCACTCACCGCGGCGGACATCATCATAATCATAACCATCATCATCATCATCATTATTATTATTATTATTATTATTATTATTATTATTATTATTATTATTATTATTATTACTATTACTATTACTATTATTATTATTATTATTATTATTATTATTATTATTATTATTATTATTACTGTACGTGAACAAAGTCCTCATATTTTAGTACATAAAGCATTACTCTATCAGTCTTATATCTCTGTTTTAAACAATGGTTCGAAGTGACAAATTTTTACGTCTGTTTCAGGCTATCTAATGAAAGCTACCACAGCTGATAGAAGTAACCATTTTTTAAAATAATTCTCAGTCGGGTGTAAAGTTAAAATATCCATTTTCGAAGTTGGAATTCAGTATTGGTTAAGACTAAGTTAAAGTAAAAATAAAAATATTGAATCATCTTCCTTCGTACTCTAACATCCTCAAAATTATTTTTACTCTTTCTGACCCAAAAAAGATTTAAAAATGTGCATTAATTTTATGAATGTTTATAGACGTGTAACAATAGTACATCAAGCGATCATCCTTCGGAGATAAAAATTTTCTTTGGTCCACAAATAGTGCCTTGCGATGAGTACTTCCAACACAATTACACATTCTTACGGACAATACGATGAACAATAAAGCATCTGATAACTAAAGTTTATAATTAGATAATGGACTTTCATCTTTTTAGCCTATTCTTAGTTTCAAATGTTTCATCTCCTCCGGATTACCCGTAGAAAAGTAAAATTTCATATTGAAGCCAGAATCATTCATGCATTAGATCAGGTATGGGCAACCTTTGGAAAGATGCGGGCAAAACTTTACGATATTTATGAAGTCGCGGGCCGTAGATAATAGGTATTTGTGAAAAAATAATCATGATACGGTTTTTTATATTTATAGAGTATAATGCTAAAGTTACATGAATGGGAACAATATCGAACTGATTATGTATTTATTTACAACCAGCATAAATTAATGAGAAACTTGAGCTTGTACTTGGGAAACAAGATAATCAATGTTGGCATCAATCCCACTAATACACAAGCGCAGAGTGTTTTCCAAATATTCATCTGTAAGTCTCGTTCGATACTTTGATTTATTAGTTTTCATCATGGAAAAAAAAAACTGTTCACATTTATAAGTACTTCCAAATGCACTCAACTGTGGGCACTTTTCTTCGGCAAGGTATGTTCTGTAGAAATTACTTAGCTCCACGTCTTCAAATTTTGACTTTAAATGTGTGTCTTCCTGAAGCTCGATCAACTCCATTTGCAGGTGTGTCGGAGCCTTCTCGACGTCACTTTTCATCGGAGAAGCAAAAAGGTTAAAGCAGCTATCCAAGTTTTTAAAGTCTGAAAATCTATTAAAAATTGCCCCGACAGTGATTTCAGTTCTTCAGCATATTGAGTGTAATCAATATTTTCGTGACTGGATAGTGTTGAAAAATGATAACAGCTTCAGTTCTTCAGCATATTGAGTGTAATCAATATTTTCGTGACTGGATAGTGTTGAAAAATGATAACAGCTTCCAGATCGCATTTTTGTTTCCCACAAGCTAATTTTGTTCTGGAACGCTTTCAAATGGCTGTACAATTCGTTTACCAACTGACCTTGTTTTTGAAGCTTCAAATTCAACTCATTCAAGTGACCCGTGATGGCAATTAGAAATTCTAAATCACATAACCATTTCTGATCACTGACTTCAGGCAAAGGTTTTTCTTTGATTTCCATAAAATCAGCTATTTCCTGTCTAAGATCGTAAAATCTTTTCAGCATTTTGCCTTTGCTTAACCATCTTACTTCGCAATAATATGTCATGTAACCATGTTCCGAAGAGAGGTCATCCAAAAATGCTTTGAACTGGCGATGGTTAAGCGCGCGGGAACAAATAATATTAATGGTCTTTATTACCACGTCCATGACGTTCTGCAATCGAATGGACTTAGAACAGAAGTTTTGTTGGTGGATAATGCAATGTAGGATTATTAAATCATCTTTTTTCACGTCCAAGTCAATTGCGTTTTCTTTCAAAATTCCGATGAAACCCTTTCGTGAACCGATCATATAAGGCGCACCATCTTGGCAAACCCCAATTAATTTGCACCACTGCAAACCATACTGTTCGATAGCACTTTTAACCTCATGAAAAATATCTTCTCCACTTGTGGTCCCTTTTAGAGGCTGTAAAGCCAGCAATTCCTCAGTTACGGTAAATTCTTCGTCAACGACTCGTATGAAAATAACTATTGCGCTGTATCAGACAAGTCGGTGCTCTCGTCCAAAGCAATCGAAAATGATTTAAAATCAGTCAAACGAACAGGGTGCACAAAAGTTTTTTATATTTTGGGGAACAGTTTGATTCTGTTAAATGTAATAGTAGTGGTAAAATATTACATTATATCATCAGCCATCATATCTATACGTCGAACAACAGAGAACCGAAAATATTTACTTTTTCGAGCGCGATTTTAAAATATTCCGCGGGCCGGATCAAAAGTCGGGGCGGGCCACATCCGGCCCGCGGGCCGGACGTTGTCCATATATGCATTAGACTGTACACTGACAAGTAGCAATTACCATATCACAGACAATTTCAGAAAGCACCACCTAGTTTTTGTTTGTTAGTATAGAAAGCTACTATCAATCGCCCATAAACTGATGAAGCAATTCTTACTATTCTTAACGCTCAAATCTCACTAGGCCTGCTATTTATAGCAAAGGAATCTTGATTTTTCTACTAGTTAAAACTGGACTATAATGGAAATATGTAATAGGGAAGAAGCTTTGGATATAATAGGGTAAATGGTGAGATAGGTCTGGTTATACAGTGTGTCCAGAAATTAAGTGTCTATTTTACAGAAAATAGTGTAGGCTATAGGTGTAAGGTATAAATGGTAGTTCATTGCAGATAATGTTGTATATATTTACTGTGTAATTTTTGCTGGAGTTCGTGCACTGAATACATGACAGCAGTTAGACAAATTATTTTTGTTACTCCGAATTGAATACACATAACATTTAGCACCCTGGAAAGGGTACCGATTGTAATGTGGAAGGTGCTAAAGTCATCGCGTTATGACATTCGGATTATATTTAATTGAGACTCCATAGACAACAACAATTTGCATGTTGGATGCATATACCGTAGAAGTGGATGGCGCATTTCTGGTCGCCATGCTTAGGGACTGCTTAGTGTGAAAATTAAAAAGAAATGTGTTTACCCGACCAATTACCACGTTTTGAGAGCTCCACTACCATAACACCCGCAATTTTTTTAAACAACTTTCGAGTCACTATCAAAAGATGAGAAGCTAATTACGATGTAAGGTGGTGAACAAGTTGAAGGTAATGTGCACTAAACATATTCCAAGAAAAAACGTTGCCAGCACAATCGCTCTTTCAACAAAATGGGCAACTTACTTAATTTCTGGACACTTTGAATATATTCGATGTCGTCTTCAAGGATATTGTGTGTTTTTGTATAATTAAAACAGTTTTTCTTAATCCTTATAGCATTAATAATACCTAGTAATTATCAATTATTAACACGGAGACCGATGCTGCATGAATACTCGAATTCTTAGTTGGGATAGAGCCGATTTGCAATTCATAAAACTTCTAACTTAAGCATGCCCATAGAATATTAACTTGTTTCTTTGTAATAGTAAAAATGTAGACATTATTCACGTCAAAGTGGAACGGAATTATTTGTCGATTTAATAACACATCGCATACAGAGTAAAAGATAGTCAAAGTCATTCATGCGGTTAATCTCATGGGCAGGCGTACCTTCCCAAGAGTTTGCGGCCAGAATATGGGGCCGTAGCAACATTTTCCTTCCCTAACGCCAAAGTCATCCTGTTTATGAGCCATTCACAATGAAAATTAACTAGGGATGGGTCGATACCAGATTTTCTCGATACTCGATACTCGATACCGATACATGATTTTTTCCTCGATACTCGATACTTCGATACTCGATACCTTCAACATTTCCAGTTTCGATAAATAGGTACATTAAAAATTAAAATTTGAGAGAACTGTGTAATACCAACTAAATTAATTAAGTCTGCATATTTAATGAGACAAAATTTAATATCATTAGCCTGTGATTATTTTTAAACTCTACATTAAAACTAAAATGAGTTTTTTAAACAGTCCACTTACAATTTTTTGTTAAAAAAAATACTAGCATTCTCACTTAATTGCAGAATTGCAGAATTACAAAAGTATCGAGGGATTTTTCTGAAGTATCGTTCGATGCCGATACCATGCAAGTATCGAGAGTATCGAGGTATCGAAAGTATCGAGGACCCATCCCTAAAATTAACTGTAAACGTAGATGCGCCATTGAAAGAAAATATATGGACATTAACATCCCAAGAAAAGAACTACAGTACAGTAGTAAATACAGCCCATATATACTGTTCATTTTGTGTTTGTAACGTAGAAATTAAACCCATGTGTACATACACTTGTATGATTTCAATTTCTATATATGTGCTTAACAGAAACATGAAAGCTACTTCTGTTTCGTCTCTGACAGTCATTTTATCAGCTGTTCACGTTCTCATTTATTTGGTTGTTACCATCATTTAAGTTTTCGTTGTGAAAGCTCAATGCCTTGCTAAAGTTTGCGTTAAGTTTTATGTTAAGTTCATGGTTAATTTTCTATGTGGATGCGCCATTAGAATTCCTCAGTCCGTCCCACACGGCTGTCATAGGCAAGTGATGGTGAGGAAGCAATCTAAGGTTTATTCCAAATCCGCTTATTATTATTATACAAAAATGGTGAACTCGAGTAAAAGGAGGCTTAAGATGGAGTTCGGATACTTAGGGATAATAAATCACAGTATTCACATGCATTGTATCTTATATCATGTGTTATCAATCTAGGAAAGGTTTTTTTTTGTAATTATAGATTCCCTACATGAGTGGTTGCACGTCTTTTCATGGTAAGAGTACACTGTAATAATGTATCGCATGCTGCAGGAATATTATTGCAGCCGACGACTTCCTCTACTAACTCATTCATACAAACATTAGCATTTGCTTAGGGGAGAACACGCTGTCTAGAACTACAAAACTGTATCATTATAAGATATTAAGCAACTAGGGCATTATAAAAATTACATTATTAATGGAAAACGGAACTATCACCCTGTATGTGGAATATTTTTCTTCATTACTATCTTGAGATAATAATAGTAGAATATCACGATATCTCAATCTATCTGACGTAGCGATTGTCGAGCAAAGAATAGAACTTCCATGTGTAGGTGCTAAAATATACAGACCATGTGATTTAATAAGAGTTTCTATAGCTAATTTTATTCGAGATATGAAGGGTAAAATGGGCCAATGGGACAAACAAAACTCAATTTTCACATAGACTGGTAGACCTACGTATGGGAAAATTGTGCTCACTCTCTATCAACAACAATAATTTGTCTCCGAAGTTTTCAAGTGTAGGCCTACATAAATTTTGGTTTCCTATTATTGTGGGGATTAAAAAAATTGCATATTATACCTTTATACCTTATACCCTTACAGTAACTCAGAATTAAGGTTGTTATTGGTTTTCTTAAGTACATATGTAATTGAAGCATTCTTCTGAATGAGAGCTTACATGAAAAAGGGTCGTTTCGAGAAAAAATGCAAATGAAAAATTTTAATCTGGGCTACTTTTGTGACACATTCTTTCAACGTATTAAAGCAAACTTTTAATAGTCCTCCAGCAGTTTTAAAATGAAAATAAAATAGTATTACTTAGGTAGAATGTGGAAAATGTTTACTGAAATGAGTGCAACAAATGAAACTGGGACCAACCAAATTTACATGTAATTCTCATGAAATTGCTTCATGACACATTCAGGCGAATTTCTTTCTTCATATGACAAGTAAACATCAAACCAATAAATAGAGCTATTTTAAGGACATATTCAAGTCTGGGTTTTTATTCGTAATATTTGGAAGGGCCCATTAATCAATAGGTCCATAGAAAAAGGATGCCTCAATTCTACAACTTTGACCTTTTATAATTTAATTTGTCTTTTGATATGTAAAAATCTTTGCACAGCTTAGCCCTTGTATCTGATTATGTATAATGTTTAATAATAAAATGCTTAAAAATATTATCTAGATGTACTGCACGGGATGATTTACAATGTCCATTACAGAATTTTTTTGAATGTGGATATTTACATATTTAAAGACTTGCCAACGTTGATTTGAAAGACGTCTGAATAATAATGACATTAAATGTTTATGTCTCCGTGTAGATTATTCAAAAATTCACTACTATAAGGATTTTAAACCAAGGAACATTAAGAATGTTATCACAGTTCTTTATCTATTTTCGCATTCAACTAGAATATCAAACAAGACGTGATTCTATATAAGAATGTAAGGTAACTTACCTAGTTCTATTGTAAAGTTAGAAAATGCACTAAAACTTGTAAGGGAAAAAATAGCTTGAGATATCAATTCTATACGTACTTGGATATATTCCGATATAGCATGGTGAAATAAGAAAAGATCTGAGACCTGTAAAAGATTTTATGTCGCTCGCTGAGACAGGAAGTCTATAAAACAGGGAATAGCTTCAGGTCATTAAAGTTTTATATGGGAATCAATCTACCCCCTGATAACGTATTAGCTTTTCACAGCGCAGTATGGTTGGGACTCTTGTCTCCAGCAATTACTATCATCCAGCCAAACTTTGTTAAAGGTTAGTTCTGATTTTCTGCAACAAAATTAAAAGTAATAAGAGTATCATTAAATATCCCAATGGATAAACATCCAAATGGTAGTAATGTTATCATTAACTCCTTGCTTTAGGAACTATACTTAATCTAGAATTTACACCCTGGGAAAATAGATTTAGAATCTTTTTTTTTAACCGGAAATAAATCATTATAATATTCTAAACCACGCCTTAAAATGTTCGGGTGTACTTTGTGAGAGGGTATACCATGCATGCAACACTGAGCGTAGTCTAAATCTCTTTTGAAATCTTCCTTGTAGAAATGCTGCTGTTTCTGATGATGCTACTGCCACTACTAATCATGAGACATGACGTAGGATAGGTTGCATTCGGTTTGGAAAGTTAAAATATTATAGATTAGTTTACCTACCGTTTCAGAAGTTTACGCTAGGATAGGCTAGGTTATCTTAAGTTAGGTTAAATTAGACTAGATTAGTTTCGGTTAGGAAAGATGGTTTAGAGTGCCTGAGACTAAGATAGGCTATTTTGGACTAGATTGTGATTTTTAGGGTAAGTTGTATTCTATTGATATTATTTTCGAATTTCATATTCACACGTTTAAAATTACTTTATTTTAGTAAGTTTGTAAGTTATTGAAATTTGGCCAAGAAGTTTATTAAATTTAAAATTTCGGTTTTAGTATTTTTTCAGGTTGATCACAGATAAAAAAGCAAGCAGATGCACTAAGGGAGTTCCGTTCTCAGATAACTGTCATGGTTACAAATTATTAGAATGTCGAACTTTAAAAGAAGTTACGAAGAACATATTTATTAATAATTTCAATAATTATTGTTACTTTCGGGGTACGCCGTGGCATAGTAGTTGAGACACTGCGCTACAAACTGGAAGGTCGCGGGTTGATTC
Source organism: Ectobius pallidus (assembly GCA_964059195.1). NCBI lineage: Eukaryota > Metazoa > Arthropoda > Insecta > Blattodea > Ectobiidae > Ectobius > Ectobius pallidus. Next base: position 101,276,049 of record CAXKWD010000002.1, on the reverse strand, counting down.
CCGATGAGGTCATTGGGATCACTGAGATTTTTCAATTGACCTAATCATTCTGGTGGCACTATGACCCTGGGGTCGACCCAGCCTCTAACAGAAATGATAACCAGGAGCAATAAGACGGCCGGTGCGTAAGATTGGCAATTTTACCACCTTGCCGAATGTCCAAAGTCTGGGAGCCTCGACCTTCTGGAATCCTTAGGGGCTTTATGGCCTGTAAAGGGATCACTTTACTATAGTATAGTTTACTTTCAGCATTGGTAGTATAAATGTGTCAAGATTAAATTTTTTGGACCAACAATTTTTGTAGACTTGTCCAGTTCTGAGTAACATCACACCATAATCTCCGCCTACTGTTTCTTCTTGTTCCTCTTCTTCCTTTAAATTACCAACACCAACATGAGTACTTCGGAAAGAATACAACTGAAATTCAGTATAAATTTTGTATGAAATCTAACTGAGATCCGTCAAAACAGAGAAAAAACTCCCCGATAGGACGTCCACGTAATTAGTCCGATTGTTCCACTTGTCATAGTTTCGACAATGACAAGTTCTAGCATCGGTAATCTCTCCATGCAACCATGCAATTAAAAAGGGTCCGTTTTGTATTGGCAAGGAAAAGTGAGGAGTCCTTTTCGATACAGTGAATTATCTGGGAGGTGGGACACGCGGCAGAGCATTGTTGTTGTCGGGGCGGAGAGGGTGGACTCACCCTCCCGAGCTGCATCGGGAGCAGGAAATGGCTGACGTGTGGATCTCTCATTCCAGAACGGAAATTTCTAGATTAGTCATAGTTACTGAGAGAGTTGGTGCTAGTTATACAAGTATAGACGTAGTAAACTTGCTTGAATGACTCTGTTACTGACTGAACTCGACATTATCGCTGCTTGCCTCTCTGATACCACCTTGTGGCAGGTCCTGACATTCCTCTCGCCGTCCATTGTCTGCTAATATTACCACCACAGCCTCTCCTATCTGACCGTACAAATAACAATGTTCCTGCTTTCTAGATTATCATCAGGATTCACTGTTTTTACCTCTCTTGACTGTTTCTGTAGTAGTTATACAGATGAATGCAATTCGAAAATGTCAAAGGCTTTGTTACCAACAAATTCAGTAAAATAAGTAAACATTCTTCTACACTACAGAAGAACTTCGAGACTTCTTAGTAAGAGTCCTTCAAATCTATAAATTTCCCCCTTCGCTCTCTCCCGCTCGGTGTTTCCCATTCTCAGCTCTTTGTCTGCGAGAAATGCTATCTAGAGGCTAGGAACACTAAAGCATAATATAGTTAATTTTAGAACCAAGGTTATATGTAGATTATATAATATATATAGTATTTTACTGTGAATAAATGGTATAATACAAGAGGATTAACCCGTAATTAGTCGGAAAGTATGTCTCAACAAAGTATGGTTGAATGGAAGAGAAGGCCTAATGGCCTTAATTCCACCAGGTAAAATAAACCAATTCTAATTCTAATTCTAACAAAGTTCTTATAGGCCTATACAAATTTATTATAAGAATAATTTTCTCAAGTGTCAGCTATTAACCTATTATTCCTTTCTATTCAATATCGATAATCTTCAACGGTTAGGCCTATTAGTCTAATGGTGTACGTATGTCACCAGATAATACTTGAATAGAAAGTTACATGGGCCTAAATGATAAAATAAACTATCAAAGAAAATTCATAGCTAGATGATGTTTACTATTAAGCTTCAAGGAACCTCTTGCTCTAAAAGATAAATAATAGAATATTACCGTGTTAGAAATCTCCTTTGATCTGTGTTATCAGTAGAAATGCAAGTGACCGAGAAAGGTAGACAGCGTTTGCAGCTGTACATACTTAGGGAACCTAGAAGAAAGAATGACCTCATATTTCTTCCTCAAGCACTAGAAGTGGAAAAAGTAAATGAAATTTGAAGATAACAATAATTTTATAAATACCTACTGCGAAGAACGAAAAAGTAACATTCTTATAAAGGAAGAAATTTCAACATGGTTGAAGACCTGAGCCATTTATAATACGTCAGTTAAAAAAGTTTCGAAAAGTTTCCTGAAACTAAATAAAAAAGGGCTGTGATAAAGTGAGCCACGCCGCGAGTGAAGAGAAATGGAGTACGAAGAATACGTAGGAGAGAGACAGTGCTGCCATCTATCATGGCCCTCTGGTATACCCACACAAACTCAATGAATATGATGAGCAACGTGCGTGATATAACGAGGTAATGGGCCCACTTTGCTTGTGACTTGATGACACCACTGGCTAATACCACAGTCTAAATAGTTCCCTAGACACGATCAAATTCTTTAGGGAGATCATTTAAATACACGAAAGAATTGAATCACTTACAACAGACTGACAGGTAGAAAAATCAGTGTGAGAAAATCAATATTGTTTAGGATTGGAAAGCAATATATACAATAATTTACACGCTCTAAAAATTAACTTCTTTCAATCCAGTAATTAAGGGAAAGACTTATGAAAATCCTTTTGTGCCCGGGAGATTTTTTAACCCATGATAATATTCAAATAGCATACAAATCAGAACTACTATTGTAATTGCAGTTTTAGGATCACGTTAAAAAAGCAATTCAAAAGTAGGTGTAATTACAAAATTAAATAACTTCAATATCACTTTTTATTGACTTGTGCTAGCGCTTCAAGTAAGCTTCTAAACACAACAAATCTTTCAGATCAAATTTTGATATTGTATTTTTATTTCTTCAATCATTAGAACCTCTTTTTAATTTTTAATGAAATATATACACATCAAAATTCTTAAAAACTGATATTGTAAAAAGAAATGCAAATAAAAAAAAATCTGGTACAACTGTTCACTAGAACATCTACACTTTCATCCAATTATATTTAATAAAATCAGGAGTTTTTTTTTCACCTCGGAGAATGAAAGCGCAAGAATTTAGCTTTGCGAGAAGGGATCTTAACCATGACTTAATTTTTCATAATTAGCGGCTCCGGTCACGGAAACCACAATTAACGACCGTGGGTGTCGTCATGCTGACCACATGCCTCAATCCTGCCGTCTACCTATGGTAGATGACACAGCAGTCGGGTGGTAAGCCTATTGCCTTCAGGGATGTAGCGCCACGGAGTTTAGTTTTTAATTTTTAATATGCACAGCTATTTTAAATTGGTTGCCAATCAACTCGAGTGCTTTATGATGTGTTTTTAACAATTAAATCTACGTTGTTTTAACGTTTTGCTATGATATTTTAAATTCCATTTTTGTTTCATGTTCTTAATAATCTCAAGGGCATTCGCCTTAAATTAAGTTATAGGAATTCAAAAAATTGCAAGTAGTATGGTAGTAGGAGTAAAAGAAAGTAGAAGAAATTATTCGGCGACTAGGTGACACGTCAACAAATTAATTCAAATGTCGGCGTGTAATGCTGACAATTTTAATACCATTAATCAATTGTCTAAAAACCGCAATCCTTACCTTCGAGGAACCCTAAGGTTCTCTACGAAGGGAGAAGAGAAGAATTAGGGTGATATTAAGGGTAGGATATTGTAAAGAAAGTAAAGCGTTGCTAATACATGCAGATGTTCTGGAAACTTAGTACTAAAACTAAATAGGCTATAGCCTACATAAACTCTTTACCCTAGGATATATATATATATATATATATATATATGCACATACGTCTATGCCCTTCATTTTAAAACTGTCAATCTAACATTGTTACATACAATAAACTTTGATAGAAATTAAATTAAAAAAAAAAATTATGGTGCATGATATTCCATGATGAAACAAAGACCTACCACAAGACCGCTGCATCATCTACCTCCGTCCTACTACGTTGGCAGATAGCAAGACAGGGGAGTAGCTTATGTGGGGATCATGCAGATACCTACGGCCATTATTGGTCTTCGTGATAGGAAATAAACTACGTATAAGCCTAAATGATGTAAAATTAGTAGCTTTCTACTTTTCGTATTTATAAAATTTCCCTTAGTAATTATTTCTTACATATATGTCCCACTTTGGTTTTCTGCATATCATGGCTTGTGGGAATCATACAATCATCTCACCTTTACAATGTGCTGCCATCTCTAGGTTAGTCGCGCTAGGCGAGCCCTAGCCCCGCCTCATATGCTTTCTAAAACCGTGCGCCTTATAGTCCATAGAGACTCTATGCTAAAAGTACCAAGAGATACTATTATTTTAAGTATACGTGATAAAGGTTAATAACAGATAAGGGAGCGTTATTATAAGGGTGTGGAAAACTGGTTTACTTTGTGAGGATGGCTTTCAGGGAACTGTTAACAGGCAGGGAAGATGGAGTCGCAGGAGATCAATGCTCATCATTAGAGTTATGGCGCGGTGGCGTAACGTAATATTTATTTATTGCAGGAGCAGCAGCACGCCATTAATCAAGTCGAGCAACACAATAGCGCCACAGCGTATGTGATGTTACATCAAAGTGCAGGAAGGAAAGTGCTGAACAAAAATCTAAGTGCTCCCTCTAACACCGTACAAGCGGATCGACTCGCACACACGCCTATTGATGTTTAATATGTGCATTAAAAATGAAGATCACCATTTATTAAAGAAGTTATCTTAAATTACTGGTGAAAGCAGTTGTCTTTGCCTAGTAAGGCCTTGGCTTCCCCGTCATGGACTTTAGTCAGTATAATGCCGGTTGTCGACCAAGAGCTAAGCTAAGTTAGTTTAGCTTAGCTCACATACAGTGCGGGATTTCATATGTAGTTGTGCCGACAAAACTAAGCAAAGTTAGCTTAGCTCTTGGTCGACAACCGGCATAAGCGTATAGAAAGGAACCTGAAGTTCTCTTAAATTACTAGTGAAAGCAGTTGTTTTTGCCTAGTAAGGCCTTGGCTTCCCCGGCATGGACTTTAGTCAGTATAATGCCGGTTGTCGACCAAGAGCTAAACTAAGTTAGTTTAGCTTAGCTCACATACAGTGCGGGATTTCATATGTAGTTGTGCCGACAAAACTAAGCTAAGTTAGCTTAGCTCTTGGTCGACAACCGGCATAAGCCTTGGGTAGTCTCAGCATCCTAAGAAAGAAACCTGAAGTAAACAAAAACCAGTGTCTGTTTCACTCTTAGAACATAGAGTAATGTGCTAGAATGGTCTGGCTGTAGATGATTATTATTCCCTAAAATTTTACGCAGAAATGAATGTAGTAACGGAGATGGAAACGGCAAAACAATCGATAAATTGACGATGCTTTATACAAGAGAGAAACTAGCCTACTTTCCTCAATCGTCTTTTTAAAAAATTGAAGTACTCCGCTGCCAGAAACTTCACAATTTGAGTATACAGTAAACTCTCACTAATCGGCAAATATCAGATCGGAAATGTGCCGGATTAGTGAAAATACCGGATTACCGGAGGGTCGTAAATAAAAAAAACTTGAAATGCATAAAAGTTCTGTTATATTTTAAATAATATTATATAAAAAGGACCAAAACATGAATTTCGATGTAAAAATACTGCATTAAAATCAAATACTTTTCAATTTCTTTTAAAATTTGTTGAGACAGGTTTTATATGGTTAGGCCTATACTAGTATAGTAAAAATAAAATTAAACATAATATTCACTTACAGCTCGGAAGGTAACATTAAAATTCATTACCACAAAATTAAAATGGAACCGGCACTGTAAAGTTCACGGCGGGGGAAACACGACGCAACTGTCGATCAGAAGACTTTTGCTTACAGCGGTCTTCAATAACATGTCTCTCAACTTGCCCTTGATTCCCCATCCACGCCCGTCTAAATACAACGCCGGACTAATGGAGAGTCGGATTAGCGAAGTGCCGGACTACTGAGAGTCTAGTGTAATAGGTACGAATATAACACTATTGTTATGTCGTTGCAATAGGAAGCAAGAATAACCAAATAAGCATGGCGGAGTTTGATCCCAAGATTGTGGTTACGAAATCGCTTTCACCTCCAGGTGCTGGTCATGCGCAAGGCTTGTAAATTATAGTTTACTGATCTTGGGCCATGCGTGCTTAATAACTAAGACCTATTAGAAAGAGAGACTAATCAGAGTCTTTTACGTCGGGTTTTAGGTACCAAACGACTTTGATATTAAAATGACATTAAATTCCCTATATTTCCAACTGTTATCTAATGCGGCACATCTTACAAGAATCTCTATCATGTACAAAGTGGAAATATGTAACTGTACAGATTTTAAGCAGCATGTTCCTCCTGTAGAAATAAACAAAAAATGCACGAAAATGCCAATACCATTTTTGTCTCAAGTGAGTAATTTTCTCAGGAAACATATTTTGTCCTGAACTTTAACCGTGCTTTAATTGATAAGTAACTTTTCAGCCGTACTATTCTCTTTTTTCTCACATTAACAGAGGAAAGAATAAGGGATACATTTTCCCTTGCGGATTCTCATTCAAATTAGTAGATTTCATGCAAATTAAATACAAATATAATAACGTGAAAAACAAATTTCATAAAGTTTGGCAATATCTAGGCAGTGAGTCTGTTTTTTATGAGTGACAGTAAAGGTAGTAATCTCCGCATATACGATCTAACACTGCGCTGTTGCAATCCTGCGAAAACGAGTAATTAATTATCCCTTTTACCATGGATTTAATCAAGGAACATAGCATAAGTTTAATGTTTATTTTAATATTATCTACCGCCCATTTAATCTGCACATTTAAATTACCAGTACTTCCACTCTGTATTACAAAAATAGCGGTACTATCAGAGTGCTATCAGACTGCAAGTTACTGCTTATGCACAGAGCCATTTTAACGCATGGACAAAGCTTGTGGCTGCCGGGAGCGTCTGCTTATAAGGGGCAGGCAAAATAATTTCAGAACAAATCTGTAGAGCCAAATTAAACAGACCTACTCTTTAACAATATCTGCGAATCACCGTAGCACAGCTGCGATATTCTCTCTTTTGCACTCACTCTCGTGTTCGCTTTAAATATTCGTTATCCTCATCTAACTTGCATTTCTTCATATTCCATAAGTTTTATCTTCGTATTATTTGCACATGATGTCTGTTTCTTGTATTCATGTATTTCATTTCTTGTATTTCATTTTTTTATTGTTATAGAATTTAATTTTTTCCCCGTGGCTGAGTGGTAGAGAAGGCCTTATAGCCTTAAATCCGACAGGTTAAACTAATTAATTAAATAAATAAATATAATAAGTTAACTTATTCGCCTAACAAATGTGTATAAAAAATAATTATTCCTAAAATTACCAGATATAAAACAAAAATTATAATACCGTATTTATTTTAAAAAACATGCTAGGTGCATATATAATTTATTGTATTTAGCCAAGGCTACTGGAATACGGTATTATTAGACAGTAGTTTAATTTACTGATTTTAGACTTTCAACAGCAATGAAATTTCATAACCAAATGACAATATTTGAGTCTTTATTTGAATTTCCAGCATTATTAAGTGTGAAATATAAGAAGCCTACCAACATAGTTCGATTTATTCGATTTATTTTTTTAACTCTATTCCCTGCTAGGTCTATAACTAACAATGAAGATTTGTGAAAATTATTAGTACCCCTCATTTCATGATTAATGGAAATGATTAAAAGTATAAGCAAAATGTTCGATTTTATTTTATTTTATTTTATTTTAATTTTAGTTATTATTATTATTATTATTATTATTATTATTATTATTATTATTATTATTAAATATTATTATTTTAAGGGACCTAAATGTTAGTTTTGCTTGGGCCCTTCCATCAGTGACTCGTCTTCGATAATGCATCCTCTTATGTATTTCATTTTTTTTTTCTTATGTTTAAGTGAGTTTCTTAAAGAAGAATCGGGGTGGGGTTAGAGCAAACATTTGCTTAATGAGGTTACAGGCAAAGAGCCTAAAAGTCAGTGTTAGAGACGAGGGCGTGGGCAGGCCTCGCATTGACACGCCTCGACCGATGTTTCCGGCGGCTGATCTCTGTTGTCAATCTAAGTAATCACAAACACTGATCGCTTTTACAACCCCAACTGTCACATATCGTGTTTCGCCTTCAGCCTGCCCCGTTCTATTCTGTCTATACAAGCGTTTTATTTAATAAAGAAAAATGATTTAATAAATAAAGCAAATCTATGTCAATGTGACAAGTATTGACTGAATATTAGGCAGAATGTCTATATATTAATAAAAGGAATATAGTCTAAAGTATGTAACAGTAGGCCTACTCACCTCATCGTTTTCGCGATAACTTGGAGCTTCGATAATAATAATAATAATAATAATAATAATAATAATAATAATAATAATTTATTGCATCTGTAGCTATACATTGTATAGATACACATTGTCAATATTATTTAGAACAAATAAGGTTACAGTAACTGCAAAATCATTTATGTAAAAAAATCCTTAAAAGAATAAAATGTCTTCTTATACAAATACTCTTTCAGTTTAAATTTAAAACACCTAACATGTCGAAATGCATCCCCGGAACCATTCCAAACTAAGAAGTTCCTAGTTCACTGACACTGGCCACAGTAGCCAGTGCAGTAATTAAGTACTGACATATAGTGGATATTGTGGGGTACGCCGTAGCGTAGTGGTTGAGGCGCTGCGCTACAAACCGGAAGGTCGCGGGTTCGATTCCCGATGAGGTCGTTGAGATTTTTCAATTGGCCTAATCCTTCTGGTGGCACTATGGCCCTGGGGTCGACTCAGCCTCTAACAGAAATGAGTACCAGGAGCAATTCTGGGGGTAAAGGCGGCCGGTGCGTAAGGCTGACAACCTTACCACCTTCATGTGCCGAATGTCCAAAATCTGGGAGCCTCAACCTCCTGGAACCCTCTGGGCCTCCATGGCCTGTATAGGGATCACTTTACCTTTTATATAGTGGATATTAGAGGGACTATATCGAGTTTATCTTTTTAAATCGTACTGGACTCCTACCGTAACATGTATATCCCTTACTGTTAAAGCAAGCTGTCACGGCACCAAGATATATTATATGCAATTTTAACCTATGTAATTTAATGAACTTCTGTAGTAATTCATTTTTAGGATTCATGCAATAAATAGTTAACTTAATAACAAATTAAAGTAAAAAATTAAAATTAGGTTATTAACTTACTATTATATCATTTTTAATTTTTATCAATTTAATTTACTCTGCATTTGATAAAATCAAGATTTTCTGCAATAAGAGTATTATAAAGTTTCAAATAAAAATTTAGACCACGTAATTGCTCAATAGTAGTCCTGCATTTTGTTTCTGCAAAGCGAAACTTTTTTTTACAAAGTTAAAAAGAATAAATTTTGATCGGCTAGTAAGGTCATAAGATAATAACGCAATCTTATAACTTTAAACTTTGAAGAGTCAACCATTACTAATTGTTGAGTTCATCTCAGGGCGAAATTCAAATATAAGTCGCCCCTTAAGCTCCGCCCATTCGATATTCACATTTGCATGGACTGTGTGATGTATTTTGTATCTGAGCGAAGCAGAGTGATCAACTGTCCTTGTATATTGTCGGAAGTGCCTTCTATCCACCTCTACATATAGCTAAATAGTGCATAACACTAACCACATAGTTAAGTGCGCGAAGCGGAGGCGGCAGCCGTAGCCGTAGGTTTCGAAAATCTGGCATATTATATCTTCCGCGAGGTTTGTCAGCCTGTCACCTCTCGCCTAGCGGTAAGACGTCACACCTCCAACGTCCAATCACGAGTTTCTTCATAATACGAGGACAGAAGAATTCGCTAGATCGTAGTATAAAAGAAACTGCATCGGTGAGGGCGGGTTGGGTGGGACCGATTCATCCCAAGGGGCGACTTATATTTGAATTTTCCCCATCTCAGTATCACTTGCGTAACTCCGTATGAAATACAAGTCACTGTTCGATTTACTTAACCTTCATGGTATGGGCCACCGTGTATGGGCTTAAACTCAGAAGCGCTAAGCACTGTTATCCCCAAACACGCTAGTCCTGAGTTAACCTAGAATCTTAATTTTTTCAAACTATCAAGATCAATATCCATCTCGTATAGAGTAAATGTACGCGATAATATAATATTAAGGATCTTTTTATCACCAGCTCTGCAATTTTTGTGGCAGGATCTGCAATTTTTGTTGCAGGATCTACAATTTGAGCAGCGGAAACTAACATGAGGCGGAGGGAAATAACTTTAATGACGATAGATAACAATTACTAATTGTTGGGCTCATCTCAGCAGTACTTGTGTAACTCCGTATGAAATACGAGTCACTGTTCGCATTGGGGATGTTGTAAAATTTTATCGCCCATATCAAATCAATATTCAATGAGTGGGCGCCCGCATTGTAACGACTGTGACCGGTCTGTCTGCATTGCTCTCCTATCATCACAATTCCTTCACAGAAGGCAATCAAACATCATTGTTCTTTCTGTCGATTCGAGCATATTTCCTTTCAAAGCGATTGTTCCAGATTTATGTCAAGACTCGCAATTGTTAAGGTAGAGTCATTCATTTTTCATGTTTTTTAGCGTATGTTATACCCTCACAAAATGCAACTGTCCTACAGGGTTAAACGAAACTTATAAAGATAATATAATTTCTATTAGGCTATACTTTTTCTGTTCCAAATATGGTATAGAAACAGGTATTTTACGTTGAACCGTAATATGTTAGAGATATGTAAAATTTTAATGAATTAAATGGTAAGGCTATATGGAGGTCTATGGTACATTTTGTTTTGCAATTTCATTCTCAAAGTAATGCAAATTATTCCACATTATTCTGACAGTTTATTTGCAGCTGTTTCAATGGCACCAATGGTATCATTTTCCTTCAATTGGAGTAAGAATTGTAGAATGGCACTACGACATTCGGCTGTTTTACATTGGAGTTTCTATTCACATTTGTCAAGGTAATGGGAACGTCGCAATCGGTGCCCACTTGACTGACGTCCATACTCAGCTCCATGCCTGTTTACTTTGCAAGACTTGTAGTACGCCATTTACAGTGGACACATGACAGGATGAAAGATCGCTTCACTACTGTACACTCGTAATATCACACCATTACTCAGATGCGCATGCGCAGTAAAGCCTACCATTACTCCTGTGTCTATATCATATTATGAAAAGGAGGGAGTATTAAATTAAGAATTTTCTTTAGAAACATGCAACTCACAAGAATAAATTGTATCTCTTTTCGGTAGTTCTAAGAGATTTAATAATTGCACTAACATACTGGGCCAACTATGAGATACAGAAGACCAACAACGAAATTATATTTAAGTTTTGTAGATGGACAAGCTAAATAAGCCGTGAACATGAACTGATTTACATAACCTTAAAAATCCAATGGAAACTGCTCACATTATTGTGTCTAAGCATAGCTTAGGTACTGCAAAGTTTCATTCTCGTTGCAACATAGAATAAGTGATCAAAATTGCGAGAGTTTTTTCAAAACCGTATTTTTTACGAGGTAGGACTTCAGAAAAGTTTGCGGAAAATGTGGATAGCTGATAACTATATTTAAGAAAATTCCTATCAAAACGATTTCAAATAAAAATTTTAATTTCAATACAAGCAGTGACTATACAAATCCGTAAACTAAAGCAACAAGCAATACAGGTTGTATTAAATTTCTAGATGATTGCTGTTTCATAATATTTTACTTAAAAATAAGATGTTACATAGTTTTAAAACTTCTGTACCTGATGTTAAATCATATTAATTGTAAGTTAATAATACTTACTAATTCCTACAATTCCTAAGCAAGCTAATGGAGTTTTTTTTTTCTATATTAGGCAACCCGGAGGTTCACTGTCGCGCTTACATGAGTCCGTCATTCAACCTTATTCTGTTCTACCTCCATTCAACCATCCTACGAAAATCCTACTTCCCTTAAATATATTTTAATATTGTCCTCCCACCTACGTCTAGGTCTTCCAAGCAGTCTTTTTCCCTTTCGGTTTCCTAGTCAATATTTTTGTGATATGTCTTTCCTCACCCTTTCGCACAATATGTCCAGCCCATTTCATCCCCAATGATTTAATTATCCTTACTATATTCGGTAAAGAGTTCGTTTTTTGAAATTCGTTATTATGCAGTTTTCTCCAGTCTCCGTTTTCAAATCTCTTAAATCCGAATATTTTCCGAAGCACCCGAAGAGTAAGCAACCACGTCTCACAACCATATAATACAATCTGCAGGATAATTTATTGTCTTATAAATTTGTATTTTTACATTTCTGGACGGAAGACGAGAAGATATAAGTTTCTGAATTGCATAAAACAAGAATTTCCTGAATTTAGTAAACACTTAACTTCTGCCCTTAGCTATGAAAAAAAAAACCCTTTGCAAAGTACATAAGAAAAACTTGTAAAAATTCATATATTTTATACACTATATACCACAAAATGATCTAATAATACCGTATATATGTAAATTAGATACCAAGCGTCAGACTATGACCTATGTACTTGGGTAAAATAGGATTGATTAAATACTGGAAAAAATAAAAATAAATCATGAGAAAAAATGTTAAAAATCAGGTAACTGTAGAAAGAGTAATAATATACCTTATTAATATAGTTTAAATCAGGACTAGAATATTTATTAATGAAATGAGAACTCTCTTGTTTACAATACAAATTATTTCAGTAGAATTGTGACTTAATTATTTTGTATTAACGTATGAATGATGAAAAGGAACCCGATGGGGTGTGAGTGTGTGTTGTGCAGCCACTTCTCTGAACACTCAGCTATCCTCACAATGCGTGGGTAATGGCAACTCTTTCACTTCTCGCTTTACTAATAAGGGAGGGGGGAAATAAAAACTTTTAATCTCGTATACAAAAACAAATGAGGCACGTGGAGACTCAAAATGGCTGTGGCATCTCATGTCTACACGTGTACGCTTGTGCTGTTGTTGGACTCCGCCTACAGCTACAAGTACTCAAGAACGTAACATTTAATTAAGAGATTTAAAGCGTCATTTTGTGTTTGTTTGAATGTATGTGTTTAGTAACATTGGATTAAACAAATCCCATTCTTACAGCTGCTCATGTACAGCATTACTTTTAAAAGCAAAATCTATAGACCCAATCGATAGTATTGATATTATTATTAAAATAAAATAAAACTGTTTTGAATGAAATTATCCTAACGCATGGAAAGGTTTCTTGATTATCACTTATTCCATTTAAAAAAACGATTTATATATTAACGTACTTACTATGTATTAAATCTATAGACTCATTCAATAGTAAGCCTACTGATATTACAATTAAAATAAAATTAAATAAAATTGTTTTGAATGAAATTATCCTAACGCATTGAAAAATTTCTTCATTATCACGCTTTCCATTTAAAAATACGATTTATGTATTAATGTATTTACTATTAATAAACTTTCATAATTATTTTCGCCTTCTGACCATATTAATGTTTAATTATACTATAAAACTGTACTTATAGTGTACTTACAGTGCACTTACAAAATTGTTAGGCCAAACGTATCTACCAAAAGACTGATATACAATATTATGTGTGAACATACATTTAGGTCAAGTAATGGCTTGGACAAACTATAAATGAAACCGGAATCGACTGCCCTGTACTTAGTGAAATCGCCATAGTACATGGCAGTACATAATGAATAATTTCCGCAAATGTGAGCTATTTTCTTGAATGCGTGTTTGAAAACCAATTTATTTTATACCCGTAAAAATGCCATGTATTTAGAATCCAACATTTATTTACAGGTCAAACTATTTAAAATATCTTCTGAGTGGGAGTGGAATCCGGCAATTTCTGCTTCGTATGGAGTCGTTAAAACCGCCCAGATAACCAGAAACACATCCGGATTATTTCCAAATATTCTTCTAGGAACATTTATAAAGGGTCTACGACTTACAACCCAACTGGTCTTAGATTCTACTCACTAAACAGGGACGATCGGATTCCATTCCTGCCTAGTAAAATATATATCCTACAGAGAATAGGTGGCAAATTGTGATTAGCGAATCATAGTCTATACCATACCTGAGCAACTGAGGGGAAACGTTTTAGTATCCCACCCAAGCTGTGACGTATGAAACCTGCTCTTCATGTTCAGTGTCACGTCGAAACTGCTTTATGCTGACGTCAAGGGAGACTGTAGTGGGAGACATTACCCCACCGCACAGTGGCCCAATGTGAACCAGTTGCGCACCCGTGGTCTATACACTACGCAACATGCAATGCAAGCCACGTCTCGACCCTTCGCACCGTAGTTCAAGTTCTTCGCGTAATGTGATAACGAACCTAAGTAAGCAAAGCTACTGAAGCGAGTCGGCGCTGAAAATTGACTTTAAGACGCCCATGCTATATTGTATAACGAAAATCTCTTCTATTAACTTTAAAATCGTCAATAATTATTTTTAAGTTATTCCTTTGGAAGTTAGCTTCCTAACAATAATTCATTTTTATGAATGGAGTAAGTATATGCATTTAATGTAAAGATATTCAGAAATGCTCATTAATGAATGTAACTCACCTGATTTGGAGCTCACACGCAATGAGTCGGATATAGTTGTGGAATGATACGCTTTCGATGAACTCAGACCTGCAAGAAGACACCGAAATCATTGAAGTTCAAAATAAGAGTCCAGTTACTTTTGAGAGGTTTAAGAAATGGAGAGTTCATATTTAATTTGTGATAATATGAACCTCTATTACTACGTGGTAAGTTAAAAATTCAACTCCGTCCTAAAGTAAGTAAACTGAAGTAAAAGAAACCCCTTAAATTTGATGAATGTAATTTTGATATAACTTATATTGATATAGAAATTCAATTTTAATAAAAGTACCTCACAACACTGACATTTCTGTTCTTTGAAGTTAATGTCACAATTCAATCGAATTTGGTTAAAATCTGTTGTTTCCTAAAACTCGGTCTTAATCAGTATTTTACTTCATAGATTTATAACAAATATTAACTTAATATTATTTCCATGTCGCGCCATTTGCTACAGTGTCATCTCCGACAGCGTTTATTATATGTGAAAATCTCGTGTAACTGCAGGTGATTTTCCAATAAAAGAAGTATTGTCCGAGTTATTTTTCCACAATAGAAGATTCTCAAGAACTCGCAACTTTTCCCCCACACTTTTTCTAGGCTTGTTGACTAAGCAGACCTCCTGGCTCCTGGTCTTGATGTATAAAATGATAGACGGTTTTAAAAGTTGCATATTGTAAAAATGATTTTGAAAATAATTCTATCACTGTGCCAGCTTATGAAGATGTGCAAATGTTTCCAGAAAACCTAATATAATAATATACTTACTGCTAATGATGTATATATGAGTCACAGCTAAAACTTGAATGGAGCAGCGATATAAGACTAATAAATTAACACTTTACGTTAGAATGTGAAGATTTTTATCAACGTGTTACGATTGTCGTTTGTGGAATCAAGCTATTTCGTTGAAATCTTGTCAAACCTAGAGCTCACCGATAATTTTACCCGATGAATGCTTATAGAGGCGTATAAATTAGCTGTGAAAGGGGTCTTTTTCAGTCACTTTCTAGAAGGCCTTACATAAGCTTTGACATTTTTCTTTACTTTATTTCTTTCTCCTTCATATTGAAGCACGTCTGTCACATAAGAAATTGTTTATTCGGTTTCTCTTTTAACTTATTCATTAAAAAGAACAAGTTGGGATGTGGTATTCTTCAAGGGTGATTCTATCCTTCCACTGAACTGTCGGTTCTGGTCTTTTAGGTATAGAAACGGCAGTATAAAGATAAATAATTATGGGACTGTCGCAAGTGACGCAAGTTGTCGAGGTGAATAATACGCTGTCGCATATGAAGCTGTCGGAATTGACGCGAACTCAAAATTTCGGGTGTATTACTTCTATATTATTACCGTAAGTTTTTAACGTAAAATTGCTTTCAGTTCAATGTAAATCAGTGTTACAAGTGCACACGAAAGCAAGCTGTGCATTGAAAGAGATCTCAGTGCGGACTGTGATTCCAGCATCGATGTTTACAGAGGAAATCGCTCACGTTAAGAAGATACCTTAAAATTCGACACTTCAACTAACTCTTCGCCAAGAGCGAAATCATTTTAAAGATTTAGATGTTAATATACATCTAGTGCCTTCAGCGGTCGTGCCGTTGAAAACTATCCTTACCAGCGACTAGTACAGCTATAGAAGAATTACGCTGAAAGAATTGAACGCAGTTATTATTTTAAATACAAAAATATATAGGTCTATATAGTTTTTATGAGTCTTAATAAAAATCAATGATACGTTAGTAACATTGAAGGAATGAATCTAAAAGAAGCTTAATACCCGAAACTTAAACGCGTAATTAGTAAGATTTTTAACGATTGTAGACATTTTGGACAGAACATGATTTATAAAGTAACCCGTATTAAGTCATTTTCTTCTTCTTCTCCGTTTCACCCAACTTTGGGGTACGTTGAATCAATCACTTCTTAATGTTTTGTCACTTCTTAAGTCATTTTATTTCAGTATTATTTAATTTTTGTAAGGGTCATTTAACGATGGTTTGCCAGAATTTTTACCCGCAGGAGTTCTTTCACATGGCTATTAAAATATGCTGAAACTTTCAAGTATAAAGTCAAAACATGTAGCATTCCACATATTTTCAAATTTCCGCTTTCCTTGCGTTGAAAGACACATAGCGGCTAACACCAGAGCACTGTACTGGGGAAGAATGCATGCGGTGTTTTCTGTTAACTGTGCATGAAGGGTAGGGATTGGGAGACGGCTGATGAATCAAATGTCCCAGAAAACTTTAACTAGATAATTTAGATTATCGGGATTTGAACCTATGTCCCTATACTCAGCGAATGCAGGTGAGATGTTCTACTTTCTGTTTCAGAGGTGGCCAAACTTTCTTATAGTCCACTGATATGAATATTATTATGATTGCTTATTTAACGACTGAATTTTAAAATTATAATCCTTTATGATCTAGCTATGCAGTGGAAGTTAATTAATTTTTTTTATTACTACCGTTAACCTCACACAATATTTGGAGGAAGAATTCTGTATACTTACTTTATAAAAGAATCTCAAACAAAATAAGTTAGTAGAAAAGTACGAAAGATATTCTTCCACAATAATTCCTTTAAAGTAGCCTACTTGACGCCCTCGAGAGCCAGAAAGATATATAATCTATGTTATGTTTGCAAGCCATTTCTATTTCATACATAAGAATTCACGTACAACTATATAATGCATAAAATGTTATTATAAATATAATATAGTAATTTGTTATTGTTAAATTGGGCGTGCTATATGCAGGAAATATAAACCGCGTGCGTGCTGCTGGCAGGAAAAAACGTTGGCTGGGTTTTCACAAAAACGACTATAAAAACTAAAGCGCTCTCTGGAGCAAAATACGAGAATTTCCAACAAAACCATTAGATACTTACAAAGAGATATAATGTCACATTTAACAATGCAGCCTGTTAAAAAATAGGCACTAAGCGTGGAAGCGTAACATTCAGAGAAAATTATCAAATATAAACATAGCAGAATCGGAATATAAATACAAGGGTATCAGTTTGGCATATTATATAATAATGCAAGCTCAAATACTGGAACAAAATGTGGCTTCATGTAAAACATTGCAAGTACCACCGCCCTCTCCTGTCATAAATCTTCACACCAATACAAAGTACATTATACATCCTTGATTTAATGCATCTATATGTACACAACTGTATGTGGGGGCACGCATACACTCTATATGTATGGGCACAGTTCATTGTCTGTTAATGGCATCTATTTTTGCATGTTTTTCAAATAAAACTGTATATTGGGAGTAATTTATAATTGTTACGTATAGTGAGTGGGTATTTGTGCTTTTTTACGGTCTCTCATTTTTTTCCCCAGTTTTACTAACTTTGTACGTAAATTCGGGAAACGCCAACTAGATGCGATCAAATACTAACTCGACGTTTGAGTGAGAGAGAGAGAGGAGGGATAAAACATGACACTAAAAAAGGAACGACTGCCCATTATTACCAGAGATTCATGTAGTAAATTTCTCTATGAATTCATTCTCAATGTCACAGAGGTGGTTATATATTGGCATATAATTCGTATGGAGGAAGTATCCTCTCCCTCCACTCGTCATACGGGGCCCGGTGCATGGTTTTACGTGGATGTCGCTCCAGATAATAAAAATGGCGTTTTGCGAGTTGGCTCACCACGATGTCGCCACCAATACACCCTCAACCTTGCCTATTTGATAAACCTGCCAAATGTGAATGTCCAACTTTCAGGTTAATCACTTTGCAGTTAGCGCTGCTGGGTGATAAGTTCCCTGCTGCCTCAGAACATAGTCTCGCGGAAGCTCAGAACATATATATCATTCCTGGTGTATGTGGTCTGGTATTAGATATGTCTGGAACAACTTTGCCGCCATCTGACATAATACTACTATCAGCGTCGCAGTTCGAACTTTTAGAACCTCGTTATTATGCTGGAATAAAATCTACATCTTCACTACCAGTCATTTTGGAGACAGACTACGTATTTTCATACCTGCCCTTAGATTATAGAGGTGGAGCTACATTTTTGTTAACATAAAATACCTTATCAGTTTTTAGTATGAGAACGGTTTCTGACTACACGAAATGTGTTTTGATCGTACCATAATTTATAAAGAGCGGTCTCTAGTATTAAAACTAAATAACAGATACGTTAATTAATACAGGCTACCGTGCAAAGCTTATGAACGAAATCATACTTTATAAAACTCGTAGTAAAACTTATAAACTTAACATACATCGCGGCTATTGTTAATATGATAAATATGTTAGTAGTAGTAGTCGTATAGTTATGTAATAAGACGATTATGTGCCCGGCTATTATAAACATTAGTGCTGGATATTATGTGTAATACTCTGAGACGTAACGGTATCATAATGATCCTCATTTTGAAAATGATTTTCATTATGATATCGGTGTGGTATTATTATCAAACAGTGCACGATCTTGAGACCTTAAGAGTAGCAGCTGAAAGCAGAGTAATAAATAGCCTGTATTTAAAATAAAATCAATTCTGTTTGTATTAATTTAATATCATATTAATGAGTTCATTTCGTGTTGTCGAAAACCTTTGGTTTCAAGAAGACGACCAACAGGAAGCTTTGATTTGACCGGCGCCATGAGCTGCCATCTGTCGTAGAAGACAAGATCTACGACAACCAGCTGATATCGTGGGCTCGTGGCCGTTTGTTTGAGTGAATCTAAGGTCTCAAATTTTAAACATTTAGGCTAATGGTCGAACAAAAACAGTTCCTATGAAACTTGCCTATAATGGTAATTAAGATGCTCGTATGAAAATTGCTCGTTCCATAAACATAATATAGTCAGCCCGCAAATGTTTTAGACAGTGTGTTGGGAACGTGTAATCCGTGCACTTTTGTAAAACTCGTTTGCAGTAGATGTTAAGTTTTGTGAAAATTCCTTCATTTCAGCCTCCTGTTACATCAGTATATATTAAGTTTAGCTGAATTTCGACTACATCTACGAATTCAGCTGGTGTTAAAACATGAGGATACACCGGCATCTCTAAGATTAAAATTTTTGTAGATGTTAAGTTTTGTGAAACCTCTCCTACTCTGGTATACATATAATTATAAATAAAGTTGAACTTTAAAAAAATCTTAATTATAGAATTAGAAGATCTTACAGGATAAGTGCCTTAAATTAAGGGTGCCAACTGGACACAGCCAAATAAAAAATCGAAGAACTACATTTTAATTTTTTTTTTTACTTAATTCAATATATATATATATAATTTATTTTGAAGCAAGTATCACTGAAGGACTTCCTTTCTATTTATTTAAAATTTCAGGATACAAAGGGTTATGGACAATATTGGGAGAGTTCTGAAGAATATGTAATTATTTATGGCCAATTCCTGTAATGTTCCTATACTTTATAACATTCGAAATAGCCACTTTTCTTTCTCTATACTACTATGTAGTTCCATGCTAATCTATTTTAACACGCATACGCTCTAGAAGTACCTAATGGAATTGCATTTACACTTGCTAACTTCTACTGCAGCATTCATTAACCAAACAAAACAAAAACAAATGAGTGTGTTCTCTTTCTTTCAGACATGCAAATGCGGAGAAATATGTCGTCCATATCTCGTACTCTCCTCCTACAGACTCCAAAGAGAGCTAGCGAGAGTGAGAGAGAGAAAGAGAAAGAGAGGGACATACAGTGTGATGGATTCCAATATGGCGCGCACAATGGTTAATGTGTGCATGTCTTCATGTGTATGAGAAGAGGCAGCATGCAAAATGGATGTTATTATCACTGCTCCAGAGAATATGATAAGAGCTAACGATGATGCTCTCTCTCCCTCTCTCGCTTAACTTGCACGTGGATAAGGCATGTCACTCTCAACCCCTCATTCCCTCCCTCTCTCGCTCTGGTTACCATGGATACATTAACTCTCCTCCCAAGGTCCCGATCTTGCCTTTGTGCCCATGCAATGTAATGTAGATAAAGGAATTTACTCCTGGAATGTAACAATCGCTCTTCTCTTCTCTCTCTCTCTCTGTGTAGACCACAGGTGTAGACAACACAGGAGATAATGGCGTTATAGTCGCGTCAACAGTCTTGTTTTAAGCCCTCTAATTCCAGTAATTGTTGTTGTGTACTCCCCCTACAGGTCAAATTGAATGTCCTCTTTCGTTAGACTTGTATCTTCGGTCTTTTAAATTTCATGATAATGTGGAATCTTAAGACCCTTAGAATAGTGTATAAAGTAATTTACCACTAAAAACTTTGAAGTCGACATAAAAATACCGAAAACTGTATAAAAACGAAGTCAATATTTCGATAAGTGTGAGTTCATAATCAGTATTATAGTAAGATTGTTGACATAATGACGAGAAAATGATTGTATTCTCTGAGTACAGAATGTATTTTTCCTCTTTCTTATTGTAGTTCCTTTTTAGATGGAAGAGGTAGAAATTAAATGTTTGAAGACGAGATAAGAATTGAGATGCGACGTATGTTTCGTACCAAAATATTGATTAAGTGGACTAGAACTTACCTTTCAGAATACTTTTCTTTTTTACTTTTTCTTACGTATGCCTCTATTAATAAAATCAGGTAAACGGATGTAACAAAGTGCCAGAATGCTTTTGTTCAGTGAGTGATAATTGCAATTATGATATGCAGAAAATAAGTCATTTTTTAAATCGATTTCCGAGTTAAGATCCAGATCGATTCATTAAACAGGGCTAACAAAGGTGTAGTTTGATAAACATACGTGAAGGAATATGTGGTTAGTGTTATTTGTTGAAGCTAACTGTATTGCAACTTCCAAAGTCGAATACCATAAAATAGGCACTACCTTGGGCATTACTCCGGCACCGGTCAACCGCTTTGGTCAATAGGCTTTTTCACATGGACGTTATAAATGAGTATACCAAGTTTCATGAAAATCCGATAAAGCGTATTTGAGTTATCGCGCGTAGAGACACACAGACGGACAGACAGACGGACAGACATTTTCCCGTCCCCCATACAATCTCATAAAGTACCATTCTGGCACTTAATAAAGTGTTATATTGTTAAGATATCTACTTGGAAAGTGACTAGCGTCTGAACGGTAGAATAATTATATAATTTTTTTCTTTAGTAAAATAAACAAGCACCTACATACAGTGAGTATTGTTCATCAGACAGAGCAGAGTACCTTAAATACAATTCCCTACAGAAGGAATGCACCACCAAAGATAATGTCAATTTTTTTTTTCATTTTATTAATGTTTGTGAACTGTGAATTGCTTATTTAGACAACATTTAGTGCAGTGTGAATTATTTACTTTCATAGAATACATTTAGTCTGTAGCCTATTGGGTGTTTCCACATTACGTTACGAAAACCCAACAAATTGAGAAAGAACATTACAAATTTAGGTAAAAATATAAATAAATTGTGCCATAACAATGGTTTTTAAGAATTTCCCCTAACCCGAACTGTCAAGATGTATGACTTCTGTGATTATAAATCTGGGATTAAAACTCACATCAGGTCTAATATAGATTATTATAGACTATTATTATATCCGTAATTCTGATTTCAGTCATAACTCTACAAGACAATAACCGTCATCGGTATAGTACTAGAATCAAGCTCACATAAATGCCATCTGCGTGAACCGGGCTAGACTCTGCGAATGTAAGAACAAAATGCACGTGTCTTAGCTTTGCTCCACCCAGGTCGATTTATATTAGCGTTGCAGTCGTCAGGATTAATTAGAATGGTAGAAATGTCTCGACATTCTAATCTTCTGTGCCATGCATTTTTTTCTTTTTTAAGTTTAGATCCCTGTAAAAATAATCCAATTAAAATTTGCTGAAAGTATGACATACAGTTACTCTTCTGCACTCCCTCAAATTAGTAGTTACGTTTGTTTCCAAAATATTTTTTTTGTTCGACCATACTATAATACGCTTAATACATGTGACGTAACGGTATCATTATGATGTCCATTTCGATACAAATTTCCATTATAACATTGGTGTGGTGTCGATATTATCGAACATGGAACGATCTTCAAACCTGGAGAGTAGCAACTGAAATTGCATAGTACACAACCTATATTTAAAATTACATAAAGTTTGTTCGAGTTAATTTTAATGTTATAGGCCTACTAGACTGAATTCATTTCGTGTCATACGATGGTTTCAAGAAAACTACCAACAAGAAGTTTCGACTTGATAGGACGCCACTGAGGTGCCATCTGTCGAAGAGGGCAAGAACTACGAGGACAAATGGTAGCAAAGTTCAGCCGTTTTCGCTTGTTTAAGTGAATCTAAAATCTCAAAACATAAATATTTAAACTATGTTCGAACAAAAACAATCGTAAGAAACTTGTCTATAATGGTAATTAATAAGAAACTTGTATGAAAATCATGAATCTTGCTTTGCTAGTTTCATAAACATACTCGTAACTTAATAAATGCCATTATAGGCTCGTTGCTTAATGTACTATTCTATGAGACTTTTCAAGAGTATAAAAATGTTGTACTTTTTATAAATAATAAATATTATCCGTAAATTTACTATATCTAATACATCAATCATTCAAGCGTCTAAACAAGAAAACTAGCAATGAGTAGGACTGCTATTTTTGCTGTATTCTTAAAAAAAATAAACTTAACCGATCACTAAATATAACACAGCAATGAATATGTATAATTAATATATTAAGCTCAACAGTAGATAGTCAAATACGGTAAATTACTGTAAGTATTCTCACCCAGGAAATGTTCACTAAATATATCACACGAATGAACAGAATATACAACTTCAATGTAAAACAGCGGTATCAGAACCCAGAAAGTTCGTTGGATGAGATACATTTTTCTTATCTGACCCAGAGAATTTCGCGTTAGGCTAATAAAATTACTCGTTTCTTCTGGTGAGCCATAATGTAGGAAGAGCGATCCCCTTTTGACTCACTCCAAATATCGCAATTTGGCTAGAGGTCCGGATTTTATTAATAGGATACATTCATGGGTAACTTCTTGAGAGGATCCGGATATTTATTGTGACTATTTAAAATATACTAACAGAATTAAGCATGTAATTAAGAATGAAGACCACGAAAATGAATGAATCACATCAATATTTGTGTCACTGTAAGGAAGTTAATCGAACAATATTATTAAAGAATATCGATAGTTTTTCCTTCGGAAATAATAGCGCTTTCTGCGACTTTACATCAGCTGTTTTATTGTTTAGATTAACCTCATTGATATATTATAATACCTTGTATTGATATTGTAGTAATTATTACTGGACGGTTAAAATGTTTCCCCATACATATAATTTATTATACATTATGTTCATACCTCCTTTTGTTCATATACAGCTTACCCAATCGATGCGATTAAATGATTTTTTTTTTCGTGAAAGATTCTGCAGGTATGAAATGTTTCATATTACATTTTGGAAAATGAAATTATATTTTATTTGGAATGCGATAGATGCAGACATAGGTGCGATGAAAGAAGAGTGATAATAATAAAACGATAAAATTTTGATGACTGACACTTACGATGGTTTAAATTCCACATGGGCTATACTTGTACTGGATTGGTCACTGATTAATGGGCTAAATGATCACGAATAAACTACTCAAAATTTAGTACTTAAATGTAACAGGTAATGCAATGAGTAGCTAACTTCTTAAATTGTCGATAGAAACACAAGCGACGCATAGGGTATTTCGAAAGTATGAGTTGCATAACAAAGATTATTTTACGAATTAAATTCGAATAAGTAATTAATAAAATCCAAATATTAGTGAATGTAACGTAATTTAATTACTTTATAACCATAAACCTACTATTTAATTATTGTTGGTCCTTGTGAGCAAAAACAAAAACGATCGCAAGCTTTAGAGCGAATAGAAAATATATTAGTTCTAAAAGTATGAAATTCTTATGTATATACAGATGTAAATCTAAAGTTTATTTGCATAGAAATTCTATAAATTTAATTACAATCCCTAATTACTGTATTTTCCAGCAACCTTCGCTGCACGTTGATAAACTGTATTCTAGAATTAAGCACGAAAGAACAAGCGAACATTCATGCTATGGGGAGTTCATTGATGATTAAGAAAAGGGAGTGGATGCATTTTGTAAAAATTGGCCTCCACACATGCTTCGCTTCTGTTATGTATTACCTATTGCCTGATACTTCTCATTTGATGCCTCAGCTAGCCTAACACTAGCGACGTTGATGTTTATATCATCCGCCCATCTTGCTTTGAAAAGTGTGATAACTGCTCGGAGATGAAATGGAAGGTGCCTGTTATCGAAATAGAGCACTATGATTGGTAGATTTCAGATCCATTCTTATACGTTATCGTTCTAACTCGAAAGAGTAAAATAGCTAGTAAGAGGAATGTGGCTTCAAAAATGATGACGGCATTAATGTTTTAACTTACCTGAGGATGAGGATGACAGGTGACCATGGTTAGAAGTTTTGTCTGAGCGGCTCTGTGAGTGAGGTTCTAAACCTGCAATAGAAGTATAGACTCAATTTTGGAAACACCATAATTCTCCATTAGTCATTAATCCGGCTATTCATATCAACACGATTTTGTTGGTATGGCGAAGTATGTTGACATTAACTGAAAATGGATTTTAGTATGTGACTGATCATAAGGAATGGAAATCGTGTTAGAAAAGACGTGAAATTTAATCTTATTCGCGAAATACGTCTAACACTACACGACATCGGCGTTCGACGCTATGTTTACCCCATTTTATGCTTCAAAATTATTTTCTTTCTCTGGCATGAGAGGTCGTGAATGTTGTTTGTTTCTGGAATAAAATATTATAAGGTTATGGAACATGGAACTCTTGCTGGAATGGATGCTCATCGCTTTTTGAAATTCTACACACTATCACAAAATAAATGTAAAGGTAAATATATTTCTAGTAGTAAAGGTAATCTAATCATAGAAATGTTAAATGCTGTGGTAGAAGAATATCCTTCACCCTAGTGTTATGGTAGCTAAGTTTGAAAATAAAATATAAATTTCTTAAATGCCAAGAAAACAAGTAAGCCTACATAAAAGAGTATATGGAAGTATGTAAGTCTATATACATAAGCCTATATAAAAGCCATTAAGTCTTTCGTGATTAAACAAAAGCGGTTTAGTATTATTTCTAAATAGGATTATTTCTAAATAATACACACATAAATGCTTTCTGATTTCTTCATAGATGTAGGCCAAAGGACAATGTAAGTTTGAACCCTAAATTTTCTCAAGAAAACGCTCTAGGTTGTATAAAATTCATGGCTCCCGTTTGAGTCCCCAAATGACATAACATCAAACAGATACATCTCTAGACAAAAATAAAGGTTGAAGGTCTGTATTTTATTAACATGAGTCAGTGGAAAATCAATCCTGCGTGGTGAATAATCAGCTTCCCCCAAAAGCTCCTTTTTAAACTTCTTTAGTTTGTCGTCACTTTAAAAATGTCAAGCATAACTATTATTTTTATGTCAGGATCAATTTGGTTACTTGTGTTAGTAGTTTATCTAATTAAGACAGAGCTTTTATAGGTTCATAACCACGGTACATTATGTTAATTTTCTTTCGGTTTATTAAAACAAATATAATTATTTTTATTTCAGTCATGAAACACTATGTTTATCATTCAATCTGCTCCATATTCATCGCATCGGGACGAATCTAATATACCAATGAAATGCGACCCACATTTTATAGTCTAATCACGTAGCAATTTGTTTCTTACTTTTCAGGAATAGCAACAACAACAACAAAAAAAATCCCAGATTACTTGTGCTTCATTCAAGCTTCCTCCAAAGTAGACTCACTCCTACTCACGAATACAAAATCTATACACCAATTTTCAGAACAATTTCAAGAATATAGCAGCATATTAGCTGACAACTAACTTATGTTACAATAATTTTTTATTCGTAAAAAATCGTGAATTCTTATTATTTCCACCCGAGCAAAGCCAGGGTAAAATAATATCTAACCTGTGGTAAGATGGATTCAAAACAGATATATGGCAGAGTTTACAATAAATAAACAATTGCAAGTTAATTTAGTGAACATATTGTTATTCTAGAATACTCCTGAAAGAAGATAGTACAGAAAAATAAATAAAAAAGAAATAAAGGAAATAAAGATATATGCCTAAATTCTATTCAGATCGAACACTGATTTGTTTACGTTTATTTATTTCACTTTTTCTTAAGTAAAAAATAGTACCGGTAAGTAATAATATTACGTCGTTTTCCACTCACTATGTTTTTTATATTATATTATATTATATGTGGTATAATATGAAGTACATATAACTTATATCCATGCTCCAACTTGAATGTTATAATAGAGACCCCTAAATAGTTTACATGGTTAGATGTACACAATAAATAGCACTCGCATTATTCTGGCGTTAAATAAAGAAATTGTATCGGGCATGTTGTGTTTATGAAAAAATTATTTCCATATTTCTTAAGGCCCTAAGTTAATAAGAAGAAAGGAACAACAGTCTATTCAGAAATGTTCTGTAATGGTGCATTTAAATCAAGCCTCGTCTCGATCATTTTCAGACCATGCCATTATAGTAGAGCTATTCAGTATAAATCCAATGATAGCTGTAGCGTCTAAGTGCAAATACTTGAAATGTGGAAAAAGGTTACCACTTATTTATTTAAAGGAATATTGACGAGTTTTGTACAAAACTTCAGGAATGAAGTCCGACCTGTACCATGAAAAAAAAATTAGTCTTATAATAATACGATAGGTAAGATTCGCAATTGTTATGGAAAAATGTATGTTCTTGGGGGTTTCTAAAAAAAGTTTGTTATTCCAGTTACTCTGGTACAACGTATCATGCAGAAACCCTATGAGCTGCGACGTTGGGTTCACTCGCTCAGGGGAGCAATTTTCAAAATAGAAGTTATTTAGAAACAAGAACGAGTTCATCTGTATTAGCTTCATTCGTGTAAGATTAATTGATCCAATGTATTCAATTAACTTCTATATTTATAAACAAAAAACCATCTGCAGAATTAATTCAAAGTTTTTATAACTTTAAATCCATTCGAAATAGAACGCATGATTTTATAACTTTCTTTCTCCTGCGTTATATATCAAACTGACGATTCACTCTGTGTATATTCCACTATGATTTAAGATCCTACAATATATTATGAGGTGAGCCCAACCCTTCCCTAATGTGGAAACCATTCAATTCGCCCCTTTCAATGCTCCATTGAGTTCCCATTATTTTCCTAGCAAGGCATTTCTGTGAGCTGCTATTATAGAAACGTCCCTAAAACTGGATGTTACTTCTTATTTATTCTCTTCTCGTATTTTGAAATCACTGCCATCAATCGAATAAAACAAATTCCAATCCATCGTTCTCTAGTTTATCCCATCAAACAATATTTAAAATTAGGAATTGCAAATATTTCCTCACAATCCGTGTATTTACTACATTATTTCAATTTAATTACATTTTGTATAACATAAATTGTTTTATTTTACGAAACAAGGTTTACAGTAGCAATCTGCACACAAAAGTGGCTTATAATATAGGAAATTTTGTTTATCAAACATAAGGAAATACAGAATCATCTAATTTCAATTAAAGTTATAATATTCATAAGGTAGACTTAAGTGAAAATGTTTAAATTTTACTTACTTATTCAATGGCAATAGACAATTCCTAAGCAAGCTAAGGGAATATTTTTTATATAATGGAGCCCGGAGGTTCATTGCCGCGCTTACATGAGCTCGTCATTCAACCCTACTCTGTGCTAACTCCGTCCAATCATCCCTCGCAAATTCTACTTCCCTTAAACCTAATGTAATATTGTCTTCCAACCTTCGTCCTGGTCTTCCAAGTGGTCTCTTCCCTTCCGGTTTCCTATTTTGAGATAACCCTCCGGCATACCAGCAGTACATTTCCGTCTTTAAACAGCCATAAAACAAACCAACTAACAATGAAGAAGAGGAGACAAAAAAATAAGAAAATATGGAGGCGAAAGAACGAGAAATGAAAGAGATAAAAACAAACATTAAAAAAAGAACAAATAGAAAATAATAGAAACAATAGGAGATATAAATTAATGAAATATTAAAATCATGACAACTGTACACCAAACCTAGCAAACTGTTATATCTCAAGTGCTACGCGAATTCGAAACTGGAAATGGGCATATTAGTATAAGAAACTAATACTGTTAGTCCCATTTCGGATAAAAAAAGCAAGTTCAACAGAAAAAACACTGATATTTTGGTATCCATTAATTCAATAATGTCATAGTATATATTCAAAACTTTTGAGATCATGCAGGATTTAATTACGAGTCAAGTACGGTACGTCTAATTACAATTGGTACATTTCTTAAGGGGGAAGGTCCCAATAAAATCAAATTTTCTTCCTTTTTGTGCCTAGGAGATATTTAATGAATGGTCATGTTAACACACGTTACAATCAGGAATAATACACTGTTTTTGGTTTCAGGGTCTTCCGGTCATCACTCGCGTAAAGAAAAAAGAAATAACCTGAATACTGTTTCATATTGATACTTGTACGTGGTTCTGCATGAACACAACAAATGTAAAATAAAGTTTTGAAATTGCATTTCTGCTATTTTGTTAAAATTCTTTTAGTTTCCGATTTAAATTTTTCATTGAAAATCAAGTATGAATATACCATAAAAATCGTATTTTTAGACAGTAGAAGGTAAAAGAGGTGCTTTTAACGGTAGACGATATAAATTATAAACAGAAAATTATGCTAGTGAGTGTTATAAAATTGTGACACTCCATGGTGACCAACTTTGTTTCGCATGGAAAAGACTCTTTTAATTAAGAATAATTGCAATGATTATTAAAAATGCTCAATCTGATATAAATTGAAAATTTTAAAAGTCATTATGCTTTTTTAAACGCTATATTTCTCAGGATCTACTGCGAACGCAATACAACGAGCTTTTAGCAATTAAATCAACATTATCTGAATAATTGTTTGCTACGACAGATGAAAATTTTATTCTTGTTCCATTTCTTCATTGAACTCATAGTTTTCCCCCTCAAAGAAAAGTGATTTTTCTGTTAGTTATTCTTCGAATATTAAAAATATCTGTAGAACCTCACTGAAACAGAGGGAGTGGATACCACTTGCCCTTTTATTGGTTGGATATCCAGCATATATCAGGAAAAATAGATTTTATCTAACACCATATAGCCTATGCCTTAACAACTATAAGAATTGAATTAAAAGTGTTTACTTGCCAATACAAAATGGTATTTTGAAATTGTTTGATAAATGTTGGACTTTCTGTAAATAAAAAAAGAACTCTTGAATTAAGTACTAGGGCCATCCATTTACTGACTGAAAAACGGAAAAAAATACACGAAATTTAAAAAATGACCAATAAATTTGTCAATAATAAATAATAATGACCGTTCTTTCTTGTAATTAGTTTTTAGAAGTAACGTTTTGATTTTAAAGAACAAGTAAGTGGATGTTAGTGCATTATAATTATGTAAATTTACAATATAAAACGCTCTTACTTAGTTAAATTAATGCAGCTATGACACTCATTAAAAAAAAACTGTTATTTTAAAACTGGTTTATCCTTCAAAATACCCCTATCAAATATGTGCACATTTAAAATTAAATAAAAAAATTAAATTCTTTATTACTAGAACATAAACTGTAGTTGTGAAATTAAGTATTAAAACTTGCCGGAGATTTCCAAATGAAAAGATTGTCTACTGTCTCAAAGTAGATTCTGTACCCCACTACAGGTTTACTTGGAAATTTAGTAGAATTCAAAACGTATTTTTTTAGGTAGATTTTCGAAGAAAAATCTACCTATTGCAATGGATACCACTTTATGATTTTTGAAAAATTCTTTCATATCTTTACGTTTCATGCTCCCCTAAGTACGAAACCACCGTCCGTTCAAAAAAAAATTTTGTGATATTTATATATATATATATATTTATATATATATTTATATATATCTTTACACGATAGCGGCCGTAATTTTGAAGATATTTGAACCAAATTTTATTATGTTATTTCTAGGCCCAATAGTTCGGACAAGTTCGTTAATGGGCAAAATTGGCCCAAGGGGGTGGTCGGGGGAGGGGGTTGAAATTTTTAAAAATGTATATCTCGGCCCCTATGAAGTATAGAGGGAAACTTTGTTTGAATAAATTAGAGTACTCCCTATGGAGTTCACAGTGACACCAACGATTCGGGGGTTCGAGTGAGGGTGGGGGTGGAGGTGGAGGTGGGGGTGGGGGATGAAAATTCGAAACTTTTGAAACCACGTCTTGTGGGGTATCGTTGAAAAGCTCTTGATGAGTACTCTACAAATCAATAAATAGTTTCTTGATAGCTCTCATATTACGCGAGATTTTAATGTTTGAAAATAATAACATTTAAAAGAATTATTATAATATCATAATTTTGTCTTGTTTAGCGGCTTTGCTAATTTTATTCATTGCTGATCTTGCGCACGGCCTCCCAGAATATTATATCCTATTCTTGTTGTCAAAACAAATGATTGTAGGCTCTTCCTCTTTACCGAATTCAGTTCTTATTACTGCAGGTTAACCATGCCAAGGCTAAAGAAGAAGAGTGCTATGCAGCGACAATAAATTAAACCAAAAGCACTTCGAAATCTACCTCCGCCTGTAGGCCTGCCTAAAGGGATTTTTAAAATACGGATAGCAGTTACGCTGCAAGTTTGTTTTCATTCCTATGGATGTTATTTGCAAGCATTAAAAACAGAAATAAGAACGAAAAATTCCAAATTTAATTAAGTGTAACATTTTATTTTAAAATCTATAGAAAAAATCCGAAAGTGACCTAAAAATGCCATAAAAAACTTATGATATTATTTAGTGATTTT
Source organism: Ectobius pallidus (assembly GCA_964059195.1). Taxonomy (NCBI): domain Eukaryota; kingdom Metazoa; phylum Arthropoda; class Insecta; order Blattodea; family Ectobiidae; genus Ectobius; species Ectobius pallidus. The sequence goes on along the minus strand of CAXKWD010000002.1, from coordinate 101,244,582 downwards.
ATTATGAAAATTGTTTCATTTTTGTCAATAAATTGATTCAAGTATGGCTTATCTCTTGAAAATGATGGAAAATACAAAATAATTCCAAAACAATTTTTTCTTATTTAATCAATTAATTCATTATACACATTTGTTTACATTCGAGCTATCTTTCTTTCAATCTTCATCATCAAGTGGCTTCGCCTATTAAATGCAATTTCTCCATGCTGCATTTCTGTCAACAATTCATTATTCCATTACAAAGTTTAAATAGGTTAACGAACAAATCATTGAGTTAGTCTCAAAGTCAGCACTGTGTAGATGAATGCTTGATGTAAGTACAATAGAGAAAATCTACTTAGCACAGCAAACGACTGTAAGAAATGCGAAAGGGAAAAGAGATAACGTGAGTATAAATCAAATTCCAACAAAAGAGAAAATCCTCATTTCCCGTCTCCCAACGCATCATTTTCCTCTTGCTCCTCTTATCACTTCCCTGAATATTGTCGCCAACTTTTCATTACTACGACTCCAGGCGCGACTCTGCACTGCGGGCTTGCAAGCTACACCCCATAGAATTAGCTGAGCCGGAATTCGGTATCCGTGTTATTCCTCTAAGAATTGCTTTGAAGTCAAAGTAGAATATTGCTTTCAAATAGTACGTTTATCAAGTCAATTTATCCTTAGAAGAATCAGCTAAGAAAATAGTAGTCAATTTTAATTCTTTTCAAACAGGTGTCTTACGAAACTCCATATATGATTATCGACAACTAATACTATTCTGAATATTTAACAGTTGGTAAGGAGAATCGATTTAGAATGCTCAAAACAAAATATTGAGAATGGCTGTAACATCAGACACCATAAGACCATCATATCTACACGGCTAGCAGTTGTAGCTTCTTTTTTAAATATTTAAATCACTAACCTCTGAGGATGACCACAATAGAGTCGAAATATATTTTAAAATGATAAATGTAGGCCTAATTTTTAAATGCTAAATTTATAAGATGCAGTTTCCTTGTTTTAATGTAAGTCCTTGTCATTTTTTACTGTTTTACTCATGCATTATGATAACACAGATGAAAGATTTTAATATGCTATAGGGCATGCAATATGTACAAACAAACGTAGTACTTGTAGGTCTACCTGAACACTTGTAGAATCATGTTGTTATTAATAATATGCATACGGATGGGACTCGGAATGGCCACAGCTTGGTTGTTTCTAAATTTAGATTAACTAAGATGCAGAACTAGGAATTAAGCTATATAATAAGATTTAAAACACATCAGAAACGCAAGAAGGATTAAAACCCTTAAAAGCAAAATCAAATAGATTTAAGTAGGAATTTTTACATACACAAGACTATCTTGATTGTGACTTTTGATAATTGTGTATTTCTTGCATTGTGTAGTTCTTGACTAAATCTATTGTAATGTTATATTACTGAATGGTGTTACAAATAAATAAAAATACATATATATTTGTTTTTTTAATCCATATAATAATTATAAAATCACTTGTGCATTTAATGAGCAGATATATTTTGACCTGAACATCTTTTCCATTTTTTGGCAACCACAACTCTTCAAACAGTTGATAGTTACTAAATTTATAGATTTATATTCATAACTTAAACGCTGTTATGATACTGATATTTTCCTTATTGCGAGTTTATGTCAATATTATTGCTAGTTGAATATTGTAAGTTGTAAAACAATTCTAATCCCGTAGATTAAATTAAAGTAAATTTCACTCGTTAGTCGGTCCTGTAATATTATCTTTTATTTCAGGAGAAAAATATATATCTAGCAAGCAGTTGCTGGTATCATAATATGTACCAAAGATAAAAGTAAAATTTACAGCTTTGAGCAAACTTTAAAAATGCAATATCTCAACGACCCCTTCAATTGATCTTTTATGTTAACGGTAGGGCAAACGACCTCTGCAGAAAACACGAAATAGACAAATCGAACACATGCCCTCCGCAGTCTTGATTTTAATATTTTCTCTTCAATGTCTGAGCCATTGGTTGTTCTGCATCTTAACTTTATCACAAAATAAAATAAATACAATTACACTATTTCAGTTGTAACACTGCTAGTCAAGTTAATACATGCGAATTGACGTACTATTACCGTATATCAGTTAGGCTACTACAAGTATGTTAGAATAATTTAAAATTAAAATGTTATTTTATTACAGTGTTTTTCAGCTACTTTAGAGACACCAAGTTAGAATAAGTATTAATTACATATGCCCGAAAAGATTTTAACTAATTACAAAAATTGGAACACTAGTAAACTTTAATAATGGAATAATTTTACAAAAATTAATTATTCCACTATAACAAAAATTATAGTACCATAAAGACAACTGTAAATTCAATGAACAGGACCAAAGACTGGCCAATACCTCAATATTTCAACTGCAAATGAAATTATCACGAAACAGGATTGTTCTGTTTGAAGCGTCCCTAATTTCGGACATCTAAAAACATTATTAAAATAATATTCTTGTATTGTCTGATAAAATTATAAATCTCAAAGAACTTTTCATTCGCGCTTTTTATTTCTGAAACATGAAGATTACTAATCGAAATAACTAAAATAGCATTAAATTAAACCAATAACGAATTAAATTGGAAACACACTCTGTCTAGAGTGTACGCTATTATCAGTGATATTTTGTATTTCTTTTAAACTAGCCTAGATTGTGATTCAATTATCGTTTTATATGGGTAGAGTCTGGGAGATGTATAAAACTAACTGATGTCGAAAAATCAAAGTATAAATAAATAACATTATTTAAATAAACTTGTAGAAGAACTACAGGAAGAAAAGGTCCGTCAATATTGATACAATGCAACAGGGCATTCCTAAATCAACATATAATGAGCACATAATCGGGGATGCCAAAACTTGCAAAGGGGATAGAAGACCATGTTACCGAATAAAAAGAACCAGAAATGGCATTTACTCATAATTGCATATAAAAAAATAATTTTCAGCAACGACCCGCAAGTTCAGTAAAGCTGCGTTTGACAAAGCAGAAATGTGTGAATATGAACGGAAGATCAATAGAGAAACCAAGTGCGCAGGTAGAAAGTGACTGGCTGGTTCATAAAAATAAAAATAAAAAAACATTACCAAAACCTTCCACAAAGACTCCATTGTCAATTTCGTTGAAATGAGCCAAACGCTAAAGAGTGCCAGACTTTGCAATCTACTATATGGTATGCACAAAACCTAAACATATCCCCAACATGAATGAGTCTGTCTTTCAACACCAGATGATCAAAACAAAACAAAAAAACGATTGTGAAAATAGAGAGTGCATCATCATTACAAATGAAGAGAGAAGTCAATGTAAATTGAAGAGGCAGGTTTTAGTGCATTGTTATCTAAAGACAATAGGAGAACAGAAGAATTTTGTGATGTAATCACACTTGCAGTGTCAGAGGGTTAAATGAAGATAAGTTTATTCTTGGTTAGAACATTTTCAGGAGCCCGTGAAATGTCTTGCTTGTATTTCAAACGAAATATGGTAGACTTATGTGAGAAGCACGATGTGAGTCTACTCCCAGCACAATGTATACATATTATTTCACCTACATGATGGAAGTTCCTTCGAGCCTTTAAAGAGAAATTAATAAGGAGGACAAGAAATTGTATTAAAAAATTACCCAGGTCAAAATTTCTCATACAAATTATATCTGCAAGTGCTCTCGGCAGCTTGGAACTAGGTTTTTTGCTGTGGTTAGTATTGCATTAAATAATAATAATAATAATAATAATAATAATAATAATAATAATAATAATAATAATAATAATCTTTATTGTCGAAGACATAGTAAATGTATGGACAGTGTCAGGGTTTCCTCTAATACTAATATAAAAAATTAAAATTAGTTCTAGGCCTATTACTTAAAAGTTATGTGATTTAAAAGGCCTACGCGTGCATTCTCCAAACTGTAGGGGCATATTTGTATTAAAATAGATTTGACATGTTTTCTAAACGGAAGTAAATTTAGCGTCTTGGTATTAGCAGTTAAACTATTATATAATTGTAAACCAAAAACCATATATGTTTTACTAAGTGTAGATAAATGGTGAGACGGTGTACAGAGATTATTTCTATATCTTGTATCATAATTATGATAGTCGCTATTTTTCTGATATTCAGATGAGTTTGTATGAACAAGTTCCAGAAGTTTCAAAACATACAAAGCATATACTGTTAACAAGTTGTATTTCATAAAATATTCCCTACATGAAGTTCTTTGGTCAACACCTGCTATGCATCTGACGATACGTTTCTGGACAGTAAATACATCATTTAACATGGCTGCAGACCTCCAAAAACAAATTCCGTACGATAATCTAGACTCAACTTGTGCGTAGTAGAAAGAAAGTGTAATGTTATGGTCAAGAATAGTTCTCAAAATCCTGATCTGATAGCAGACACTATTTAATTTCAAAATTAAATTCACACAATGGCGTCTCCAGGACATATGTTGATCAAATTCAACACCCAAAAACTTAGTGGATTCCAATTTATCTAGCAATTTATTTTCAATACCAATGCTAATGTCTTTCAAGTTTTTCTTCTGTGGATTATGAAAATTAATAAATCCAGTTTTATTAAGATTCAAATAAAGAAGATTGTTATCATACCAGGTTTTTAAACCTTTTAATAACTCATTACACTTTGTTTCAAGACGCTGTTCACTTTCGTCATATACTACAACCGAGGTGTCATCAGCATACATACATAAAAAGTAGTCTTTCAAATATGTAGGTAAATCGTTAATATATAGTAAAAACAATATCGGTCCTAAAATGGAGCCCTGAGGGACACCTACATCAATACGTACATTATTAGATCTATATTTAATAGCATGTTCTTTTGTTTTATGTAATATTTCAACATATTGATACCTATCCTTGAGGTAAGAAGAGAACCACTGTAATAGACTGTAGTCTTCTGTAGTTTTCCTTGGAATCTAAATATCATTTTCGACCACCATATTTTCGCACCTTCAGAACTATCAGGTGCTAGACGAAAATGTTTCTACCAACAGGCTCTTTCCAAGCATCGAATGTATCACAGCCATGTCTCAGTCGTCAACTAGCCAGGCACCATCCTCACCATCCAACAAATTAATAGAATCACTAGACCCAACTAGAGGCAAAACTCAACGTTTCATCGGGACGGATAACATCCAAGAAAAGAGAACCCTTCCTACAGTAATCCCTCTACCTGAACTGGAGTTTTGGAGCAAGCAACAAAAATCCGTCCAGGCATCTACACTGATTACGTGATTAGGCTGTACCGCAGTGCATGTGAGTTAATGGGAATGATAAATACAACAGTGTAGCAGATTCCAGTAGGCACTAAGTAAAATCCTTCTGCACGATGTTTACTTCCAGATAATCGAACAAAGATAATAAAAATAAATTCCGGCCCCCTGTACTCGTAGTTAAGCAATGTCAGCTATTTCATCGGGGTATGTGGAACTATTGAATTGCGGATCGAATATTAAATGTGTGACCATGAAATAACATGATAACCGGTACCATGAATTTGTAGTTATTTTCAAAATTACATTTAGATTTTATTAAATTGTACATAGCAGTGTGTGTGTGTGTGTGTATATATATATATATATATTATAAAACTATATATATATATATATATATATTTTTATATAAACATATAGGCCTATATTATAAAACATATTTTAAAATTATTGTAGGGCAAATGTTTGGTACTATCAATCCTTTGGGTCATCTGCTACTGCCAAACTTGAGAGCATGAGTAAGTATTATAATTTATAATATTCGGTCCAGATAATTATGTCCTGAATATCTTTAGTCGGCTGTATGATTATGTCATGTAAGAACTTATTCTTCGATATTAAATCTTTATTCTGTGACTCTTTATATAGTCCCATATGGCCTATAACGAAGCATTAATGAGGAAAAAAGAAGATACGTAATAGCAAGGCTACTAAATTCTTACAACAAAAACTAATTTAGAGAGGATAAAACAAGAGTTTACAGAAAAAAAACTGTTGGTACATCTCCATAATATAATTGATAGAATCATTTGAGGTTGTTACAATGACAGATTTTTCACGCTCCATCAGATAACATACTAAAATGAATTCTAATTAAATGAACAACAAATGGTTTCACAATTATGCTGAATAAGAATGGGAACATCGCAGAAACAACTCGCAACCCATTAATTTTGCTTCAAAACGACCTTAAAAGAAATGTGTACCCATATTGTTACTTTGTCAACCATATTTATGTTTCTTAATTTAAAGTTGTAGCAATAAAACAAATATATAATTATGCGCCATAACCTGAGAAAATGGTTAAAAATACTCTTTAAATTACTGAACTAGGCGAAATGGTACAATAATTCTGATAGGACAAAGGTGCAGTACAACTAGGGTTATAAAGCAAAAAGCAAAATTTGGCTACAACTTAACAACGTCAATATTGGTTACTTTAAGAAAAACATAGCGGCCAATTTAAGCTTCCGAACACCAATATAAATACGATTATATCACTTCATTTTAATTTATTCCGATTTCTTCTATCTCTAGTAATATATAGACTCTTTTATATATAATACGTGGTAAACAATTGCTTGTTCAACCTTTGCCCACGTATGTACGTGATCTCTCAGAGATCCAGAATAAAGCAAATCATACGAGATAAGAATTTATTCTACACACACACATAATATGCAAACAAAATTATTTTTGATAATGACAAATGCATATGTCACTCTTTAGCTCATAGCTTCTTAATATTGATTATAATATACAATGCATATTAATTACTTTTCACTTCATTCTTAAAATGTTGTATGTCCAATGTAATAACTAAGTTAAAACTTAGTACTTAAATCTTTACTGAGTGACATCAGTATACCGCCAGAGAAAATAGGGGTTCAATGGATATTAAACTTGCTTACTTACTCAATGGCAATAGACAATTCCTAAGCAAGTTAAAGGAATATTATCTATTTTATGGAGCCCGAAGGTTCACTGCCGCGCTTACCTGAGCCCGCCATTCAACCCTATTCTGCGCTAACTCCATCCAACCATCCCTCTCAAATCCTACTTCCCTTAAATCCATCCTAATATTGTCCTCCCACCTACATCTAGGTCTTCCACGTGGTCTTTTCCCTTCGGGTTTCCCTGTCAATACTTTTGAGATAGCCTATGTCTTTCCTCCCACATGCGCGCAACATGTCCATCCCATTTAATCATTCGAGATTTAATTATCCTTAATATATCCGATGAAGAGTACAGGTAATGAAGCTCGTCATTATGTAGTTTTCTCCCGTCCCCTAAGCACCCTGTTTTCGAATACTCTCAGATTATGTTCTAAAATAAATGTTTTATTGTCAATTTAAGTAAATGAAGCTTTTATTAGATCAACTTCGCAACACATAATACGGCTGTTCAGTTTTTAAACTAAAGGTCTCGGGTTCGGATCCTGGTTTCAGGGGACTTTTCTCTTAAATATTCTCATATAATGCCAACATAGACAGTAATCTGTGGAAGAAAAATCTACATCTAGATTACGAACTTTAATAAGTGAAAGCCTAAAAGACAATATTATTATTATTTTGACTAGTGTACATCTATAATTTATATTTATTTTCGTTTGTATCGTTACCCGTTTTTAAGTTGTATACTTTGTCCTATGGGAAGTTTGATTAATAAAAATGTATTTATATTTATATTATATAGTCCGAAAAAATGATACCCCTATTAATTATATAAATCACTAATTATGTATCCTTTCCTTTAACCATCTCAATGCAACAAACGTATATTTTTGTCACTTTAAAAGATTATATAAAAGCAGATATGTACGTTTAACAAGATGCTTTACTTAAAATGAGGAATTTAATCCACATGTTAGAACTGACATTTAGAGAAACCATCTAATTTGTTAAATTCTTCCAAATCGTTTTCAAACTTACGAGCCTACTGATGACTTTAATTGATAATTTTTTATACCAATATACAAAATTCAGCTCTGAAAGGGTTAACATAGGATTAATGCAGCAATAGTCAGTCACTTACATTCTATCAAATATAAACTTATTAAATCCAACACCGAAGACGTTCATCTCCATAACACAAGACAAGTCACTCATCTTTTTGTAACTCATAGCGAATCCATTACGTATGGCCTAAATGGAATATTACCTCATTCTATAAAATTGTATAACAAGTTACCTGAAAGTGTGTCCAGTTCCATTAGAAATTTTAAACCAAAAGCATTATCATATTTTTTAGATGTGTACTTTAGTCAGTAGGATAGTTATAATATATTTCTGTGAAGTCGTACAAAAAATTCATATTTCAAAATGCTTAGTATATTTCAAGTTTTTTGTGGTTTGTAGTATGTTTGTGACTAGTGAATTTGTTATAGCCTTAAGATAATTGTAGTATGTGTTATCATTTTTTTCCCGTTGAATCAATGTATTTATGTCACCCCTCGCATGAGCTTTGCTCTTTGGGGTTATACTATATTAAAATATTAAATTTAAAAAAAAGGGATAAGTTCATGCTTAATTTGAGTAAATTTCCAACTAGTATTAAGAATGTTAAATACAGTATTAGGCCTATCCCGATTCAGCTGACGATGGTAATCGATGGAAATTATAAACGCAACTAAATTATTCTGAATAATTTCTTTTATATAATATAAACACTACCACCTTCCTTCAGCTATCAAATAATCTCATTCACTCTACATATATTACACCGGGACCAATGTCTTCCTGTAAGTTATGAAACCATTAACAACTCCATTTAAGGCACCCCTCTGTGTTTTATATCCACGTCCTGACTCTTCCACTGTTATAGGCTAAAATTCCGTTGGAGAAATGCAAAGAATAATTTGAATGAGATTGTCTACATCCCGAGCAGCCTTGCTTTATCTGAGAGTAGTGCAACCCCTTCTGGGCCGCTTTTATCGCAGCCCTTACATCGTCTGCACGCTGTATTTCAATTCCACGAGAAGGAGAGAAAGTTAGAAGCAAATGGGCAGGTTTTAAAATTCCAGTTCTGCCTAGGGAGAAGCATGGCGGGGCGGGAGGAACGACATTAGTGACTTGGCGTTTCCTTCGACCGGGAAGTCACACTTTGCACCCTTCCCCATCGCCTATCTCTTTCGCGTTCTCTCTCACCTCTCTTCCCTCACCTCTTCACTCTAAGTATCTCATTCTTCTTGCTCACAAATATGGAGGAAAGTCTAATGTTTGTAATAATATAATAACAATCTCAATGTAAATATTAGTGATGAAATCTTTTATTTGGAGGTAAATAATTCCTTCTGCACAAAAACCAACGCGCCTTCGTTCTTCGAAAGTTTTCAGTTGCATGATATTTGGATCATAGTTCTCAGAGGACATTGTGTCCTAAACCAATATTCGACCCGAAAATCCAACAATATTTTTTTCCACCGCATTATTGATTATACCCTTATTCGAAGGATGTTTTAAATGTATACATGTTAGGCACATTTCCATCACTCAAGATACAACTATTAATTATCACAAATTTCGACGAATTATCTAAAAACATCTAACTCTAGTGCTGATAGAACTCATGAAATAAGTTTATACATTTCATATATCGTAGAATGTGTAATTAATACAACATATTTATTGATTACATGCAACCCAAAACATACAAAATTTATGCAAAAGTATAGTCAAAACTACAGTAAAATTAAACATAAATTAAAATATATTAAAATAGTAGGGTTCCTATATGCTTATAGAATTCATTTACTTTATAAAATGGGTTATCTATTAGCCATATCCGTAGGGTGGCTCTGAATCTTGGTAAGCTAATATCATGAGCGCGGCGAGCTAATTTATTAAATAAAGCAGTTTTAAAGACACAGTAAGAGATTGTTCGATCTTCTATTATAATTGTGTATATCGTAAGCACTACTGTGTCAATTGAGTTCGTGATTCACCGTTAACAGACATTTCAATACATACAGATTAACAATAGTCAAAATGTTCTCTTTCTTAAACGACGGTCTACAATATTCATTAAATTGGGCACCTGTTATTACACGTATGGCCTTTTTCTGTAAAATGAGATGTTTGGATACACCGGAACCATTTCACCATATTCTAATTCCGTACAACAGTAGGTAAACTATTGAAGAAGGCAAAATTTGACATTCTTAAGTATGGCTGGGATACTAATGATTTCAACTGACGTAGCAAGTAGATAACTCTAGAAAGCCTTGAGCATAACATAATGTTCGCTATGATTGTCCCAAGATATTTTATGATCCAATATTAGTCCGAGTAATTTAACATTGGTTTGAAATTGATCTTTCATTGTTATTATTTTAAAGAAAAGAGTATCTTTTGGGTCTTATTAAGATTAAGACTAAAACCATCAGTCTGAAACCACATATACGGATTATTTAGAGATTCAGTCACTAGAGTATTTAAAAATAGTAAATAATTAATTATCAGAGTGAAAAAGGATGTATCATCGGCAAACAAGGACACATTCAGTTTAATGTTACTTGGAAGATCAATAAAATATGTATAAGCGATATTATGTAACAAAATTTGCACAATTTGGTTCTATATTGATTTTAATTTTGAATGCAGCTTATATAAAACCTCAAAAGTGAATTCGAAACGAAATACAATAAATTAAATAGTAACGTCATTCATTTATTTTTTATTTATAAGTGTGGGGAAGTAATGAACACACTTTTCTTTTCCATTGACTGTAAACTTATTTTTAATGTCATAGTTTTATCAATAAATTATTCATATTATTTGGACTGTCTAGTACACAAACCTAAAAAATTATCAATAAGGTATCATACATTATGGGCACCAGAGTGCAAGATTTTCCTACATCAATCAGCGGTGGACTTAGTTACGTTTCTGTTTACCTAGTGCATGAAAACGCTTATACTAAGGCCTCAGTTCGAATATAAGAACATAATCGGTGTTCTGCTTGAAATGTCAATTCAAAAGTAAATTATGTACGAAAAGATAATACTGACCCTGGCATTTTCTTTTAATAATGTGAACTACGATCACTGAATGGGTTGTGTTGTAGACAAAATATGTAAAAGACTTACTCATTCCTTATGATGCATTTCTGCCTCTACCTAGTAACTCATATTAAGGAATCATTGATGAGGGGAGGGACAGGTGAAATTTCCAACTTTTGTATTTTCCCATGTATTAATAACATTTTTTACCACAGTGTACTGCTGTATTGATATGTTTATGGCCCAACTTCAAATATATATAACAAAAACAACAATTATAAAATAATATTCAGTATGAAATTTTATATTTCGAAATACGCACCTAGAATCAATACTTCCAGAAAATTCCTAGAAACACAAGGACATTTGTGCTTAAAATGTAGATAACGCCTTTCTTTTTTACCCATGTGTAATTGTTTTATTCCGGGTATTAGAATTCCAATTAAAAGATTCCCTATAATAAATATTTTCAAACCAAAACTGTACATATTTCAAATTTAAACATTTTTAATCTATAAAAATGAAAATACAGACATTTGTTTCCTAGTTGCAAAATGTGTAAAAAAAATAACTCCGTTTTGAGAAAATACATTTTTAAGGGACCAGTAATAGTAGTGCACACAAAATCTTGGGCCTTTCCGTGCACCTGCTCTGTTAGACACTGCATTTTTTGTCCTTGGCATGATCAAGTTTAAGTACACCAAAGAACACTAATAAAACATATAATCTAAACTATGCCTAAATAAATTATTATATACCAAAGATACTAACTAAACTTAAATAATACTACATCTAATATAAAATAAATAAATAAAATAAAATTACCTAACTGAAATGAAACAAAACCATAAAAATTGGAGATCCAAGCCAATAATTATTATACGCTTCCCGCAACTTTTGTTGACAAAACACCAGCATGTTCTCAAATCTCATAACATCAGATGTTTCTTAGACGAACATATTTTTCTCAGAAAATTTCTGAAAGTACACTTTCGATAATCAATTGTTTTATCCTGAAATCAAGTGACAGTAAAGAGAACACTGCAATTACTTCATTTCAGCAACAATGATTCAGTAGCGCTTATGATGACAAATTATTGCCTACAGAAATTGAAATAAGAGGAGACTTGAGCCGGCACGCCACTTTTCTGAACCAAGTACATAAACATCAGCAGCGAAAACAGGTTTTCTAACTGCGCCTACACCATGAAACGTCAGAAATTTGTGCTTTAGTTTTCCAGGTTTTTAACTTAAAAATTAAAAAGTCAATTTTTAAATAAAAATTCGCCGTTTTCACCAGTCCTTCTCTGAGGATAAACAAAATTAAAAGTCTACATCGTGTATTTGCATGGGGTGTAGAAAATCAGTTTTGTTTAGGCAGTAGTTTCCAAACTGTCCGACGCGCGACTCCTCCTGTTAGAAACACATTCAGAAACCAAATTATTAATATTTGTTAGAAACACATTCAGAAACCAAGCTGCTGTTGCTATTATTATTATTATTATTATTATTATTATTATTATTATTATTATTATTATTATTATTATTATTATTATTATTATTATTATTATTGTTGTTGTTGTTGTTATTATTATTATTGTTATTGTTATTGATATTGTTATTATTATTAGGCCTATTACTACTAAGTTACTACTATTACTACTATAGCAGTTTTGTTGTTGTGGGCTGATTTTCTCAGTCCATCCCTGCGCCTACCACAAGTACTATACGAGAATTTAACGTATTCATTGCAATTGAAATATAAATGCGTCATCACAAAAATGAATGATTAGATTAATAGAGTAACGATTTACGTTAAAGTGTGAGGATTTTTAGTCGAGTGTCATAGTTATCGGCTATTCCACTAAAATGTTTCGTCTTCATTTCAAACTTATGATCCACTGATGATTTCACTTGAATGCATTCATTAATATGTAAACTCAGCTCTAAAAGGCTTAATTTAACGCATCACATAACACCTGAATAAATTATCTTATGTTCACACTCTATAAACTAAATAAGGAAAGAAAAAATGTAGTTTGGGGCTAAGAGAGATGAAAATAGGGATTGGAGAAAACTGCATAACGACGATCTTCATTACCTGTACTCGTCAACGGATATAGTAAGGGTAATTAAATCACGGAGGATGAAATGGGCTGGACATGTTGCACGCATTGACTGGGAGACCCAAAGGGATAAGACGTAGGTGGGAGGAAAATGTTAGGATAGATTTAAGAGAAGAAGGATTTGAGAAGGATGGTTGGATAGTTGCATGGTGTTAGCGCAGAATAGGGTTGAATAGCGGGCTCAGGTAAGCGTGGCAATGAACCTTCGGGTTCCATAAAATAGATAATATTCCTTTAGCTTGCTTAGGAATTGTCTTCTTCCATTGAGTTTGTAAATAAGTAAGTATATAAGTAAGCCTAAGTAAGTACGTAAGTAAGTAAGTAAGTATGTAAGTAAGTAAGTAAGTAAGTAAGTAAGTAAGTACGTAAGTAAGTAAGGAGTTCAATATTAGGTATGACGAAAACTTAACATAACACAATAGTATTACACGAGTAGTAAGCAACATTATCCAGTAAATATTATTTTTCATGTTAACTATGTAAAACCTTTTAGTATGTATTTAGCATAATGGCAGAAACAAACCTGGAAGACTGAATTTGCAACTGCTTGGTAAATTCTGCAGTGTAAGAGAATCACGTGCAAGCGAGAGCTTCTCTCTCTGAATTGGGGGAAATGAATGTGAAAAGATAAGTCTGTCCTACCTCCCGTGCTGCAGCCCATCTCACTTAATTGTCAAGAGAAACGTTACTAATTTATCGGCAATAATTATCTCAGAGACAGGCAACACATAAAAAGAAGAGCTAGCTCTCGCCTCCTCGTTGAATGTGTAATAGAGAAGAGACATCTAGTGACACAATCAAGAAACAGCTCTTATCTCAACACTGCAATTTTTCTCCTTTTTCAAAAAGAGGAAAGGAACAGTTACCGGATCCTGAATTGGAAAAATTACATTTAATAAAAATGAAAGAATGGTGCAGAAGAAAAGGGAATGACGTAAAAAGAATCACAAGTTATTGCAAGCGAAGGAAACAAACTGTGTCAAAAGTCAAGAACACAAACAGACGGAAACACAATATTTTAGATTAAAAACTGATATTTGAATTCAGGACAAGTATAATTTTGTTCAACAGTGTCGGATGAGTTTCTGAAAGATAGAAACAGGACATGAATAAAAATGTACCATCAGTATAGAAGTGTTCAAAATCATGCTGGGTTGCATCGTTTTACTACTCTCTTAAATTACAAGTAAAAATCACTTCTTGATTATCTTCTACGTCGTGTAGTTTAAATTTTATTAATTTTAATTTAAAATTACGCCAGTGATGAAACAGTTTCATTCTTATTGAATATAACTCTACAAGCAAGATTCCCTGAAGATAGTTTATCAGTATAGAAGCAATTTAATTTGCCAAAACTTAATATTCTTTATAAATTCATGGAATGACATTATAGCTGACATAAACAAAATTCAATATAACCACTGATCTTATGCTGACAGATATAAATACAGTAGAGTCCCGCTATTCCGAACTAATTGGGACCAAACACCGTTCGGTTTAGCAGGAATTCGGAATAGGCGGATTTCATGAATAATATCAACGTATTGACTTGTTAAGGCGTAAATTAAGTGCGGGGAATTGTATAAATGGAGCTAACATGTGCTGTAAGTAACCAGATTTCATTCCATTTCGGTTTCAGGTGATGTCATCAAGCTTAGGCTCAAATGTATATATCTATTTAGCTTCTTTGTATAACTATAAATGTACGTTTTTTCACGAACGTCTTTTCAATTTCACCTGTTTTTAAGTTAAAACAACCGGTATTTTTTTTATCTGTTCGGAATAGGCGGATTTTCAGAATAGTGGGTTCGGAATAGCGGGACTCTACTGTAGTAAGTCTTAAAGTATACACAGTAGTACTATAAAAATCGGTAGAAAGGATATTATAATTTATAACAATTTATTGCAATAAATTTTTATCGAAGACAAAAAGCACGCTATCAGGCCACGTACTTTTTAAAAGTCAAAATGTAAGGGAGGTAACTTGGCTATGAGCTCTTTGCAAGTCAAAATATAAATAAAAAATATAAATAAATAAAAATTTTGAACCTGACAACGGGACGCAACAGGGAGCCACTCAGGTAAGATGATGATGTTCGTGATGATAATGATACTGGTGGTAATTATAGTGGTGATTATGATGACAAGGCGGCGGAGGTGACAAGAAATACTTATAGGTCTGATGATTACACAGGACTGTTTTGAAAAAGCTCGGTAGTATAGGCCCATATAGGAATAATTATTGTCCTGACCCTCTTGAAATAGGTCTAGTGGGGCGGAAACTAGTAAAGTCATGTGATAGGTAGTTAGACGCGTGGGAAAGCAGAGGAGTACAGTAATGGAGATGTTCCGCTTGTGTTCACTTTCGTTTGAATGCACTTCCATATGTGCTGGCAATCAAACATATTGTACAGTGCCACGTGCTTAAACTTGACTTGCACGGGTGGCCCACGTTGCTTGTTTGCGCCTGCCTTAGTCATGTTTAAAAACAACCATTAATAATCAATGATCCTCTCAAAGAAGTTGGCACGTTAATGTTCACCCATGAATATCACATTGATTTCAAATAATGTGTTGACTCAGGTCGAAAGAAGGCTAAATAAGGCAAAAGGGGGATCAATGATCATTGAAGTTAAAATGTAACCAGTGAACCTTTCAATGACGAATATAAAGATTTATATGAGTAATTTTTTTTAGAAAGAATGAAATTGGTGTTTGTCGTTTTTCTATTATCTAGTGGGGAGGTTGGTAGCTTGAAGTTCATTCCCACGGAGTGCTGTGGGCATCAGGGACTGAAATATGTTCAGTAGAAGACAAGGCAACTTATTCAATTGTCTTATATTAGCAGCCTACGAACAGTTGTAAATGGGGTACAAATAACATTGGCCTTATGAGTTTTACTATCGGTTCCTAGAAAAATTGGTCCTTAAAGGAGGTGGTCGCTAAAGAGGAGTGGTCTTTAAGACTGGTTTTACTGTATATGCTAATCGAATATCTGTGTTTTTACTTCATTTTTATTTCTTAATATTTACTTACAATTTAATATAGCGTGAAGTGATTAGTTATGCCTGCACAAAGTAATCGATGTATCGACCTCCACCTAAATTAAAATAGTCGCTATTTTTTAAGGATGGCACTCTTTCAACTTCGATGGTCGTCCTGAACAGCTGTTAGCAATTGCCGCATTTATTTCCACATAAGTAATGTTTTTATTAAGCATATTCTTTATCATGTAAAAAATAGTACGCAAAACACATGAGTTAATTGCACTGGAGAATATTGGAAATCTAAGCTACATTTTCCAATGGTGCACTTACCATTCTTATATTTGAATTTAATAATTAGTTCTTTACATTTTTATCGTTATCGGCAATTTTACAAGTATTCGTTACATTATCTCAGAAAATAACGAAAGTTTTATTTTCAACTTTGCTTGCTACAGAGAATTAAAACCTAGTTAAAAGAGATTCAGATGAACGATGACTGGTGGCATATTGTCAATGTGTGAGAACGATCCAGAGCCCCCTAGGGAGCGATTCGATACAAGCCATGTCGAAGAGTCTCTTAAAAGCAACTCACACACACGATGTTTATGACGCGTGTCCAATACTTGCGGGTTTCATATTAATACAACACTCTACTGAGCCTATGTGACAAAATCCAGACAATTATCCCTACGCTTCCATATGACTTGGTAATGAAATAGACGTCCCTCCACTTCCTGTCTTCTTGGTTCCAGTGACGCAATTTTCCCCTTCTCCCGCTGGACCGCCCCAGTGATGCGGGACTTACACACTTTCTGTCTTTTCAGTGCATTGATTAATAGTTAAATATAGTGTTAGTGTTCTATCTCTCCCTCCCTTGAAAACGCCTCCCTTCTTTTCACGAGGGGAGATTGACTTGATCCGATAATGGGGGATCTAGAGGGTAGTTTATACATATGAGACAGGGGTGGTTAAACAACAAGACAGAAGAGGGTTTCAGCTGGGGGAAGTGATAATGCATTCAGAGAACTACAATGTTCCCGTTTTTTATTCAAGCCTCTTTTTAAGAGAATATTAGATCATGTCACTCAAAATTTCCACGAAAAGGCAATGACACTCAAAATATTTGAGGAAGACAAATAACTTATCTAAATAAATTATTATAAGGTTGCCTTCAGTCTGAGTCACATTTCACAAGTTCAAATCCGGATAAAAATGATCAGTGAAAATTCATTGATAAAGATTTAAAGCAAATATTACAGGCAGTTTAAAAAACTTCGGCGAAATCCAAAAACAGGTGGCCCCTTAAGCTCCGTCCACTCGATATTCACATTTGCACAGACTGTGTGATGTATTTGGATTTTTAGCAAAGAAGGATGACCAACTGTCCTTGTAGGCTATATCGTCGCAAGTGCCTTGCACTCACTGGCCTTGTACCCATTTCGTTATATTTCCCGCGAGGTTTGTCAGCCTGTCGTCTAGCGATGTGACGTTACACCTCTAACGTCCAATCACGAGTTTCTGCATAATACGAGGACAGAAGAATTCGCTAGATCGTGGTATAATAGAAAGTGCACCATTTTGGGTGAGTCGGGCGGGACACCACTATCCCAAGGTGCGCCCTGTTTTTGGATTTCCCCAAAACTTTAAGTAAATTAGGTCCTCAAATTAGGCCGCATCACCTGAACTTCTAAAATCTTCATGTATAGGCAATAATAATTGTTATAATTATAATTTGTATGTGTTCTTTTATGTGTACAGCAGAAAACCAGGTGGAAGCATGCATAGGCGTAACCAGGCCGACCATATGGGGGGGGTTATAACATCCGCGGGGTCTGGCGAGTATGGAAGGAGAGGGGGGTCCGGGGGCCCTCCCCCGGAATATTTTAAAAATTAAGATGCAAAATAACGAGTTTTAAGCTTCCGGGGGTTCTCCCACGGAAAATTTTAAAAATTAAGATGCAAAATAACAAGTTTTAAGCTTCCGGGGGTCCTTCCCCGGAAAATTTTAAAAATTAAGACGCAAAATAACGAGTTTCAAGCTTCCCACGCTTTATACTTGTATTAAGCAATTTATGGGCAGACTTAAAAAAATTATACAATTTTCCTTTTTTTAATCAATGGGGGGGGTTCAAACCCCCAAAACCCCCCCCTCGCTACGCCTATGGAAGCATGAACCACTATTTAAAATATCTTATAACCTCAAGAGCACACGATAAGAGAAAACAATGGGTGATGGAAAGTGGTGGAATGAAGAGAACGAAGAGAAGCAGAGGGATACCTTAGTAGATTAAAAGAACTGATCAATTCACCAGAAATCCAGCTTGGATCGACTTAGAATTGAATAAGTACGCCTCAAAGTACTTCAATGTAATACACCGTCGAATTAACACAATGGCCCTTTTGTACGCTCTTATTTGTTTTGACATTCACTAGTATTTTTTTTAGCACCTCCTCCTATGAATAATGAATGCCTGCTGAATTTCATATCCGAGATTTTTCGGCATATTGTGATAATTTATAGCCATGTCTCGCTTTTCCTCTATTCAACTTTTTCACAAGAATGCAGTAAACTTCCGCATCCTCAACCATTTCGTCATCACTCAAGCTAAGGATCAAACATGATGGAATCCGTGAC